>FJUW01000022.1:263546-334379 GCA_900074885.1 Rhynchosporium graminicola
TCCTCCGTAAGTCGTAGCGTAGTACTTCGTACCTTATAAGTACGCAAGTACTCTCTTAGCGCTCGCAAGGTATTAAGGTGATAGATTTATCAGAAATTATAATAGTATAGAGTAGTAGTATAGTATATCCTAGCGAGTATAAGCTAGGTACTGTGACGCTTGCTCTAGAAAGGTCTCAAAACTACCTGAGTAATAAGACCTCATATTACTATGAATATAAAGTAGTAAGAATCACTTGAGAATCTATAACTAAGGAGTGAAGAAGTAGAGAGAGAATAGAAGTATATATATGAAAAGGGGCCCCTAAACTCTACTCGTGTAATCTCGCTTAGCAGTAAGTATTTCTACTAATAGGGAGAGACCTCTAAACCTGACTAGTTATTATACTACCCCCCCCTCTGAAAAAAGCTCGCCCTCGAGCGTTAGTCTATCTCCTTATTACTATTAAGGTAGTCGTAATTATTAATTCTATCGTAGAAAGCTTTTAGCTAATTAGGTAGTCTAGTAGGAGGTCTAGCTTACGTTAGGTTATTAAGGTAGAATTATTACAGCTTAGCGGGAGCGTATTTAACGTCTATAGCGTTATACTATATGAGATCGACGTCTTGATTTAACTAGGAAACTCGGTATAAGAGGCTATTACGCTGCTTATAGTACGTAAGTATATCTTCGATCTCCTATTTATTATCACTAGTAATATTAATAAGTAATAGCAGCAGTAAGGTTTATCCTAGTAAGAAGTCGTTTGAATACTTCCGTAGCTTAGCAGCAGGGAATACGTTATATACTTTCATACTAGTAGGGAGCTCTAGGCGATAAGAGCTTCTGACTTTTTCAATTATATAGAAGGGTCTATTAGTCGGGAAGTCGAGTTTTTTACTAAGTCGAGTACTTATAAAGTAGCGCATATCTAGCTAGATAAGGTTATCTATAGTGAAGTCGACTTTATAGCGTAAGCGATTATAGGATTAGGATATCTTAGCTTATATACGTTAGAGGCTAGATTAAGCAGTAGTCTAAGCGTCGCGTAAGTAATTAGCGTAATCTAGAGCTTACTAAGTATTTAACTTATTAGTAAGCGTAATAGAGTTAAGTAGGTCTTTCTAATTCTAATTAACGCGAGGTATATATCTATAAACGACTTTAAAGGGTAAGAGACCTCTAAGGGATTCGTAAGGGAGAGTTATCTAAGCGTAATCTATAATAAGTAAGAATTCCGACTAGTTATCTTAATAGTAAGAGATAAAAGGTCGTAATCTATATTAGAGATATTAGTTATAGATTTTTATTTAGCTATCTATTTACAGGTAGTCTACTATAGAAAGCTATCTTTTAGTACCGAGAATTATAATAACTATAGTCTAAAAACGGAAAACGAATTAAGGCCCTCTGTTAGAGGTAATTATTAATAGAGCTCCGAAATAGTAGTATACGTAGTATAAGTAAAGCTTTATAAGGTTACGCATATCAGAGGTCTTTCGGTATAGAATACTAATTGCTTATTTACTGAAACAGTCGATAAATACGAGAACGTTATTATAGTCGTGTTTATCGCGGTTAAAGCTATAGTAGTTAACTATAATATACTCCTATAGACGTGATAGTATAGGTAAGAGTTAGAGGAGGCCCGGTTTCTTATTATACGGCACTTGAATTCGTTAGTAAGTATAATAGTTATAGTAGTACTAGTTGATAGTTAAAGCGATTCTGTACTACTAGTATTATAATACTAGTAGTTATAAGGTCTTCTTTACACTTAGATAAGTAGTCTCTAATCAGTTATGTACTTCGCGTATAAGTAGCGTGCGAAGGTATAAGACGTTAAGTATAATTAGTCTTCTTTTATAGAGTAGAAGATCTTTTTCTATAGTTAGTTTTCTAGGAGTAATAGAAAGAGCTTATTTCTATAAAGCTTAGAGTGATAGTATAATACGATTAGCGTTAAGTACTTGCTATACTATAGAAAAGACTAGCGATAGGTCGGCGACTTCTAAGGCGTTAATAAGCTTAAAGTTATCTATAGAGTTAGAGTTATTCCGGAAGTTACTTATAAGTAGTACTAGATCGATTTAGTCTTCGTATAATAGCTACTATAAACGCTAAGTTCTTTTAGCGTTATTCTAGTTATCTAATTTATCTATTCTACGAGAGAGAGCGTCAGTAAGTGGATTATACTTCCTAGGTCGATAGGTAATTATAAAGTTATAATCTGCGAGTAGCTTAACTTATCGAGCTTATCGTGCGTTTAGCTATTTAGAGGTTATAAAGTACTTAAGAGCTTTATAATTAGTAACGACACGGATCTGATATAGTACGCTTATAAGCTTAGATCTCTAGTTACTAAAAGATTATATAATTGCGAGTATTTCCTTATTATAAATAGCGTAATTAAGCTCAGCAGGTAGTATAGTCTTAGAGAAGTAGGCTACTAGGAACTAGTCTTCGTTATACTATTACGATAGTACACCTGCTATTACTTTATTACTAGTATCTATTTCGATTATATAAAGTAGATATTACTAATAGTAGTAGAGGAGTAGTGCCGAAGTAAGAGTATACTTTAGGTAATTAAAGGTATCTTTATACTCCCTAGCGAACTAAAATAATATATTATTTTTAGTAAGTTATATAAGAAGTTTTATAATAATTCTATAGTCCTTAATAAATCGTCAGTAGAAGTTATAAAAGCCTAAGAACGATTATATGCCCTTAACTATAGTCAGGTAATTCTAAGATTATATAATATTAACCTTCTTAGGGTCTACCTTAATCCTAGAAGTAGAGATAATAAATCTAAGGTATTTAGTGCGAGTAACGTTAAATTCATACTTCTTAAGGTTAGCTTATAATCTAGTGTCTTATAATTATTATAGTACCTTATATACGTATAATTGATATTATAGTAGGTCGTTAGAGTAGATTAGAATATCGTCTAGATATACTATATAGAAGTCGTCTAAGTAGTCGAATAAGACATTATTTATATATCGCTAGTATATCGTAAGGCCGTTAGTTAGACCGAAAGGGAGTACCTTACACTTATATATACTATAACAGGTCCGGAAGGTTATATACTCTTCAGAAGCTAGATCTATTCGAATTCGGTGGAACGCCTAGCGAATATCTAGTTTAGTAAATATCTTAGTAGTAGAGATTCTAGCTAGCGTTTTATCGATTAATAGTAGTAGATATTAATCCTTCCTCATGAGGTTATTAAGTACGCGAAAGTCGATATAGAATCTTAGACTTCTATTAGCTTTCTTAACGAAAAGAATAAGTATAGCGTATAGTACTTAAGAAGGTTCGATAAAACCTTTAGCTAAGTTATTAGTAATATACGCCTTAATAACTTCAAGTTCTTTAGCTAATATCTTATATAAAGGGGAGTATTTGAGGTTCTTCTTAGCCCCTTCCTTAAGCTTAATTCGGTGATCGTATGAGCGATAAGAAGGGAGAATATCGCTAGCTTCCTTAGAAAAGACGTGTACCTACTAGCTATACTCGTAAGGGATCTATAGTTCTAAATCTAATTCGCTTAAGCTAATAGTAAATTACTAAGCAGTTTTATAACGTTCCGTAAGGTCGATAGTCAAAGATATAATAGTAGTATTATATTACTAAACTGCGATTCGGTCGTTAAGAAGCTTATCTATCTCGTAAAAGGTAGTAGAGAAGATCTTATCGTTAGAAGACTTCTAGCGTTTATATAAGAGATAGAAGGCTAGACTACTAATCGTGTAAATCTCTAGCGCAGGAGGCTCTAGAAGAGATCTGAGTATACGAGGTGATCTTTATCGCTTCCGAAATGTTATAATAGCTATTTTTATACTTTAAGTAGCTTCTATTAAGTCGCGAGACGGTATTCTGAGTAACTATTAGTCTATAGTATGAATTATATAGGCGTAGTCTTATATATAGGTCTTTAACATAGAGACTTCTAATTAGGGTTAAAGTAGAGATTCACGCGGGATATAAGCGATAATATTACTAAATCGTATATACTTCGGCCGTATATCAGTAGCTTCTCTAGAGTATAAAGACTTCCTTTTATTACTCTGTTCTTATTCTTTAGGTAATAAACACTTAGGCTTATCGTGTCTATAATAAGTAGTATAAACGCTAGAGAAATAGTCCTAACTGATCAGTAGTAGTAATAGAGGGTTAGTTACCTATGGAACACTCTCTAGGGGAGAGTTTTAGATGTTTTTATAGCTATAAGTCTCCCTTGAAATACGCTTCCGAGCTAGTAATAGTCGTTTAATAATAGAGATAGAGTTAATAATAGCTCGAATATTAATAGGAGAGTTAGCTACGCTTCGCTGTTTCTTATACGCTTCCTAGAACTGATTAAGGTATTCGTTTCGTTCGTTAGCGTCATATTAGTAGCGCTAGTAGGTACAGTGTTTACGTAAGTCCTTAATCTCGATCGGAGAGCTATAAACGTTACTAGGAGGAGTATACGGTAGCTAAATAATCTATCGTTTAGAGGTATCTAAGAGTACTTAATGTTCCGAAAGCTAGGTCCTTCCGAGTATAATACTATAGTTTCCGAGAGTAGTAATAAGAAAGGGGGTAAATACCTGAACGCGATAATCTACTATTAAATTAAGTGTTATATAGTAACTAATAGTACTACTATTGATACTATTAAAGCCTTTAATAAGAATTACGTTTAGCAGAGGGTGAATTAAAGGTTTTAAGAAGAAGGAAAGGGATTTAAGAAAAGAATAATTAATAAAATAGTATTTATTAGCTCCAGAATCGAGAAGTGCGGGTAGCTTATACGAGAGTCTATTCTTAGTAAGAGTAGCACGTGTAGTGAACGATTAACTACTAAGAAGCTTCGTAAAGTTAAGATATCGTATATCTCGTATACTACTTAGGAAGGAGTCTTTCCTTAGGCGTAGTCTTTTGCTAGCGGTTTAATATACTCTTAGGCGTTATTATACGTTTCTTCTAGCTCGCTATTAATATTATTATTAGCGTTAATTATATTAATTCGATGCGGAGTATTAAGTCGAGCTAACAATAAGCGTAAGTATAAGGTAAGCGTAAAGTGACGAGGAGTATTCGCTAGCGATTATGCACGAGGCGTATCGTTTCGTGCAGAGTATAGTACTTATTTACTAGTTACACTAGTGTTCTCGGGCGTAGGAAGACTAATTTGCGGATGAGAAGAGGAGTTAGTACTACGGCGCTAGGAGGAGGTATTTATAGGGCGTTCCCGAGTCGCGCTAGCCTTAGCCGAAGACTCGGAATAGTAAGTCTTTTTAATAAATTGACTTTAGTCTTTAGCTTATATAGCTTTAATATATTCTTCTAGTGTTCTTGATATTCGGTACTACTAGAAGAGCTGTTTCTATAGCTATGCAGGTAGCTTCTCTTATAAGTCTATTTTCAGAGTCGATTAATTATTTACTCTAGCTTTACGAGCTAGCGTACGAAACTCGTAGTAGAACGTCTAGAAGGTCTACTTATAATCTATCTTTAGCGCGGAGTAGCTAGCTCTTATAGTTTATTAGTCGTATGGATTAGATAAGAAAGAGACGAGTTAAGTAATTATATCGAGTGAATCGATTATACTGCTTTCTTCGTTATATTCTAGTTCTAAGAATAAGAGTTCTAGGTAGGTTCTAGCTATTCTTTCTATTTAGTTAAGTAACTAATCTTTATAGTGATCTTTATCGATAAAGTAGCTAGAGTAGCGCTAGAGGGCGTTACGTATCTGTACTTCTTAGAGTTTTAGAGAGTAGTCGATTCTATCAGAGAGCTTATTTAGAAAGTTCGGTATCTTCTCTATACGCGTAGCGTATAATATTAATAATATTCCTCCGGTAGATTATTCTCGACGACGATTATTAGGCGTAGGAGTAGCGTTATCTTCTTCAATTAATAGTAGCAGTATTATATACGATTAAACGTTATTAAACGATATAAACTTAGTAGAGCGCTAAGTAGTTAACTAGTATAGTTCTAGGAACTCGTCCCGTAACTAGCGTAGTTCTGCAGATAGGTTAGCGTTTAATTATCTCTCTTCCGCGAGCTTCCTTTCTGCCTCTTATAGCTAGTAAGCGCGGTCTTCCTATAAGTTACTTATAGTTACTATTAATATAAGGGTATTATTAGGGAGGTTTAGCGACTTAGTAAGTTCGTTAATTATAGTAGGAGTTAAGGAGCTCAACTCGGACGAGGCGTCGTCGCGAGTACTCTCTACTATAGAGAGAGGTAAGTTACAGCGAGTATTACAAGTCGCCGAAGAATAGGAAGTAGAGGGAGTCGGAGAACCAGTAGTCGATTTATCGGACTTAGGTTGCTTCGGTTTAGGTGCTATTCTTTAAGTTTATACTTAGTATAGGCCTTCTCTATATAGCGTAGTCTCTTGCGTTTAGTAGCTCTAGGCATAGAGGTATGATATAAGTAGATATTTACTATCTTCCTAGACGTAGGTAAAAGAGTTATAGATAATATAACGCTTACTCTAGAAAGGTCTTAAAACTACTTAAGTAATAAGACCTTATATTGCTATGAATATAAAGTAGTAAGAATCACTTGAGAATCTATAACTAAGGAGTGAAGAAGTAGAGAGAGAATAGAAGTATATATATGAAAAGGGGCCCCTAAACTCTACTCGTGTAATCTCGCTTAGCAGTAAGTGTTTCTACCAATAGGGAGAGACCTCCAAACCTGACCAGTCGTCACAGGTACTATAAACTACCGTAAAGCTATTAATATAGCTTAATTTCTTATAGAGTAGCTACTCCCTTGAATTTAACTATAGAAACCTCTGAACTAGTAGTAAAGGGCGTATCGGCGCTCTTATAGTTAGTTATTCTAAATCGATCTAATATCTTGTCGATATACGTATCTTAGTAAAGAGAAATCGTCTTCTTCTTTCTATCACGTATAATTCTGACTCTAAGGAAGTACTTAGCTAGTCTAGCTAGAAGGATATTAAATACAGTAAGAAGCTTCACTTTGAGCTCTTCAAGTGCTAATCTAGCCTTTAAGATAACTAGGAAATCGTCGATATAAGTAATAATAATAATCTTAGTTTCTCTGTTGATATATACGTAATTATCGGTTTATAAAGGTATAAAGTCGATAATACCGAACTCCTTACGTAGTATCTCTTGCTAGAGGCATAGATGTGACGGCGCATGGTATACGTGGCAGATACGGGCCAGTATCGGTGCCTTAGGCATACCCTCCTTGTATATATAGAAGGTGCAGACTCCTTCAGAGCTCTGCATCTTTCTGTTTCCTTCGTACCAGACCATATAAGATCGCTCTTGGCCTCCCTACTTGTTTATTCTTGCTTGTATACCGCCTTGAGTCTTGTGTCGTTACAATAGAGACTACTTCAGACTGTACAAAGCCTTTAGTAAGAGCATATATTTATCGTCTATAAGTATACGCCTAAATTATCTATAAAATAGCGGCAATTTGACGTATATCTAGGTATCGGCTTCACTATATAAGAATACCGTTACTATATTAAACTATTCGACTTCTAAGTCGTACTCTGCCGTAACTACTAAGCCTATCTTCTAAGTAGAAGATTTATAGACTCCGGTATACGTTTAATCGTAATCGTGACTAAATCGTTACGTATAACCTTAGACTATAAATCTGACCTTATATTTATCGATTTTGCCGTCCATATCTCTCTTAGTCTTGAAAACTAGACGAGAACCTAGTACTCTGCACCCTTTTAGTATATTAGAGCGACTTATAGTCTTCTAAGTCGACTTCTCTTTAAGAGATTAGTACTCCTTAATAACCGCCTTCTTCTATTCTAGCTAATCAGGTCTCTTTATAGCCTAATCTAAGGTAGTCGGATTATCTAAAAATAGCGACTCTTCTTAAGCTATATAGAAGGCCAGTCGATACTGACTAGTACTCTCTATCTCTTCTTCTAATGGAGAGACAGTATGAGAGTANAGAGGGTGAATTAAAGGTTTTAAGAAGAAGGAAAGGGATTTAAGAAAAGAATAATTAATAAAATAGTATTTATTAGCTCCAGAATCGAGAAGTGCGGGTAGCTTATACGAGAGTCTATTCTTAGTAAGAGTAGCACGTGTAGTGAACGATTAACTACTAAGAAGCTTCGTAAAGTTAAGATATCGTATATCTCGTATACTACTTAGGAAGGAGTCTTTCCATAGGCGTAGTCTTTTGCTAGCGGTTTAATATACTCTTAGGCGTTATTATACGTTTCTTCTAGCTCGCTATTAATATTATTATTAGCGTTAATTATATTAATTCGATGCGGAGTATTAAGTCGAGCTAACAATAAGCGTAAGTATAAGGTAAGCGTAAAGTGACGAGGAGTATTCGCTAGCGATTATGCACGAGGCGTATCGTTTCGTGCAGAGTATAGTACTTATTTACTAGTTACACTAGTGTTCTCGGGCGTAGGAAGACTAATTTGCGGATGAGAAGAGGAGTTAGTACTACGGCGCTAGGAGGAGGTATTTATAGGGCGTTCCCGAGTCGCGCTAGCCTTAGCCGAAGACTCGGAATAGTAAGTCTTTTTAATAAATTGACTTTAGTCTTTAGCTTATATAGCTTTAATATATTCTTCTAGTGTTCTTGATATTCGGTACTACTAGAAGAGCTGTTTCTATAGCTATGCAGGTAGCTTCTCTTATAAGTCTATTTTCAGAGTCGATTAATTATTTACTCTAGCTTTACGAGCTAGCGTACGAAACTCGTAGTAGAACGTCTAGAAGGTCTACTTATAATCTATCTTTAGCGCGGAGTAGCTAGCTCTTATAGTTTATTAGTCGTATGGATTAGATAAGAAAGAGACGAGTTAAGTAATTATATCGAGTGAATCGATTATACTGCTTTCTTCGTTATATTCTAGTTCTAAGAATAAGAGTTCTAGGTAGGTTCTAGCTATTCTTTCTATTTAGTTAAGTAACTAATCTTTATAGTGATCTTTATCGATAAAGTAGCTAGAGTAGCGCTAGAGGGCGTTACGTATCTGTACTTCTTAGAGTTTTAGAGAGTAGTCGATTCTATCAGAGAGCTTATTTAGAAAGTTCGGTATCTTCTCTATACGCGTAGCGTATAATATTAATAATATTCCTCCGGTAGATTATTCTCGACGACGATTATTAGGCGTAGGAGTAGCGTTATCTTCTTCAATTAATAGTAGCAGTATTATATACGATTAAACGTTATTAAACGATATAAACTTAGTAGAGCGCTAAGTAGTTAACTAGTATAGTTCTAGGAACTCGTCCCGTAACTAGCGTAGTTCTGCAGATAGGTTAGCGTTTAATTATCTCTCTTCCGCGAGCTTCCTTTCTGCCTCTTATAGCTAGTAAGCGCGGTCTTCCTATAAGTTACTTATAGTTACTATTAATATAAGGGTATTATTAGGGAGGTTTAGCGACTTAGTAAGTTCGTTAATTATAGTAGGAGTTAAGGAGCTCAACTCGGACGAGGCGTCGTCGCGAGTACTCTCTACTATAGAGAGAGGTAAGTTACAGCGAGTATTACAAGTCGCCGAAGAATAGGAAGTAGAGGGAGTCGGAGAACCAGTAGTCGATTTATCGGACTTAGGTTGCTTCGGTTTAGGTGCTATTCTTTAAGTTTATACTTAGTATAGGCCTTCTCTATATAGCGTAGTCTCTTGCGTTTAGTAGCTCTAGGCATAGAGGTATGATATAAGTAGATATTTACTATCTTCCTAGACGTAGGTAAAAGAGTTATAGATAATATAACGCTTACTCTAGAAAGGTCTTAAAACTACTTAAGTAATAAGACCTTATATTGCTATGAATATAAAGTAGTAAGAATCACTTGAGAATCTATAACTAAGGAGTGAAGAAGTAGAGAGAGAATAGAAGTATATATATGAAAAGGGGCCCCTAAACTCTACTCGTGTAATCTCGCTTAGCAGTAAGTGTTTCTACCAATAGGGAGAGACCTCCAAACCTGACCAGTCGTCACAGGTACTATAAACTACCGTAAAGCTATTAATATAGCTTAATTTCTTATAGAGTAGCTACTCCCTTGAATTTAACTATAGAAACCTCTGAACTAGTAGTAAAGGGCGTATCGGCGCTCTTATAGTTAGTTATTCTAAATCGATCTAATATCTTGTCGATATACGTATCTTAGTAAAGAGAAATCGTCTTCTTCTTTCTATCACGTATAATTCTGACTCTAAGGAAGTACTTAGCTAGTCTAGCTAGAAGGATATTAAATACAGTAAGAAGCTTCACTTTGAGCTCTTCAAGTGCTAATCTAGCCTTTAAGATAACTAGGAAATCGTCGATATAAGTAATAATAATAATCTTAGTTTCTCTGTTGATATATACGTAATTATCGGTTTATAAAGGTATAAAGTCGATAATACCGAACTCCTTACGTAGTATCTCTTGCTAGAGGCATAGATGTGACGGCGCATGGTATACGTGGCAGATACGGGCCAGTATCGGTGCCTTAGGCATACCCTCCTTGTATATATAGAAGGTGCAGACTCCTTCAGAGCTCTGCATCTTTCTGTTTCCTTCGTACCAGACCATATAAGATCGCTCTTGGCCTCCCTACTTGTTTATTCTTGCTTGTATACCGCCTTGAGTCTTGTGTCGTTACAATAGAGACTACTTCAGACTGTACAAAGCCTTTAGTAAGAGCATATATTTATCGTCTATAAGTATACGCCTAAATTATCTATAAAATAGCGGCAATTTGACGTATATCTAGGTATCGGCTTCACTATATAAGAATACCGTTACTATATTAAACTATTCGACTTCTAAGTCGTACTCTGCCGTAACTACTAAGCCTATCTTCTAAGTAGAAGATTTATAGACTCCGGTATACGTTTAATCGTAATCGTGACTAAATCGTTACGTATAACCTTAGACTATAAATCTGACCTTATATTTATCGATTTTGCCGTCCATATCTCTCTTAGTCTTGAAAACTAGACGAGAACCTAGTACTCTGCACCCTTTTAGTATATTAGAGCGACTTATAGTCTTCTAAGTCGACTTCTCTTTAAGAGATTAGTACTCCTTAATAACCGCCTTCTTCTATTCTAGCTAATCAGGTCTCTTTATAGCCTAATCTAAGGTAGTCGGATTATCTAAAAATAGCGACTCTTCTTAAGCTATATAGAAGGCCAGTCGATACTGACTAGTACTCTCTATCTCTTCTTCTAATGGAGAGACAGTATGAGAGTAGCTATTATTTAGTTCCGGGGTTACCTTAGGCGTCGAATTTAGAGTCTGATTCGGATTATTACGGCCAGAGCGTGTAGCCCTAGGGACATACTCCGGCATATAGTTCTTAGATCCAGGAGGCTTACCACGCTTCTTTTATATAGTAATTTGCTCCGGAATATCGACCTCTAGTACTAGAACTTCGTCCTCAACTATAGACTCGGCATCTTCCGTACTATCGATTTCGACTTCGGAATCCTCGTCTTAGCTTATAATACCTATATCAGGAGTAGTAGCGCTAGTAACCTCGACGTCTTAATTTTAACTTAAAGTATCAATAGAATCATTACCCCTAGTTTAAGGTACTATTATAGCGTCTTCTTCGTGAGGTTCTATAACTAAACCGTCTTTATTAAATTATAGATAAGAGGTACGAACTACCTTTCTATTAACTAGGTATCTATAGATATTATAACCTTCAAATCCCACTAGAATACCCTTTTTAGCTCTAGGAGCTACCTTATAGCTCTAGACTCTCTTCTCCTTATTAATTAGTATAAAGATAAGATATCCTAATATACGAAGATACTTAATAGAGAGAGTATAGTTCACCCCTAGCTTAATATCGTCCCAGAAGCACTTAAAAGGAGTCTTCCCTTCTACTCTTAAAGTAGAGGTAAGGTTAGCGATATATATACAAGCGAGTAGAATTTCCGGCCATATATAGTTAGGTATATTCTAGTCTACTATAACTATACGTACCTTCTCGATAATCGTACGTATAGAGCGTTCAGCTCTTCCATCTTACTCTAGAGTATACGAAGTAGACTCCTCCAGCAGTATTCTAAGGTAGTCAGTAAGCTCTTTCATCTAAGAGGGAGAGTACTTCTTACCCCTATTATATCTCTATACCTTAATTTTACAGTAATACTATATTTCGGCTAACTTAATTAGCTTTTAATTAGCTAGGTATATATCCGACTTCTTAGCGTAAGTAAAGGCCTACTTTCCAGTCGAATAAGCGCATGAGAAGATAGAGGTATAAGAGTGACTATTCAGACCCTTAGGTTTAAGGTATACTATATCTATATAGATTTCATCTATCGATCTAGTAGGTCAGGCACGTGCCGACATCTTATTAACCTTCCGAATAAGTCGGCCTTTCTCATATAGTACGTAAAGGCGAGTTCTACTAGTCTTAAGCTCTATAAACTTCATACTAGTAACTATAGATTAAGTGCGTCGTACTACGTTAAAGCTAGCGTGATATATATATCTATACTAAAGCTCTATATCGACTATAGCTTACTCTACTACTGCAGGTAAGCTTAAACCCGGAAGGCTAGCGTATCCTGCGCCGGAGGTCTCTTCTTTAATAATAAATAGATTCTTATTAATTATATAGATCTCCTTCTCCTTAGATATATAGAGAATAGAACTACGCAAATAACCTCCTAATTTATTTAATTTAGAACCGGAGTATAAGCAAACTAGAGACTACGGGATATATAGTATATTATAGCACTCTAATATGCGTACTATACTATCGGTCTTTATCGCCTTAATCGTACAACTTCTAATCCCGGTAGGGCGTAATAGCCTATTAACGGTAAGTATATAGAGTAAGTCGTCTTTTAGCGTATATAAGGTAAATTTAGAAAGGTCGTTAGATATATACTCCGTAGCGCCGGTATCGAAGAGCTATCGTGACTTATTATAGTAAGAGAATATAGCTATAGAAGCCGTAATAGTAAGGAAAAAAAGTAAAAGGGCTACGCCGAAGATACTAATATCATCGGAATCGTTATCCTTCTTCTTTCTACTACTAGTCTTCTTCTTATTAGTCTTATTAGTCTTACTCTCTCCCTCATTCTTCTTTAGCTATTCGGTATACGGGATCTACTTCTTTCTAGACTTCTCCTTAAACTCCTTCTTCTTCTATTTATTAATAATAAAATAGTTCTCTAGAGTATACTTTAGCGACGTCTATTTATAGTACTTATAAGTCGGCCTAGTATCCTTACTAGCCGGCTTAGTAGCTCCTCCGCTGCTTTCTTTCTTAGGTATAGACTTATTACTATATAGAGCTTAACCTATTATCTTTCCGGTAAAGTCACTCGCTCTAGCCTCGTTAGTAATATCTTCGATCAAACTAACTAAAGTCACTCCTGATTTAGCTTTCTCGGTCGTATCTAGGTTATTACTAGAAGAAACTCTTAAGAGAGAACGTTATCTTTCAGCTTATATAAGCTACTTCTCTGAAACTATAGTAATAAATATAATTAGATACTATACCGGAGGTAGAGCTATTATCAAAGTCTCTAATTTAATAATTAAGAGCTTAAAAGCGATAATAAACTTCTCTAGGAAGTTGAAATCGTTATACTAGAGCTTAATGTAATCTTATATAGCGTTATACACTAGTATATTACCACCTCTTTCGTACTGCGCCTATAAAGCCTCCTATATATCTAATACGGTAGTTTTACTAGTTATATGCGCGAGAGGTCCGGCCTTATAATTTAACGTGATTACTAGCTTTATTTAACTCTCTCTAGACTCCTAATCTTACTACTTCTTAAGTGCTTTATCGTCGATATTATCGTCCTATTCGTCTATCTCTTTAGGTATATAGTCGCGCGACTTAACGTTAAGAAACTTACTAATTCTATTAGTTTTAGTAATATTCAGTACCTTATCTCTCTATTCCGTATAGTTCTCTCCTCCCTTAAGCTTATATGTAACGACATAAGACTCAAGGCGGTATACAAGCAAGAATAAATAAGTAGGAAGGCTAAGAGCGATCTTATATAGTCTACTACGAAGGAAACAAAAAGATAAGGAAGGAAGAAGAAGAGAGATAGAGTATAAAGCACCTTATATATATACGCTAGTACTAGTCCGATACTATACCGGGTCGGATACTAGTTCTGCCGGGATACCTATGAACTTAGGCCCTGTTATCTATCCTTCTTCTCATGTGACATTCAGGTGAGCTGTCGTCATATTATAGCTATCTGCTAAGTTCAAAAACGTAGAGCTACTTATCTTCTTGCGTTTATACGGCTCTAGCGTAGTCGTAGTAATAAGTTCCGATTCCGGGTCTTCCGGATCCTCTAGATAGTCCTAGGATATCGAATTAGCGTCTACAGGGGGTAAATCGGGTATATTTTAAGTCCTAGGGACTTGGGTGGGTTCCGGCGCTAGCGCGGAAAACTCTATACCTCGAGATGCGATAATTTCGGAATCGTCGACTTTAACTACTATATAAGTACGAGTATTGAGTACTATACGGCTTATTTATAGTGTCTCTTCAATAGAGCTAGAGTTATCGGAGTATACTTCTTCGACTTCTTCTAATAATAGTAGCGTAGGTGCGATAGCTGAAGAACTCTCTCTATTAGCACTCTGCGCGACTATATTTACTATAGAAAGACGCGCTAGTTTAACTGAACTATACGCGTATACTATACCTTGATCGGAAGCTCGCAACTTGAATCTCTACCCTTTTAGTACTAAGAAACAGTTCGACGCTTACTATTAAGAATCATAGTACTACTGCTTCTTTAAGTACTACTCTACTTCTGGCTATCGGGGCTTATAACTTATCGTAAGGTTACGTTAATCTTCAGAGTAAGGCATAGAGTAGTTAAATGATATTAGTTGCATTGCAGTTCTAATTACTATAGAGAGTCGACAGAAGATATTATCTAGGAATATCCGCACGGACTATGCACGTGACTACAGTCACCTGATCCATGCCAAGACCCATATCCTCGCAATAATATTAATATTAGTAACTCTCTAAGAGAACTTTAAGAGAAGCTTTATATCTATAGTTAGAGAATATAAGAGGATAGAATTAGAATATAAAAGTTATTAAACTTATTTATCTTAATATAAGAAGATAAATTATTAGATAATAAAGAGATAGATTAGTAAAGTACCCGCTTTTATATTCGCTTACGAAATAAGTTAAAGTAAGTTAGCTAATTAAGCGTATAATACTATTAGAGAGAGCGTATTTCTATTAAAAATATTATTTCTATCTTACTTAGTAAGTAAGTTAAAGTAAGTTAGCTAACTAAGAGCGTAAAGTAATTAGAAAAAGTATATTTCTATTATAAATATTATTTCTATCTTACTTAATAAGTAAGTTAAAGTAAGTTAGCTATTTATAATTTTAAGGTTAGCGATAATTAGTAGGATTATCTATTTATCTAGATTTACTAATTATAAATACTCGAGAGTACTATATAATATAGAATCGCGATAGATATTAGAATTAATAATAATAAAAGCAATAAGTTTTAAGAAATAAGGCTTAATACTACTAAATAGATAGTCTTATACTTAATATTACTCTTACCTCTTAATATTATACTATCCTAGACTAAGTCGATCTATAGTCTATTTAGTAGTATCGATATTAGTATCTTAACTATAAATCTTAGTATTACCTTAAATAGCGATATCTTCTCGGAATATAGCTAAGTCTAAGGGAGTATTCGCTTCTAAATATAATAATTATATTACTCTCTAGAAAATAAGATATTATATTATAGATAAGGCGAATAGTTATAGAGATAGAAGTATTATAAGATATACTTTATATATAGTAAGCGTCTACTAAGTCCCCTCTAGTATTACTAGCTTACTATCTACTCTAAGTTATATTAGCGATAATCTTATTACTATAAGGGATACTAATTAACTAGATACTAATAAGCTAGTAGTTAGTATTTATAATTAATTAGATATTTATAGTTAAGTTAGTATTTATAGCTTAAGAGTAAGAGAGCGATAAGTATACTGCGATACTACTTCTATTAAGCGATTAGTCTAATTAATAAATACTTTCTTAATAAGTCTAGATAATCTGAATTATAATATTACTCTTTAATCTAGTATTAATAGTTAATCTATTAACTCGGACTTCTATATATCCTTATATTCCTACTTATCTAGCGCTAGTACTTATATTACTATATTATCTTATATTTAATTACTAAAGTATATTATATTCCTTTTATTACTCTTACTTCTACTTAAGTATATAGATATAAGTACTAAGCGGATATACGAAAGTATAAATATATCCGGACTTAAATAGAATTAGCTATTTAAGAAAGATAAGTCTAAACTCGTAGTATAATTACTTATCTATTTCGTTAATAGAATTAATACTACTAATACTTTATTACCTTTCCGAGGTATATATAATTATAGATCTATAAGTAGCCGAGTATTTAGTAGAGCGAATATTAAATTATAATTATTATAGTATTCTATAGTAAGAAGCTAATTCCGATTCTTCTTAAGGAGTTCTATCTCGCTTAGAAACTAAAGAATAACTTAATAATAATAGAAACTATTATATATTTCGCTTTATATATATAATAGTTTATCGCGAGTAGCTAGATCTACTTTAGATTATAATTAGACTTTCTTTCCTGTCAGATATTCTTATTTATTTAGCTTATTAGTAATACTTCTATCGCTCTATATTAAGTTAATATCGCTTAGCTCGATATTATTCAGAACTTTATTTAAAGACTAACTCTCTCGTAAGTAAGATACTATACAGATAGCTTGTATTACTAGTAATATAAGATAGCGAAAAGTCTTAAGTAATACTTTAGACGTAAGAGTACTAATAATACTTAATTCCTTACTCTTATCTTCTCTATCTAAGACTTAATATAATACAAATATATAAACCTAACTAGTATAGCTTTCGCCTTAATTACCGCGCTTAGTATATTACTAGAGCTTACTTAGTATTAGATCGATAGAGAGCTTCTAAAGTACTATATAATTAATATCTAGAATATTTATTCTTATACTTATTAATATTATTATTATAATAATATAATACTAAGATCTCTTAACTCGGAAAGATTTATAATAGATATCTCGATCAGATATTATAACTCTAGAGTAATATATCCGAATAATTCGTATAACGCTCGATAGGGATATATTATTAGTATACTAACTCTCCTATAATATTAATATCTTTAGTACTAGGTATTTTTATAACTATCACGCAAGTAGCTCGTATTTCCTAATACTATTAATAAATATAATTATCTTAGGAATATTCATAAGAGTTAGCACTAAGACTAAGATATCTATTATCTAGTCGATTAAGTAATATAGCTTATTAAAAGAAGAAAGTATACTACAAAGTATCAATTCGATAGCTAATAATATATCGTTTCTATCGAATAATATTCAGATTATAATAGTAGTATATTATATATCGCTAGTACTATTATTAAGAGGCTGAAATCCGGTAATACATAGAATATCTATTATATAATCTACTAGTAGAGTTACTATATAGCTAAACTAAGCAGTCATCCTTAGGAGTAGCGTTCTTAGCTCTCTAAGTATCATAAACTATATACGGAAATCCTTCTATTAATTAATAAAGTATAGCTTATTAATAGCTATTAAGCCTACTTATTTATTAAATACTATAGACTTTAGTATCTTATAGATATCCTTAGAAGTAGCTTACTCAGGCGATAATAAGATATAGTTATATCGAAAGTCACTAATATTATATAGTAGTAAGGGTTCTGAATATTTCGTATTATTAGTAAGCAGATAAAGCTTCGTAATACTAAGCTATTAAATATTATATAAATATTCCTCTCTAAGCCTATTTAATAATATAATTTAAAAGTATATAAGTCTATTTAAGATATAATAGAACTAGAATATAATACTTTTCCTAAAGTCTATATAAATAATAAGAATAATATCTTTACGTTCGAAGACTAAGCGATATAATATAGATACTTATTCTTTCTTAGGTATACACTCTTAAGCTAAGAATAAGTATTTAAAAATCCGAGTTAAGTATAATCAGATATATTACTCTTAGATAAATATATTATTATAAGTAAGAGAAATAACTTTATATAATTTACTTAGTAGAAGTATAAGTATAGATATAATATAGTTATTAAGAGATAGCTTATTATTCTGAGAATTATAATTCCTATAGTTACGCTTATCTTTCTTTTAAGAAGCTATCTGAATATAAATAATATAAAAATACTAAAAGAGTTAATACTAACTAGTAGATAATAATAGTTAGTAAGTAATAGTAATAAGGCTTAGGTTAGTTTAACTAAAGTAGCAGATATATAAAGCAAGGAAAAAAGTAAGTTAAAGTAAGTTAAAGTAAGTTAGCTAATTAAGCGCGTAATACTATTAATAAGCGCGTATTTCTATCGAAAATATTATATTTATCTCGCTTAATAAGTAAATTAAAGTAAGTTAGCTAATTAGAATTATAAAGTTATACTAAGAGAGAGGTTATTATAATAAGGAATAATATTTCTATCTTACTTATTAAGTAAGTTAAAGTAAGTTAGCTAATTAGGAAGCTAGTATCTTAAAGCTAGTATATATTAGCCTTAGCCTAGAATTAATAATATCTCCTTTCTCTATATATACTTAGCTAGTAATAGTAATAATATTAGCACTTCGTATAATAACTATAGCTATAAGCTTTAAGATAAACTACTTTATTTAAGATAATATCTTCTATAATTATTTAGCTTCTTCTTATACTCCTTTATCTTTAATTATTTAGTTTTTATACTTTCTTTTCTTATTAATCTTCTTTTTTAGTTATAAGAGTAATAAAAGTCTTAAATATATTATATTACTTACGAGTTATAAGTTATAATAAAAGCTATTAAAGTAAGATTAAAAGAAGTTAATTCTAATACTTATATTATTATTATTAAGAGTTAGTATCCTCAGAGTACTTTCTTAAGCCTTATACTTAAAGGGATCTTTAGATCTTTTAGTAAGATAGGACTCCGAACCTATTAATATACTACTAAATAAAATGAATAAATAAATAAATAAATAGAAATAATATTACTTTTAATCTAGAAGGTTTATTACTCTTAAGTAAAACTCTTACTTCCTATAGTCCTTTAAGCTATAATAAGGCCTCTAGTTATACTAGGTCCTCTTCCGCTAGATCTGTTAGGACCCTTTAGAAGAAGAGTAACTAAGCGATCTAAAGAATTATTATCAGGACCTTTATAGCTAAGCCCTTTTCTCTTACTAATAGCCGAGTACGAATACCTACTAATATATAGCTTAAATTAGTATTATATATAAGTATCCCAGGTATTAGAGATCTTCCTCTTAACTAAAGCCGAATACCTCTAATACTTATAACTATAAGTAGTATACTACTTATAAAGCACTTCTACTTTCTTACTATAGTCTATCTCTATAATTCTGACTATATAAGTTAGCTAGTTCCGGCTACTCAAGCCTATAGCCTATAGCTCTTCTACTAACTTATATTACTAAGCCTTAATAATAGTTAGAGGAAAGGAGTCCTGAGCTATAGTTACACAGCCCGAGAGTCCTTATCCTCTCTATTATCCTCTTATAAGAATAAGTACCTACTACTAAGCGAATTTAGCGGCAGATAAGCTAAGTATTATAGTAATAGCTATAAGCTAGACCGAGGTAGCTCTATATTTAGTTAGTATAAAGTATAGATATATAAATAAAAGTAGATTTCTATTACTTATAGAACCGGATTAACTACTAGTACTATAGTACTAGTATCCTCTTTCTTATTAATATCTATTTTATTATTATCCCCGAAGGGAATATTATCCCTATATCATATTAGCTTATATTATATATACTAGTCCTTAAAATCTCTAGTATTCTATCTTAAGTATTCTTATAGCAAACTTATAATATACTTATTATTATTTATCTTTATATTCCTTACTTCTTCTCTTTTTTCTCCTTCTTCTTCTTTATCTTCCTCGACCTCATTAGAGAGGGAAAGGGCGGCTAAAGCAAGGGCAAGGATAGTAAGAGTAAGGGCAGCCGGGGCTACTAGTACTAGCAGCAGCAGTAGTAGAAGTAGTAATAGTACTAAAGCTAGGGCTAGGGCTAGGGCTAAAGCTAGAGCTGGGGCTACTATATAAAGTTAGTATTATACTATATATATAATAAAGTTTTAACTTACTAATAGTAATAATAGTAATAGTAAAAGTAGCTATATAAAGTTAATATTATATTATATATAAATAATAAAGTTTCAACTTATTAGTAGTAGTAATAGTAGTAGCAGAAAAGCCCGCGGGAGTACAATAGCTATATTATTATTAGTATATATAGAGGTATAGTATATAAATCCCTCTGCTATAAAAGTATATAGAAATAGATTAATTAAGTTAAACTTATAATATATAGCTAGAATAAATAACTCCCCTAGAGAAGGAAGCAGCAAGACAAAGATAAGCGCCCTCCGAGAGAGAGATATATTACTAGTACGAAAGCACTTAAGCGCGAGAAAGTATTATTACTATTATTATTATTATTACTATTACTATAGTTATAGATAATAAAGTTATAGAGAAAAAGAAAAAAGAAAAAGCTTAAAGGAAAATATCTTAACTTATCTTAACTTACTTAAGTTTACTATATAGATAGCTAGTTATAGCTCTTCGTATTATTACTACTACTTATCTATTATTTAGACTAACCTAAGTAATACTATTCTATTAGCTTACTTACTTAAAGTTATATGACGACAGCTCACCTGAATGTCACATGAGAAGAAGGATAGATAACAGGGCCTAAGTTCATAGGTATCCCGGCAGAACTAGTATCTGACTCGGTATAGTATCGGACTAGTACTAGTATATATATATAAGGTACCTTATACTCTATCTCTCTTCTTCTTCTTTCTTTATCTTTTTATTTCCTTCGTAATAGACTATATAAGATCGCTCTTAGCCTCCTTACTTATTTATTCTTACTTATATATTACTTTAAGTCTTATATTATTATATTAAATAAAAAGATTAAGATAGCCGGAGATAGCTTATTATAATATCTTACTATTAAGTTAGTTATTCGATAACTACTCGTATATAGCTAAGATACTAGAGATCTCTTAGATAACTATGAATTAAGGTTTAATTTAGCTTATTATAAATAGTATAATAAAGGAGGTCTTCGCTAACGCTCTTTTAATAACCTCCTTAGTATAAAGGAATTATAGACAGATTTTAAAGAAGGTATAATAAATACCTCGGAACTTTAACCTCTATATATCGCCGCTAAAACAGCCCTGATATACCCCTTTTTAAGCTATTATTATAGCTCTTAACTAATAAACTAGAGACTTCTCTAGTTCTAAGGGAACTTAATACGATTCCCCCCGCTCTACCTCCGAACTTAATCCGTTATACTTTTCCTTACTCTAAATATCTCTTACCCTAGAGAACGTTAATACCTTATTAAGGAAGTACTAACTAAGAGAGAAAGGAAAATAAAAGCGAAATTTACTAGGAGTATAATCGCTAAGTACTCCTACTACTATAGGTGACTCGAACCTGATCTATTCCCTCTTATAATAATTAGTAAACTAAGAGGAAAAGAATAACTCTCTAGAAGATACTATAGATAGACTAATCTCTATATAAGATAGGTTCCTTATAGGGGTCTCTCGCTTATCTTCGACTCTCCTACTAGAACTAATACTATAATCTCCGTATATAGCGGAGTTTAATAACCTAATAAACTCTATTCTAATACGTAGTACTAAGAGAGAGGATATTATTCCTAATAAACTATCTCTCTCTCCTAGCGCCGAATCGGTAGAGTTACGCCCTAAGAAGTCTTATCTTACTAAGAAGATCCTACTCTTAGATAATAGATTAGATCTTACTTTCCTCTAATAGAGAGTATTAATACGAGACCAGCTAGCTATAAATACTAACTACTACTCTACGGACTTCTCTTAGCGCGTTCTCGTATAGGAGCTAATTACTAGATTAGCTAAAGAGTATCTTACGCTTTAGTACCTCGCTAACGAGTTTGAAACTAGTAATAAAATAATCTCCTTATTAGAAGAGAACTTTCTTACTAGGTTAGAGGAAGACGATTACTATAATACTTTCTACTACTTAGAAATATAATAACCTAGCTATATACGCGAGACTTTCGCCGAGTTTCGTAGTTGATTTCAAAGCGCTATTATCTAAAGTAAAGTTAAAAAGAAAGAGTAGTTCTTTTATATATAAGATAAGATTATATTATCCTTACGCGCTTTAACTCTTATTATTAAACTAATATAGAATAAGGACTATACTTCTATAGTTAGATCCTTACTTTCTTTTAATACTAAGCGTCGCTATAACTCAGAATATACCTATCCCGAGAAAGCTACTACTTAAGTATAGTACTATAAGCCTACTATTACTACTGCGATTACTACTAGTTCTACCTCTTACTAGTCCTTAAGCTTAGCTTCTCGATAAACTACTCCTGTACTATACGTATATACTTCTACTCTAGTACGAGCTAGTACTCTCTCTATACTAAAACGCTCTACTACCTTAACCGGAGAACCCCTTAGGTATTACGGTTATAGATAGCTTAGTTATATTAAGCTAGACTACTCTAACCTGCTTAAGGTTTAATTAATTAATAAATTTCCGGAAGAGAATTAAGTAACTAAAGAAGTAGTAGAAGATATACCCTCTGAGTCTGGACTAATACTAGAGGGAAACGATAAGGCTTAAGTAAAAACTCCTTTCTAGGTCTACGTAAGTATAATCTCTCTAATCTAGACTTTAACTCCCTAATAAGAGGTAAGTAATTTATATACCTAACTATAGTTAGTATAAATAAGCTAAGAGTCTCTATAAATAGCCTAATTAATACCGGAGCGAATAGTTATCTATTTATTAATCGTACTCTTACTAAACGACTATCGGGGGCCCTTAGTATTAAAATCGAGCTACTGCCTTATTCTATTCTAATATATAGTTTCTAATAGTCTATTAGAACTTATATTACTTATTTTATACGTTTATACCTTTCTATTAATAGTAAGCGTATTTATAACTACTCCTTTATTCTCCTCGATTTAGGATAGTAAGATATAATTATTAGTATTAAATAGATACGATAATTTCAGGTTAAGCTAGATACGCTCTACTATAAGCTACTATAATCGGAACGCTATCTAGCTACCTTCTAATATAATAAGGAGATAATTATAACTTTATTACCTTATAAACTTAGTATTAATCGATCTTACTAAATCGATACTAACGCGTGAGACTTAGCTATAAACTAGCTAGACTAACGCCGATTATACTAAATAGTAGCGATATAGTATATTAATATATTATCCTTACTCTTTAACTTATTTCTGCTTATTACTAAAGAATCCGAACTCTTTTCTACTCTGACTTTATCGAGAAAAGTACTTATGCCGAAACCCTACTATAAGTATTCCTCTTAACCTCTAAGGATCTAGAAACTAGTTCCGATTTACTAAATTAGTATTACGACTTTTTACTTTAATATAAAATATAAAGGTTCCGAATTATTCTTTACTAGTATCTATAAGATAGACTACTTCTTATAAGACTATCTAAATAGTAACTCTCCTAAGGATCCTAATACTAAATAACTCGTAGCTAAAAAGCTACCGGAATAGTACTATACTCTTAAGAAAGCTTTTTCTAAGCGGGATTCTAATATTCTTCTGCTATATCGCTTATACGATTATAAAATTATTCTAGAAGAATTATTACTTAATATATATTCGCTCTTATATTAGTAATCTATAGACGAATTACGAATAACTAAGGAGTATCTTATAGAGAACTTAGATAAGGGATTTATCGAATTTAGCTAAAGTCCCTTTATATTACCTATACTATTTATTAAAAAGGCCGATAGAGGATTACACTTCTGTATTAACTATTATAAGCTTAATACGATCACTCGAAAGGATTTATACCTAATACCTAGGATCGATAAGCTCTTAACTTGTATATCTAAAGTAATAATCTTTACTAAACTAGATATCCGGGTAGTATTTAACTATATCTATATAGACCTCGAATCAGAGGAGTATATTACCTTCTGAACTTGCTTCAGATCCTATAAATATAAAGTACTACCTTTTAGGCTCTATAATAGACTTAGTATATACTAGCGATATATAAATAATATATTACTAGACTACTTAGATAATTTCTATATAGCTTACCTAGATAATATCCTTATATACTCGGAAACGCTCTAGGAATATAAGGAATATATTAAATTAGTACTATAATACTTAATAGATATCGGACTTCAGGTAGATATTAAGAAAAGCGAATTCTATATTACTCGGACTAAATACCTTAGATATATTATTACTACTAATAGAATTAAGCTAGATCCCGAGAAAGTAATACTATTAGTAGACTAGAAGTACCCCGAAATAGTAATAGCTATGAAATCCTTCCTAGGATTCTATAGGTTCTACTATTAATTTATTCGGAATTTCGGCCTTATTACTAAACCTCTCTTAGTACTCACTTAGCTTATAGTACTATAGAATTTTACTAATGATTATAAAAAGTCCTTCGATAATTTATATTAATAACTACTATTAGTATAGAAACTATACTATTTCGACCCTGAATTATAAACTAAACTAGAAACTAATACTTCTAATAGTATAATAGCTAGAGTTATCTCCTAATTATATAAAGATAACTAGTAGTATCTAATTAGATTCTACTCTTATATTCTTAATAGATATAAACTAAACTAAGAGATCTATAATAAGAAGCTATATACTATTATTAAGTCTTTCCGGAAATAAAAACCGGAACTTATATCTCTATAATACTATACTAGCGTATATACGGACTATCGATCCTTAGAATACTTTATAACTACTAAAGTCCTAACTAGTAAGTAAGCTAAATAGATAGAATTCCTTTCCGAATTCAACTTTCAAATTATATATACGCTTAGTAANATTATAAGAAGTCCTTCGACGATTTATATTAATAGCTACTATTAGTATAGAAACTATACTATTTCGACCCTGAATTATAAACTAAACTAGAAACTAATACTTCTAATAGTATAATAGCTAGAGTTATCTCCTAATTATATAAAGATAACTAGTAGTATCTAATTAGATTCTACTCTTATATTCTTAATAGATATAAACTAAACTAAGAGATCTATAATAAGAAGCTATATACTATTATTAAGTCTTTCCGGAAATAAAAACCGGAACTTATATCTCTATAATACTATACTAGCGTATATACGGACTATCGATCCTTAGAATACTTTATAACTACTAAAGTCCTAACTAGTAAGTAAGCTAAATAGATAGAATTCCTTTCCGAATTCAACTTTCAAATTATATATACGCTTAGTAAAGATAACGCTAAAGCTAATATCCTTAGCTATAAGGAATAAGATCTAAGGATATAAGAATAATAGAAATAAGATAGTAGATCTCGGGTTTTACTACCTCTAGACTACTTAGACCTTAGGATTAACGCGGAACTAGCTAAGTATTATATCGATTAAATTAGTTATATATACCTAATATCGCTAGGGATTAATATACTACTAGAACTTATATATAATTCCTTTGATTTAATCGAGAAGCTAGACTAATTTAACTAAGAATTATTCTCTAATAAATAGAATATATTAAGAGATAGCTATACTATTAATAATAGTTTACTACTTTATAACGGTTATCTATACGTATAACGCTATATCTTACTATATACCTGTTTAATTAGCGAAGTCTATAATTAAGTTTCCTCTGCTTATCCGAATACTTATAAGACTACTAAAATAATTTCTACCTATTACTACTAGAAAGGACTTATATCAGATATAAAATAGTATACTCGTAATTACTACTCCTATTAGTACTCTTATCCGAAGTAAACGAAATAGTAAGGATTCCTCTACCTATTACTAGTACTTAGCTACCTTATATAGCACTTAGCTATAGATTTTAAGGACTTCTCGCTTAATAACTAAAGATTTAATAGGATATTAGTATTTATTAACCGCTTAAGGAAGGACTCCGTATCGATATCGTACTACTATAATATTAATACCCGCAGGATAGTAATATTATTTATCTAATAGATATATCGTTTCGGATATACCCTTAAGTTAATTATATCTGACTAAGGAGCTTAGTTAGTCTTATCCTTCTAGTAAGAGTTTTACTATATAATTAGAGTTAAGGTTAAGCTCTCTATCTCTTTCTACTAGTAAACCGATAGATAAATAGAGATTATAAATCAGTATATTAACTAATACCTTAGACTTTTTGTTAATTACTACTAGAGTAACTAGGGCGAACTACTATTAATAATAGACTACGCCTAAGTAACCCTGCCTTACGACTCTATTAGTATAGCGCTATATACCTTTAAATACGATATACTACTACGGAATAGCTAGGACTAGAAGTAACTTACCGGATCGATACTATAAGAGAAACTTAACTATACTAATACTAAATCCCTAGCTAAACGTACTAAATCCGCTATCGAGGTTATAAAAGCTAATATACTAGCTACTTAGTATAAGATAAGCGCTATAACTGACCCGAAACAGTATAATATCGACTAAGAAGTTAGAGATAAAGTATTTCTCTCTATAAGGAACCTTAAGAATTACTAGCTAAGTAAGAAGCTATCTAGTCTCTAGGTAGGACTATACTAGGTCTTAGCTAAGATTAGATACTCCTATAAGCTAGATTTACCTCCAGGATCTTCTATATATAATATATTCGCTCTCGAATTACTCTTTAAGGACACGGACAACCTATTACTAAGCTAGGAGTTACTAAAACTACAACCGGAGGTTATCGCTACTTAAGAAGAGTAGGAGTTATAAGATATACTCGCTATATAGCTCCTAAGAGGTAATCTAAAGTATTAAGTTAGCTAGCTAAGCTATAACCCGGACCTAACTTAATATAACGCTTCCGACCTAATAAGTACTTTATATAAGCTTAGAGACTTCCATGCTACTAACCTAAGTAAACCTAGACCTCTACGTAAACTAGATTAGTAGATTAAAGCCTAGAAAGACAGAATAGATAACTATAGTTACTTAGAGGATAATAAGCTATTATAGTTACTAGTATCAGAATTTATTACTAAGAATAATCTCCTAATTATACTCTATAATAACGCCGTATCTAAAACTCTACTTCTTTAACTACTTCCACTTTACTAGCTTTCTCTCCTAAGTCCTCCGGAGCTTCTAGTAATTCTGGAATATCTAGAACCGGAACTACTATATCTAACTCTTTACCTAAATCTACTAACGTAGCCCTAGTAGTAGACTAAGTATAATAGCTAATCCTACGGGCTTTCTTCTTTAGAGAGGGTCCGAGAGTATCTAGATCCGATACTATCTCTGAACTAGAAGGCAAATTCCTCTTTCCCTTAGTATTAGATATCGTAGTCTTAAATATAACCTTCTTCGTAAATTCCTATATAATACTATTTAATTCCTTTATTTACTTTAACGCTATTTCAGCTATTAACTTAGATTTCGCCGAATCGACTATTAGAAGATCTAAATCCTATATCGCGTTAATATTATACTAGTATCTAAGAGTTCAAGATTATAACTTATTACCTTAATAAACTCTAACTCCTTAAATACTTTCTCTATAGAATACTTTAAAGCCTAAGTCTCTACTAATTATATAATAGTAATCTCTAATATAATAATAGGAGTAGTAGATTTCATAAGACGATAGATCTGATTAATAGCCTTATAAGCAGCTATAATACTACCCCGATTCAGCTCTATATTCTTAGCTTTACTACTAGGAAGTAAACCGGATAAAATAATATACTCTATATTAATATAATCAGGTAACTATAACGTATTAGTATATATAACTACGTTTATATTTAAGTAACTTATATACTTATAACTACTCTTCAACGCCGAATAATACTTATAAAGCTTAGAGTTAAGCTTATTAAATAAGTATAAGAGTTCTAAAATAGGAGTATTATTATACTTTATCTTAAGGAAAGCGCGAATATATTATAAGTAATATATACGATACGCCGCCGAAAGAGTACCGGCAGGAACTAGTAAAAGTACTATAGGAGTTAGCGTTATAGATCTATAAAACCCTTATACTATACTTAAAACTATCCTCAGAACTAAGATAGGAAACTTACTTATATTAAGAGAAGAGTTAATTAGGTCGATTGATATATAAGATTGCAGTAAACTGCTATAGTAATTAGTAATAATACTTACTCTAGGAGCTATATCGTAGTCTAAGGAGAATAAACTTATAAGTTAAAGTAGTTATCGCAGTTGAAAAGGAAAAGCTCTAATATTAATAAACCTCTTCCTTTATATACCCTACGCCCTACTTAAACTCGACTCCTACTATAAATAGATAAAGTAAATACTACTTACCGCCTAATTTAGAAGCTATAACTAATATAGTACTATTATAGCGATATAATTAGTCAGAACCTAATAAAGAATTTACTACTACTAAAGAGCAGCTAGCGCTTATTACGCGAATATCGACGAAAACAGTTATAATAAAGACTAATTCCAGTATAAACTATAACCTTCCGAGCTTAGGGTTAAGCTCTTCTTAGAGGGGGAGTAATATGATAATAGCTTACCTGAATATCATATGAGAAGAAGGATAGATAATAGGGCCTAAGTTCATAGGTATCCCGGTAGAACTAGTATCCGACCCGGTATAGTATCAGACTAGTACTAGTATATATATATAAGGTGCCTTATACTCTATCTCTCTTCTTCTTCCTTCCTTATCTTTTTGTTTCCTTCGTAGTAAACTATATAAGATCGCTCTTAGCCTCCCTACTCGTTTATTCTTACTTATATACCGCCGTGAGTCTTGTGTCGTTACAAGTTACTTATTTTAAGTCTAGACTACTCTATTATAATTAATCGAAGGAAATTAAGTAAATAAAGAATATTAAGATAAGAATAAAGTATATAATTACTTCTATTAATCTAAGTCTTCTAATTAGTATACTTACTTTAACTTACTTTATTATATTAGATTTACTAAGATATTAAGTAAGAATAACTAAATAAGTATACTTATCTAGCGATATCTAACTACTTATAATATACTAAGCTACGATATATTCATTCTATATATAACTAAGTCTCTAATCTATTCCTAGCACTAAATCTTCCTCTACTATATTATAACTGATAGAAGAGTTATTAATTAAATCTATATATTCACTTATTTCGAAATCTATTATACTTATTAAAACTGCTTTAGCCCTAGCTTCTACGCGACTAGTACTATCTAAATAAGTACTTACTCCTCCGTATACTTCTATAGTATATATACTATTAAAATATATAACTTTCTCTACTAGTAAATTCATACTATTAGAGAATATATTAGTAAACTAGAATAAGTTTAGTAGGATCGTGCTAAATCTAGAAGTTATAAGATTATTAGTTTAGAGACGAAACGCTTTATTAAATATATCACTAGATATATTTATAGTTATATATATTCTAGGTATTTCCTCCTTTAATTAACTCTCTAAAGTAAAATAAATAGATCTGATTATTATATTAGTAATATATACTTAGTTAAAAGTAATATTAATATTATAAGTAGAGTTCTTATAGTATTTTATCTCGATCTTAATTATATTATTTAGATACTTAAGAGATAGATCGATTAGCTTAAATATATACTAGTCTCTTATCTAGTTAACTAGACTTAATACTAGAATCGATCGCTATAGCTATAGAGTACTAACTCTATCCTTAAGTAACTACTAATAGAATATTATTTCGTATATATAATTAGTTTAAAATATCCTTAGGAAGATTATAATTAATAGATTAATATATCGCTAGAGGATCCTAATATCTCTATATTTAATAATATATCAGATAATTAAGAATAGTTTAATCTCCTAGAGGAATCGATATATAGTAGTAAACGTTAGATCTATATATACTTTATAGTTAAGTGCTTTACTATTCTAGGTATTATAAGTAAAAGCTTAATAATATACTAAGTCTACTAAGGTAAGGAATCGCTCTAGTATAAGGCTTTAGATAACCGCGTCGAACGACTCTCTTCGATTCAGCTCCGCTATATCGAAGCCCTTCTTATCTGCTAGTATTAAAATAGTATAGAATAATACTAATACTCTAGCTATAAAACTCTAAGCAATAAGTAGCTTAAGGATATAATATTAAGAAGTATCTCTTAATATTATAGTCCGGCCCTATATAGCTATATCGCCTTAAATAGTATACTCGTTATCGATAGTCCTAATATCTATATTATAGTGAATTCGTATAATAAAGTTAAGTAAGTTTATCTATATATAGAACTATATAGTAATCCTAAGATACTAATCTCGTATCTTATATTAAGACTCGGAATTTTACTTCTTATTTTTTATAGATTAAATATAATATACTATTAATTAATCGTTATAAAGGAGCTAGAGATAATCTTTAAATAAATTCTCTTAATCGAGCTTTAATTAGTAAAGGAAGATATTATTATAGATACTCTTTATACTAGTAATTATCCTCTTATTCTTATATATAGCGCTAAACTAGTAGTACTCTATCTTATATAATAGTAATTAATCTATTATAAGTATAGAAGAATACTTCTTAAGAGAGTCTTTAAAGATAATATAAACTACTCTTAGATAGATTCGCTTAATAGCGTTAGTAATAAGAGATAGAGTAATCTATTTACTAATAAAGATATCAGATATAAGCTTAGATTATAGAAGTAGTATATTAGGGTTTATAATAAGTATATTATCTCTACTTATACTAAGAGAGAATATAATATTTTTCTAAGAAAGTAAGATAAAGCAATTATATATTAACTATATTAAGCTAGATATAAGTATATCTAGATAAATAATAGTAGCTACTATAGTTATAGCTTATTACGTCTTAATATACTTAAGTACCTTATCTTATTTCTTATCCTAGAAATTAATATTATTATATATAATTATAGTTTATATATTATATACTAAAGGTACTAGTTATAACTAGTCGAATAAGAAGTTAGAATATAGATTAAGGTAAATTTAAGTAAGTTAAAATAAGTAAGCTAATAGAAAATAAGTATAAATAGGATACTTACTTAGAAAGTAAATTAAAGTAAGTTAAAGTAAGTAAACTAATAGAAAATAAGTATCAATAAGATATTTACTTAGAAAGTAAGTTAAAGTAAGTTAAAATAAATAAACTAATAGAAAATAAGTATAAATAAGATAAGCTCCTCTCGCTTATAAAGTAAGTTAAAGTAAGTAAGCTAATATACTTCTAAATATAATAATAATAACTTTAATCTATTATTCGTAGTCTTATAAGTATAATATATCCCTAGTCTAGAGAGTACTTCTATAACTCTACGTTTAATACTAGAGCTAAGTAGATAGAGGTTAAAGTAAGACTAGAAGTAGTTAGACTACTTCTTAGCTTAGTAGAATAATATAATAGCTATAATTATAAGAATAAATCCTTTTAAATCACTTAAGCTAATAGACTTATCTATATTATATCCTTTCTGATACATATAGTAAATTTGAAATAGAGTAACTAAGAGTAATAACTATTATAGTACTATAGATTATATTATTACTAGGCTTTTATCGAGATCGATTATATCTTTCCCTTATATTATATTATAGTTTCTAAATAATAGTATATAGTAAAGTTCCTTATATTTTACTAATAAGACTATATTAATCTTTAGAATAAGAGAAGTAAACTAAAGTATAATAGTTATATTACGAATCATATAATAATAAAGCTTAAGTATATAGAGAGATCTAGTATCGATATAAGCTTCGGTTTTATCCTTATTATTAGTAGTTTCATTAATAAATACTTATAAGAATATATATATTATCTATCTCTTATCTCTAATAATATAAAGTACTTCTTCTAACTTCTGCCTCTTTATAGTCTACTTTTTATTCTACGAATTATAAGAGTATTCTTATTTCTCTCTATTATTATTATTATCATTATCGAATAATAGCAGGTATTAAGCGAAAGATATAAGTAGAGAACTTAACTCTAGATGAGAAGTAGTTAATAGAGTAGAAAGCTTATTAATAAGTAAAAGGAATAATATAATAGTTAAAAGTCCTGAAGAATTATAATATATATCGAACGATTTACTACTAAGATATTATTAGCGTATTAAACGCGGAAGAGTTAGTATTAATTAGTTATTATCGATAGAGATATCTTACGTAATATAAGAGGAAGGCGTTCGTAAATTAAAATAAGAATATATTTTTTATTAATAATAAACTATATATAGTTAATAAAAGGAGAAGATATTAAATAGTAGAGATTATAGATTAATAGAATAGCTATTAAATATACTCTTCGGATTTTTTTAAAAGTATTATTAAAGTATCGAACTATCCTTTCGCAGCTGAGCTCGAATTCAATTAACCTTATCACTAAGTACTACGCTCTAGAGGCGAATTTCGACTATTTTCCCTTAGACCTTCTAGCGGGATTTCAGATCTCTAGCCTCTTATTAGTTAACTTACTTCAACTTACTTTAACTTATTTAGCGTAGCGCTAATTAGCGATAAGTAGAGCAGAGCTATAAATCCACGCTTAGGAGGGTCTGAGTTTCCTGAGATAAATAATCCGCCGGGACGAGGAACAAAAGGTGGAGGTGGCGTGTCATGCCTTCCTTTCCTGACAGAAGATTGCAGGGGACATCATCGTCGGTTCGGCTAAAGGTGAGAGAAGGACCGACGATTACTTGTATACCCCATGTTTATTATATCAACAAGGCTCTGCGGGGTAATTATAAGATTTTTCCGTCGCCAGGAGACCGCGGTAAGAACCAGACTCACTCTCGGGGTCTACTGAAGCGGCAACGTCTACCTAGGTACATATATGAATCAAGTGATTATCTCCCACATAATGTTCATCAGCTTAAGACTCGTTCACCTCATATAGTCATGCTTCTTCAATCTTTCCCTCTGGTCCTTCTGCTCTTGAGCGCTGTCACCGCAGCTCAAACCCTGGCACCTTTCTCAACATTCTCTAATGTAACTATTTTTACGCCCCCATCGACTTACAATGATCCTCGAGTACTTGTGAGTTTAATATCAAGTGTGTAGACAATACAGACTAATATTGTGACAGTACGCTCGCACTGTTGAGCTCGAGCATGGGGTACTTCTTGCCACGTGGGAAAACTACAGTCTCGAGCCACCTTTAGTTTACTTTCCAATATACAAGAGTGTAGACGGAGGTGCTTCGTGGGCAGAAATCTCTAATGTTACCGATCAAGTCAATGGCTGGGGACTCCGTTACCAGCCAGACCTGTTTGTTTTGCCCGTGGCAGTCGGTGAATTTCCGGCTGGCACGATTTTGTGTTCTGGCAATTCGATTCCGACAGATTTGAGGTAGGCATCGACAGAACCAGTTTTCTTCTCTTTGCAATCTCGCGAAATTTTCTTGAGATATCTCTTGTTCCCCTCGCATGTCTCATCACATGGCCATTACTAACTCATCCTTTACCGTAGTCTTACCAAGATCGATGTCTATGCCAGTAGAGATGGAGGCTACACCTGGGAATTCGTCTCAAGCGTAGCATCTGGCGGTGCTGCTTTGCCAAACAATGGTGTTCCTGCTATCTGTAAGTCACTCCTGCATGGCCATCTTCGAGCCTGTAGGTATTAGGGTTTGCAGGATGAACCCATGACTGATTTTTTATTTCTTATAGGGGAGCCATTCGTGATGCACTACAAAGATGAAATCGTCCTCTACTACTCCGATCAACGTGACCCAAAATACGGCCAGAAGCTCATCCACTCAACATCCAAAGATCTGCTTACTTGGTGTGCGAGTGTCGATGATGTCGTATCATCAAGATACACGGATCGACCTGGTATGACTACTGTTGTCCAGCTTCCCAATGGAAAGTATATGATGACCTACGAATTTGGCGGAGGTCCTACTGTTGTTGGAACTGATTACAAGTTTCCCGTAAACTATCGAATCAACGATAACCCTCTCGACTTCAACAACTCCATCAGCTTGCCTATTTATACCAATGATAAGATTCAGCCAGAAGGTTCCCCCAAGGTCGTGTGGTCTCCAATCGGAGGAGTCAACGGAACCATCATTGTCAGTTGTGGAACAGCGAGTCAAATTTTCATCAACCAAGCTCTGGGAGATGTAAATGCGTGGAGAACCGTGCAGACTCCCGAGGGAACGTCGTATACGAGACACTTGAGAGTACTGAACAATACTAATCATCTGCTAATAATGGGCGGTGGAGTTCTCCCTCCCAGCACGACAAACAAAGTGACCGTTAGCGTTATTGACCTGGAGGAGAGTCTGAAGCAAGCCAGTTGATGGTTGGTGTAGCTTAGCTAGATGAGATGGACGCGGAATTCCACGCTTTGTGTATATATCCTATAGCTGGTTGTAACATTCCAGATTCCCCTGCAAATAAGTTTGATAAGTAGAGCTCTTATTGAATGTTTGTTTTATGTCGTCTGATCGACAGCAGGCAGCTTATGGTATGTCAGTGGTGGCATTGCAAAGTAGTCCCCAGCCATAAAGTCATGTGACTGAAATCACACTGGGACAGACGTCGCCAGCTGAGTGTTGATTGTACGATGAAATGTTTGGTATTGGAGAATGAGCTTATCTGCTATATATTCAATTTCACTGGTACAAGTCTCAGAACTAGTTCAATCAGGCTCACGTGGACGCTATCGGTACGATAAACAATAGAGCAGGGAGGTCATCCGGCACTGATTGTCCAACACCAAATCACTCACGCCTCGAAGACAAACCTCTTTTCTATCTCCCACAGCCAACCGCTGCAAATTCTGCGACAACGATCATAGTTCTGCAACATCCTCGAAAGTCTCATTACTTTTTGCTACTCCTCTTCTTTTCTTCGAGTACCGAAACACCTAGGCTACGCCCTGTGTCACAAATTCCGTAGCCTTGTAACCTCAACCCCGATTCACGCATCTATTCCCAACATCTCGAGCAAGCCCCCTTTACAAACGACACCATTTCTTCTCATACCAAGAAGAGAAAGGCGGCTGAGGCGGTAGCATCCTCACAACCATCAAAAAGAACCGCCTCAGCAGCAGCGATATCCCCGCCCACGCCACTTACGATGGACTCCGACGAGGACTTCATGTCTGGCTTGTCCAGTGATGAAGATGTCATGCAAGACGAGAGTGATGATGAGAACGTCTCCGCAGATGGTATACCCCTCTTTTCTTTACATGCCCATTTCTGTGTGCCAAGTGTGATCATGACCCAGGCACCAAATACTGATTAAAAGGCCCTAGCAGACTTTGGATTTGACGAACCAGAACCAGACCTCGGATATACGGCGAAGGATCAGGTTAAGAAGGAAAAGAAGTCCTTCGATACTACCTTCAAAGTTTACCATCCAAAAGATATTCAGGCTCAGCAGGATGACCTTATGGATGAGGTGAACATGATTCTTGACATTCGGAAGGAAGAAGCTGCGATTCTCCTACGACATTTTAGATGGAACAAGGAACGGCTGATTGAAGATTACATGGACCGACCCCGTAAGGTGCTTGAGAACGCCGGCTTGGGACCCAGTACGAATGGCCCTCCTTCCCTTGAAAATATCCCTGGTTTCATGTGCGACATCTGCTGCGAGGATGAGGCTGGACTGTTGTCATTCGCTATGAAGTGTGGTCACCGATACTGTGTGAGCTGTTACAGGCAGTATTTGACACAGAAGATTAAGGAGGAAGGAGAGGCTGCCCGCATTCAATGTCCACAGGACGGTTGTAAACGAATCATGGACGCCAAGTCTCTGGATCTACTTGTTACTGTCGACCTCAAGGATCGATACCACGAGCTACTCACTCGCACCTACGTGGAGGATAAAGATCAGCTAAAATGGTGCCCCGCTCCAGATTGTGTAAATGCCATCGAGTGTGGAATTAAGAAGAAGGATCTTGACAAAGTCGTGCCTACAGTTGCCTGCGACTGCAAGCATCGTTTCTGCTTCGGCTGCGGCCAGACAGACCATCAACCTGCTCCTTGTGAACTCGTCAAGAGATGGTTAAAGAAATGTGCGGATGATTCGGAAACTGCCAACTGGATCTCTGCCAATACGAAAGAGTGCCCAAAATGTGTTTCTACAATCGAGAAGAATGGAGGATGTAATCATATGACGTGTAGGAAGTGTAAGCATGAGTTCTGCTGGATGTGCATGGGCTTATGGTCAGAGCATGGCACAAGCTGGTACAACTGCAACCGATTTGAAGAGAAGAGTGGGCACGAAGCCAGAGATGCCCAGACTAAATCCCGTGTCTCACTGGAAAGATATCTTCATTATTACAACCGATATGCCAATCACGAGCAATCGGCAAAACTCGATAAGGATATCTACCAGAAGACAGAGTCAAAGATGATCAAGCTCCAGACCGCGTCCGGTATGTCATGGATCGAGGTTCAATACTTGAATGCTGCATCACAAGCTCTTCAAACTTGTCGTCAAACTTTAAAGTGGACTTATGCCTTCGCCTTCTATTTAGCTCGGAACAACTTGACGGAAATGTTCGAGGACAACCAGAAGGATTTAGAAATGGCTGTCGAAGCACTTTCTGAGATGTTCGAGAAGCCTGTTGAGGAACTCTCCGAGTCAAAGCTCAAGGTTGAGATCATGGACAAGACATCATACTGCAACAAGCGTCGGGTCATTTTGTTGGAAGACACAGCCGACAACTTGGCAAACGGTGTGTGGACCTGGTCCAACGGCTATTGATCAACTCTCATCCGTACACGTCATATCCCTTGCTCCCACTTCACCATATCATCATGGGAGAAGCAAGGGTACATCTTCTTCAAAATCAGAGTATGGTACAAGAACCTGGATCCTGCTACTGCATGTTTCGGACGGTCTGAGTAGCAATATCCGACTTGATAATTCTCTCCCCCTCTACACCACAAGAATATATTTGCACCGTGCGTCAACACGAACGCTCGTTATTTTAGGTTTTCTTACAGGTTGTCTAAAATGTCTCCATCTGGCGTCACCAAGTTGGCCTGATCCACCACACACCAGGAGTTCTTATCTAACATCGTTTTTCCCCGTCCAAGAAAGGCGTACGTTTTCTGGTTCCCTGGTGTTAATTTGAATATTGGGCGGGGCAGGGTAGCGAGGATCAAGCATGTATTCCACGGAGCATCTGGTGATTGGGACAACTGGACTGAATGATCAATGGGAGACATGTCTCACATAGGAGTGGTAGGGAAACGAGAATGAATGCTTAATGAAAGGATCTGTGTATGTCTATGTCTAGGAATGAATAATCTGGTGATTAGGTGCAACACAATATATAGATTGCCTGGATTTTTCCCATAGCGTCTGTTTCCCTGTGATGAGGTCCTAGATTATTTCTGGTCTCATATGGTGGAGAGTATCTGAGTAAGCTCGCAAGCGATTATGAGTGAGGTTTTGGGAACCCAGCTTTCCAAATGTCACACCAGTTATCCACTCACCTATCTGTAAAATTCTCGTGCAAGACTGACTTATTCTCCAACCTCAGTTACTAATTATTAAGATGACATCGTCAATAGGAATTTCACATATCTACTGGGTCTACTTTTGATTGTTGGTAATTCTTATTTTCCGATTCTTGGATTCCATTCTGATTGTTCAGTCTGCTAGTACTTACAACTCATCAATGAAGCCCTTTCATCCCCAGACACCAACGACAAAAATAGAAGAAAGCCATAGACATATTTGCTTCCGGACCCCAAGCACAAGACCAGCATTGACCTGCCCCATTTCCGTCCGTCCATCCATGCAACGCCTAAAATCACAATAAGAAAGAAACAAAAAACATTTCTTTTGTGTTTGTCCACCAATTTTGAGGAACAGCTAGTAACAATACTAAAGACGAGGAGAGTACCCACCACAATAGCGACGAAGCACTATAGGTACGCAGCCGAGACTCGCGGGATTTTCTTCCTGCAGGGCTCGTCGTAGAAATGATCCCTCAGTCTCCTCAATCTTCGAAACCCCAAACTCCAACCAGTTCCAGAACCACCACTCCTTATATGCTCAACTCGCAATTTGGCTCAAACCTCTTAGTCTCATCAGACCAACAGAAACAGGGTATTCTAATTCAACAACAAAAGCGCTTTAACGCCGACTATCTCTTACAAAGGACTAATTCGATTCATGCCGAGTAAATGAAGCGACCAAAGTCAAATCTGGACTTGGTGCCAGTCTCTCCTGCCCCGAGGCTGATATCACTGTCATCCTCGCTTTCGTGGATGATAAAGTCTTCGCTCCCCGCTCCCATGCTAAGCAAATTCTTCTCCATGTCGTCGGCTACGGGGAGAGGGACGGATGCTGGATTGGTAGCATTCTCCTTACCAGCTTCGACAGCCTCGGGGAATGGAATACTGCATTTCCCAAGCAGAGAGCGGTGGGGAAATCTGACTTTGAGTGGGAGGGTCGCGGGAGTCATCGGAGGGGTTCCTGGGAGGTTCGTTCGACTGGCAGCGGTTGCACCCAGCCGTTGGAGAGGTGTAAGTGGCTTACGAGTGACCAGGGCAGAAACAGCAGGAAGCTTTGGCGTTGTGGCCGCAATTTTGACTGGAAGAGGGATGCGAGACTGTCGGCGAGAAACTGAAGAGGCGGGTGTGGGCGGGAAAGCCAAATTACCAGTCCCCTTGGGTGTGACCGCTGCTGCTCCACCAAATGAAAATTGTTCCTTCAGCTTGCTCATCGAATTTGGTATCTGGCAGGGCGAAGTTGGAGTAGGTGGCTGACTGAAGGAGCTAGAACTAGATTCTGACAGAGTCATACCAGGAGTACATCCTCGGGGTTCGGCTTTGTCCATTTCGCATCCATGGTCATCAAAAATAGTAAGGGCCTCACTCCGAGCGGTGACCATCTCCGCAAATACAGCAATCTTCTTTCCGGATGCCTTGCCATTGGCAGAGTCGTCGTCAACATTGGCAAGACTTAGCATTGCCTCCTCAATTCCATCGTCTGAAAATATATTGAAATCCTGCTTCTTGGCCTTCTTGCCTCTTGCGTTGCGCGAGACGCTTGGGCTGGGCTCCGGCACTGCATTGAAGAATCGACTGGGACCCAACTCCGCCTCCTTGCTTGGTGACAAAGCTGTGTCAATGTCGGCACATAGTCGAGCTCGCTTTGGTGGGCGAGGTTCAGAGATCGTCGGTGCTCGGGTGGTACGATGATTAGCAGGTTGGCTTCGAGATATGAGAGGGGCGGACTGTGGAAACTGGGGGGAAGTTGTGGAGATGTTGAGGGTGGTTGAAGGGGCAGCTTGAGCAATCCAAGGCCCAGAATTGCGCCGAAGAAGATCTTGCTGCTCAGGAGAACCAGTGAGCATATTGAGAGGTAATTCAGCCAAAGGTATGCGCTTCTTGAAGAAGGTGCTGATCGGCACACCTTTCATCAGGTCGAGAGGGGAAGGTTTATTGTTTCGCGGGCGCGAAGTAGCCCAAGGGTCCATTGATGTAACCATATTGTTTCTTGTATGATTAACGATTGGCTTCTTCGTCATTGGGTTAAGATCTCCTCTCGCGACCCCTTGAGCGATTCCTGGCTCAATGTCTGCTCCGAGGAAAGGCATTTTGTCAAGGTCAAGAGGTTGTTCTGGTGTTGTGTGAAGAACAAGAGTTCGTGCTTGTGGACAGAAAACTCTTTGATGCAAAAAGGTGAATTCGGCCTGACGAAACTGTTCTAAATATGTCTTCGGCACGTGAAACTTGCCGTCGAATGACAGCATGCGAATAACCTTCTCGATTGTCTTGTGCTTGCGAACCATACGGTACGCAGTCTTTAGACCCATGTTGTTTATACTAGCCAAATAGTCGCATCCACTAAGGATAGCCATCGTACGAAACTCCCTATCTGACCAACCAGTAAGAGTGATCTCTTTGCAGGCAGAGAAGTCTGCTTTGTTGATTTCGACGCAATTCCCATACTGGTCCAGCTTTGTCAAAAGACACTTCGCTCCAAAAACCAGAAGGTCGGAATCCTCTGAAAGGATCCCATCGATGATTCCCTTGCGTTCCAGGTAGACCATTTGGGCGTCTGCTTCGTACGGAGCCACTATATACTGTACTCCAGTTCTTTTTAATTCGTCGATCAATTGTCTTGCCATTTCCGGTGTAACGTCCACAGATTTCTGGAATTCAAGGTACGCCTGAGACGTCTTTCCAGCATTCAGCAGTTCCATTCCCGCTTTCCTACTCTGCTCTCTCCGCTTTTCTCGATCTGCCTCGGTGGCGGCCTTACTGGGAAGGTAGTCTCCATCGAATATAATGAAAGGAATTACACCGAAGTGTTGCAACATTCGAACCCGGTGCATTGCAAATTCGACGAACCTGCAGAGGTCAGTATTGCCTAGAGCAATAAGCTTGATCGGGACCTACTTCTTTGTCGGCTTCCCCATGGCCAGCTCCATGGCACAAGCTACGGTTCCACGATGGAGCCAGCCATAAGCATCGACTCCGAGGGTCTTGCCCTCGAACTTCCTGAGGTTACATGATTTATGTATAGATTTGAGCAAGGGAAGCAAGCCTAGAGAATGTTAGTTGATATATGCCATATAGGTAAGACAGTGACGAGGCATATTGACCATTGATTCCCATTATGAATAGTCACGTAGCACAAGAAAATACCCAGAAAATGCAAACTTTACCAGTCAAACAGATATTTACACAGCCTTTCCACCGTTCAAAACATCTGTAAGCCTGGACGTTGCAGCATGAGTGATAGATGGATGGGTATGGAATGGTTCCGGGTTTTAAATTGAGGTCGGGATCGGGGCGAGTAGTCGTCGATTGAGGTAGTCGTCGGTATCGGATAGTGCGTTGTGGTGTTGCGGATAGGGTGGGCGAATATCCAAATGTCATGTCTTGTCCTACTTTGCCGCCTCACAATCCATTTAGGTCGCGACTGCCCGGAATCTCGACGCGTCGGTCGGTCTTACCCGGCAACCAGGGCAAGGACAGGGTGGCTGTTGATTGGCCCACTCAGAGCTAAGAGTGGGGGTCCGATAAACTTGCGATAAGATAGAGATATCAAAAAGTTTGAACGTCTCTATCACCACCAAGGACTACTTACAGCATCGACGTCAATATTCACAACAATGCCGAAAAGTTTAGAGAAGACTCGCAAGAAGATCGCGAAGAAGAAGGGAAATATTACTGCTCTTCATGAGAACTCTCGGGACTCGATGAAGTTGCGCAGGGCGCTGATGAGAGATGACAAGCTGGTCAAAGTCGCATCCGCAAGAAGGAAGAATGACAAGCCATTAGGTAGGCAGGTCTTTCGGATCTTTGATCGTATATACTGATATATAATAGTCCAGCGCGCAGCATACTTTCAAGAGGCGATTAGAGCAAATGAGGGAAAGCCGTTGGAACTTGGGGCCATTCAGACGCTTATTCAATCGTACGACCCGCATATCCCAAACTCCAAGAGGTCATTTCCTAACAATCGCATAGTTTTGTACACCAACACGACGAAGAGTTTAGCGAGCTGAAGAAGGATCGCAGACCTGGGAGGCCCGCAAGCACTAGAGAAGATCTACTGAGGATCAAGATTGCCACAGATGAGAAGGAATATGAGAGCGGATTCTGTCAGTTGCTTCGAGTCAATTATCCGGAGAATGTTAAGCTGATAAGATTTTTAGACCTACCAGACCTCACGGACGAGAACAATGTTATATTCCTGGACAGGTGGGAGGGCTCATGGTCGTATCTCTCTACTTTGAAATGGGTCCGGATGTCAAGCAGCGGTCAGATCCACGAATCAAAATTCCCACCAAAGGGCGAGTCGTGATGGGAGGAAGATTTACCAATTGGCGTTCAGGGCATTATTTGGCGTTTGGGCGGCGCATGAATAAATCCTATGGCGCTGAGAGAAGTGGATGGTCCTTGACTGTCGATGGACTATGTCGACAAAAGTTTTACTAGTTGCCAATAGCTTTTGGAATCTGGAAAAGGATATGATACAGCTTCAACTCTGATGTTGGGTATGCGTCATGGACTGCAAAGCTATGTGCGGTTGCGATTCCCTCATACTCATGGAGGGTTTGTCTCGGAAATCATGGTATATCTTGTCGTATATGTTTTGAACTCAGAAGCATTCTAGACCATACAATCAAATTGCCGTTAAAGAAGGTGGTTTCGAAGCTAGGAAGATGCGCACACAAGTCATGCTTATGGGTTGTAACATTGATAGGGGCAGGGATATACATCCAGTCCGCCAACACTTGCTTCTTTGTTCAATGCCTGAAGCTTAAAGCCTCTCAGTAAAGCTTAACCCTCCCCAAATTTATCCCGAACCATATCAAATCGTCAACTTTGCTCTCCGCCCCTCGTCAAAATCACACATCTAACCTTCACCTCTCCCAGCCCTTTCCCCTCCATCATCCTCCCAGTAGCAACCCTCCTCCTCTCCTCCCCGACTCCCCTCTCTGCCCCCTCAGCTACCCATCTCAAATCCCTCCTCCAAGCTGGGACATCCAAGAATCCTACTTCCCCCACAAAGCATCGCCCAAACTCGACCACTAAACTAATCTCTTTGAGGTTTCTCATCCGGCTCACAATACCCAGAAAGCCATTCTCGCAAAGCTCGCTCCAGACCCGGAAATCGATTGCGAGTCGTTGGATGAGGTGTCGGGAGGGAGAGGTCGAGACGTGGTAAAGAATGTTGTGCAGATGGGTGGTGAGTAGAGGGGAGAGGGACGAGATATAGAGAATGTCTGAGTTGTAGGCTATCGGAATAGTGCTTTGCGATGAGTCCTTGGGTTGAGAATGATGAGATGGCGGTGAGGAGTGGGAAGATGATGTATATGAGCGCACTGAAATTGAGAGTTTCGGCTGGGGTCCTATCAATAAATACGAATGTGTTGAGAGAGTGAAGAGCCGCGACTCAGTGTTAATGGATAGAGTTATTGGAGGCGGGGTATTGGATATGTATCTCTCTAGAGAGGGGGAATAGGATATCTTTAAGATGCGAGTTGAGCTGTTAACACCACGGGAGAGTAATAAAATTCGTTTGTATATCTTAAGACGGAGTTCAGTGGGCATTTGAGGGAAGCAGTGGAACATTTTGAGTGGTGGTCTTGACAATTCATCCATGGTTACTGTAGGTATGCTGTGATTAGACTTGGTAGTTGTCCCAGGGTTGATAGGAGACGTTTAGAATACAATTTGCAGGACGCTTGTGAAGTGTTAAGAGAATCTGAATGTCTCGAATTAAATTTGCGCAATCAGAACACAATGACTGCAATGGTGATGGGGGTGGAGGGGTGTCGTTGAAAACACGTGACGGTCCTCGGCTGTTAGAGGGGTTTGCTCGGCAAATCGTCGAATGGCACGTCAACATTGGGTTTGATTCAATCAATTCCATTTGCAGTAAATAAATGACCAGCCCCGTATCCAACATGCTAAATGACTCCTGATTGTTTTAAATTAACTCCACACAAAACAATGTAAAATCACAGCAACATTGGCTTCAAGTCATCCGCAACCTTAAATGGAGCTTCTGTCTTGCTCTTAATTTCATCAACAGTCACACCATCAGCAATCTCAATCAATGTCAATCCGGTTGCAAAGTCCACATTGAACACTCCCTACAGACGATTAGCACAGCACTACGTACCATAGTCAAAGGACATACCAGTTCCGTAATGATCATCGAAACACAAGCTTTGCCCGTCAACGGGAAAGCACATTGCTTGACAATCTTCGCATTACCCTTCTTATCTGTATGCTCCATCGTAACGACGACCTTGGTCATCTCCGGGTTGCTGACGAGATCCATAGCACCACCGAATCCCTTTATTTTGCCTGGCAACATCCAATTTGCCAGATCACCGTTTCCGCTGACTTGCATGGCTCCGAGAATTGTCAAGTTGATGCGACCACTTCTGATCATACCAAATGACTCCTCACTTCCAAACGTAGCTGCACCAGCCTTCAAAGTGACAGTCTCTTTACCAGCATTGATGAGATCGGCGTCCGCCTTTCCTTTCACTGGGTACGGTCCAAGTCCGAGAATACCGTTCTCGGATTGTAATTGAACCTCGACCTCAGGTCCAACGAAGCCAGGTGCCAGCATGGGCATGCCGATTCCCAGATTGGCATACATGCCATTCTTGAACTCCTTAGCCGCCCTCCTGACGATACGTTCTCTCTTCGCTGCCGTCTCGCCGCTTCCGAGTGCTGACTTCGCATCAGTCTCGTTAGGATCTTTGGCGAATGTGTACTTCTCGATGCCTTTCTCAGTCGTAGATTGAATCACTCGCTTCACATAGATACCTGGCAGATGTACAGCCTCTGGAGGAATCTCTCCAGGCTCAACAAGGTGTTCGGCTTCAACTATGGTCATCTTGGCGTTTCGCCCCATAGCACCATTGAAGTTGTTGGCAGTAAGTCGGAACTGGCAGTTTCCTAACTTGTCTGCTTTCCAAGCCTTCACAAACGCATAGTCACCCTTAATGCTCTCCTCCAGAAGATACTGCTTTCCATCGAAGACCTTGACATCCTTGGGGTATGAATATATCTTTGGCGTTCCATCCGTATTGTTTTCCAGTGGTAGCTCTCCGGTCTGCACGACTGTTCCGAAAGCCGCAGGTGTGTAAAATGCAGGTATTCCCTTTCCACCAGAGGCACAACGCTCGGCGAGAGTTCCCTGTGGCGTGAGCTCTAATTGAATTTCTCCTGTCAAGTACATCTTCTCGAATGTCTTATTCTCGCCAATGTAACTCGCGATCATCTTCGAAATCTGCTTCGTCTTGAGCAGCTTGCCCAGACCAGAGGTATCTGTTCCAGCATTATTCGACACAGCAGTAATTCCAGTAATTTCGGGCTTATTGATTACTTCGTTGATGAGGGTGTCGGGAACGCCGCAAAGACCGAATCCACCGCAGAGGACTGTCGAATTGGGTTTCATATCTTTGAGAGCCTCCGCCGCTGAAGACAAGACTTTATTGATCTCATTTCGTTGAAATGTGGAGGAGAAAGTGCGGGCGAGAAGGATGGATTTCTGTACTCAATTGTCAGTTCTTCTCAACTTCTAGCTCGGGAGCTTCTCCGCACCTTGGTGTTATTCCTCGTGTAAGCTCGCGCCGTTCGGAGAAGAGCTGTGGAAGACATTCTGCGGTGTATGAAAAGAGTGTCACTGGCAATATACACGGCAATCTAAGAGAATGAGTCGCAGCAGGTTTTACATGCGAAAGGAAAAGAAGTTCCACTCTGTCTAGCTGTATCAAGCTCAGACGGGGAAGCTCGGTTTGAAGTCAACATTGGCGGGTGAGTTCTTATCCCGTCGGTTTTTCCCCACGGCATTTGGCCGCTCGTCGGAATTTGGCCCGGAAAGTGGAGAATACTGAAAGCAGGGGTCTCAGCCTTTCTGGGACGGAAGGGCTTCAAATTTATCTGATTGAACTTTATATTTCAATTTGCGGAACATCACCCGAGACGAGTCTTGGATGGCTACCAGAATACACCTACAAACCTATCTCCTGCACAGAGTAGTTTTTGGCGGAGCTAGAATTTTGGGTTGTTCCATTAAACTCGTCATTAGTGTACGGGATATCGCGGATGTCTCCGCGATGGGAATAGCCTCAGAAGTAAATGCAAATACATCTGTAGGTTTAATTTGGTCCTTGACATGTACTGCGATTTGCGCACGTTGTTCAGCTCCGATGGTCATGTTTCTGAAAACTTTGGAAAGTATCGTATTAATGTGGTTGGTGAGTTATTACTCAGGCACTCGTGCACTTTTGGATTCTGCATCAAATATCCTGTATACCTGGATATCAAGATGATATAGTTATCCCTTCATGTGGCATTTCGGCTGCACCTTTTAGCGCCTTGGCAAGCTAAAGCGCCACTAAAAATCAAGGTAATTGAAGTACTATTTATAACGCTTCCACTCTATACTATGATATCGATCAAAGTAATTACTATCTTTATAAAGTGATACCTTATAGACTTTATAACTAAAGTTTGAGGTTTTTCGATAGCCAGAACCTCTTGTATTTAGTACTATATTGACCGAAAGTTCCCCTAAAACCCTTCTCTTTATAGCCCTAGATATACTCTATTTTGTATATACTCGATAGTCTCTCCTAGACTCTATTCGTTCTAGAAAGTGCTTTCCTTAAAGATCTGCCTCTTGAACTATAGAAATTAAAGACCTTTTGCGCTTTTAACGGCCCTGAGTTACGATCTCAAAACATTTCTAAATGATTTGCGTTCTGAAGAGTATTTGATCAGTCTACTTCTCTTTTACTAGTACTAAAGAGTGCAAACTGAGCTTATAAGCGTTTATAAGAGCTATATCTTCTATCTATATGACTAGAGATTACTAACTACTTAATATATATAAAGTCTCTAAGGTATTTAGTCTCTTTAGTTAGTTCCCTCTATTAATAGCGCTTATTTAGTAATTATAGGTATCTTGATATACTGGAATATTAAGCTAGGCGCGTGGAGGGTCTCTAAATAGTACACGTGAGGTTTTAGCTGAAGAAGAAGTCTCTGATAGCTGTTTGCGTTCCCTTGATACTATACTAGTAGTATTATAGTATATTAATATTAAAAGTATAAGAGTATTGTCTTTCTAAGCTATTATATTGATTCTGTTGTCTTCTGTAGGCTTATACTATAAAGAACCCTAGGGAATTGAATCCTTCTTTATATCTTCAGCTTTTATTTATGCGAATTTCTTCAGAATACCACTTTTAGCTATACATATGCCTATAGCTTCCTAGCCTCTCTCTCTTCTATAGTTTAAGAGCTTGATATTTGTGAATAAGTTATTAAGGTAGACTATATAGCTTGAACTATAATATAGAAGTCGGCCTATTAAGTGCGCTATAACTACTGAAGAGGTATTAGAACCTAAGGCTTTAGGTTATAGGACTTTCTATAGGCTTAGCTTACCCTTATTTGGATTACTCTTTTTCGTCCCTTTCCGGTGGTAAACCTAGTTAAGAAAGTAGCCCTGATCTGCTAGTATCTAAATCTTAAAACGATAGTTAATTAGCTTTCTAGGTATCTTAAGAGTATCTTTTAACCGGCCCTGAAAGCGTGCTATAGACTTGTCTATAGCTAAGTCTCTACTAGGAGACTAAAGCTCACGTGAAGTTATCTTGATATAGATATTTAAAGGTTCTAACTAGGTGATAGTTAGTATTATCCTTATAACGACACAAGACTCAAGGCGGTATATAAGTAAGAATAAACGAGTAGGGAGGCTAAGAGCGATCTTATATAGTCTACTACAAAGGAAATAAAAAGATAAGGAAGGAAGAAGAAGAGAGATAGAGTATAAAGCACCTTATATATATGCGCTAGTACTAGTCCGATACTATACCGGGTCGGATACTAGTTCTACCGGGATACCTATGAACTTAGGCCCTATTATCTATCCTTCTTCTCATATAATATTTAGGTGAGCTATCGTTATATTACCCCCCCCTTAAGAAGAGCTTAACCCTAAGCTCGGAAGGTTATAGTTTATACTAGAATTAGTCTTTATTATAACTGTTTTCGTTGATATTCGCGTAATAAGCGCTAGTCGCTCTTTAGTAGTAGTAAATTCTTTATTAGGTTCTAACTAGTTATATCGCCGTAATAGTACTATATTAGTCGTAGCTTCTAAATCAGGCGGTAAGTAGTATTTATTTTATCTATTTATAGTAGGAGTCGAGTTTAAATAGGGCGTAAGGTATATAAAGGAAGGGGTTTATTAATATTAGAGCTTTTCCTTTTTAACTACGATAACTACTTTAACTTATAAGTTTACTCTCCCTAGATTATAATATAGCTCCTATAGTAAGTATTATTACTAACTACTATAGTAGTCTACTATAATCTTATATATTAATCGACCTAATTAACTCTTCTCTTAATATAAGTAAGTTTCTTATCTTAGTTTTAAGGATAGTCCTTAAGTGCAGTATAAGAGTTTCATAGATCTATAACGCTAACTCCTATAGTACTTTTACTAGTTCCTACTAGTACTCTTTTAGTAGCGTATTATATATATTACCTATGATATATTCGCGCTTTCCTTAAGATAAAGTATAATAATACTCCTATTTTAGAACTCCTATACTTATTTAATAAGCCTAACTCTAAGCTTTATAAGTATTATTTAGCGTTAAAGAGTAATTATAAGTATATAAGTTACTTGAACTTAAATGTAGTTATATATATTAACGCGTTATAGTTACTTAACTATATTAATATAGAATATATTATTCTATCCGGTTTACTTCCTAGCAGCGAAGCTAAAGACGTAGAGCTAAATCGGAGTAGTATCGTAGCTACTTATAAGGCTATTAATCAGATCTATTATCTCGCGAAATCTACTACTCTTACTACTATATTAGAGATTACTACTATATAATTAGTAAAGACTAAAGCTTTAAGGCGTTCTATAGAGAAAGTATTTAAGGAGTTAGAGTTTATTAAAGTAATAAGTTACGATCTTAAACCCTTAGATACTAGTATAATACTAATATAATATAAGATCTAGATCTTTTAATAATCGATTCGGCGAAATCTAAGTTAATAGTATAAATAATATTAAAGTAGATAAAAGAGTTAAATAGTATTATATAGGAATTTACGAAGAAAGCTATATTTAAGACTACGATATCTAATACTAAAGGAAAGAGGAATTTACCTTCTAGTTTAGAGATAGTATTAGATCTAGATACTCCCGGACCCTCTCTAAAGAAGAAATCCCGTAAGATTAGCTATTATACTTAGTCTACTACTAGAGCTACGTTAGAAGATTTAGGTAAAGAGTTAGATATAATAGTTCTAGTTCTAAATATTCCAGATTTACTAGAAGCTCCGGAGAACTTAAGGAAGAAAGCTAGTAAAATAGAAGTAGTTAAAGAAATAGAGTTTTAGATATAGTGTTATTATAAAGCATAATCGGGGAGTTATCCTTAGTAATAAATTCTAATACTAGTAACTATAATAGCTTATTATCCTCTAAGTGATTATAGTTATCTATTCCGTCTTCCTAAGCCTTAATCTACTAATCTAGTCTACGCGGAAGTCTAGGTTTACTTAAGTTAGTAGTATAGAAGTCTCTGAGCTTATACGGAGTACTTATTAGATCGAAAGCGTTATACTAAGTTAGGTCCGAGTTATAGCTTAGCTAACTAACCTAATACTTTAGATTATCTCTTAGGAACTATATAGCGAGTATATCTTATAACTCTTACTCTTCTTAAGTAGTAATAACCTCCGGAGGTAAGTTTAGTAACTCTTAGCTTAATAATAAGTCGTCCGAGTCCTTAAAGAGTAATTCGGAAGCGAATATATTATAAATAGAAGATCCCGGGGGTAAATCTAGCTTATAAGAGTATCTGATCTTAGCTAGGACTTAATATAGTCTTACCTAGAGACTAGATAGCTTCTTACTTAACTAATAATTCTTAAGGTTCCTTATAGAGAGAAATACCTTATCTTTAACTTCTTAGTCGATACTATACTATTTCGGGTTAGTTATAGTACTTATCTTATACTAAGTAGCTAGTATATTAGCTTTTATAATCTCGATAGCGGATTTAGTACGTTTAGCTAAGGATTTAGTATTAGTATAGTTAAGCTTCTCTTATAGTATTAATCCGGTAAGTTATTTCTAGTTCTAGCTATTCTATAGTAGTATATTATATTTAAAAGTATATAGCGTTATACCGATAGAGTTATAAGGTAAAGTTATTTAAGCGCAATCTATTATTAGTAGTAGTTCGCCCTAGTTACTCTAATAGTAATTAATAAAAGGTCTAAGGTATTAGTTAATATACCGATTTATAATCTCTATTTATCTATTAGTTTACTAGTAGAAAGAGGTAGAGAGCTTAACCTTAACTCTAATTATATAATAAAACTCTTACTAGAAAGATAAGACTAACTAAGCTCCTTAGTTAGATATAATTAACTTAGGAGTATATCTGAAATAATATATCTATTAGATAAATAATATCGCTATCCCGCGGGTATTAATATTATAATAGTATAATATCGATACGGAGTCCTTCCTTAAGCAGTTAATAAATACTAATATCTTATTAAATCCTTAGTTATTAAGTAAGAAGTCCTTAAAATCTATAGCTAGGTACTATATAAGGTAGCTAAGTACCGGTAATAGGTATAGGAATCCTTACTATTTCGTTTACTTCGGATAAGAGTACTAATAGGGATAGTAATTATAAGTATATCGTTTTATATCTGATATAAGTCTTTTCTAGTAGTAATAGGTAGAAATTATTTTAGTAGTCTTACGAGTATTTAGATAAGCGGAGGAAACTTAATCATAGACTTCGCTAATTAAATAAGTATATAGCGGAGTATAGCGTTATACGTATAGATAACTATTATAAAGTAGTAAACTATTATTAATAGTATAGCTATCTCCTAATATATTCTATTTATTAGAGAATAATTCTCAGTTGAATTAGTATAGTTTCTCGATCAAATTAAAGGAATTACGTACGAGTTCCGGTAGCGTATTAGTCCTTAGCGATATTAAGTATATATAACTAATTTAATTAATATAATACTTAGCTAGTTCCGCGTTAATCCTAAGATCTAAGTAATCTAGAGGTAATAAAACCCGAGATCTACTATCTTGTTTCTATTATTCTTATATCTTTAGATCTTATTCCCTATAGCTAAAGATATTAGCTTTAGCGTTATCTTTACTAGGTATATATATAATTTAAAAGTTAAATTCGGAAAGGAATTCTATGTATCTAGCTTACTTACTAGTTAGGACTTTAGTAGTTATAAAGTATTCTAAGGATCGATAGTCTATATATACGCCGGTATAGCGTTATAGAGATATAAGTTCCGGTCTCTATTTCCGGAAAGACTTAATAATAGCGTATAATTCTTTATTATAGATCTCCTAGTTTAGTTTATATCTATTAAGAATATAAGAGTAGAATCTAATTAGATACTACTAGTTATCTTTATATAATTAAGAGATAACTCTAGCTATTATACTATCGGAGGTATTAGTTTCTAGTTTAGTCTATAATTCAGAGTCGAAATAATATAGTTTCTATACTAATAGTAGCTATTAATATAAATTATCGAAGGACTTCTTATAATCGTTAGTAAAATCTTATAGTACTATAGGCCGAGTAAGTACTAAGAGAAGTTTAGTAATAAGGCCGAAATTCCGAATAAATTAATAGTAGAACCTATAGAATCCTAAGAAGGATTTTATAGCTATTACTATTTCAGGGTACTTCTAGTCTACTAATAATACTACCTTCTCGGGATCTAGCTCGATTCTATTAATAGTAATAATATATCTGAGGTATTTAGTCCGAGTAATATAGAATTCGCTTTTCTTAATATCCACTTAGAGTCCGGTATCTATTAAGCGTTATAATACTAATTTAATATATTCCTTATATTCTTAGAGCGTTTCCGAGTATATAAGGATATTATCTAAGTAAGCTATATAAAAGTTATCTAAGTAATCTAGTAGTATATTATTTATATATCGTTAATATATATTAGGTCCGTTATAGAGCCTAAAAGGTAGTACTTTATATTTATAAGATCCGAAGCGGGTTCAGAAGGTAATATACTCCTCTAATTCGAGGTCTATATAGATATAGTTAAATACTACTCGGATATCTAGTTTAGTAAAGATTACTACTTTAGATATACGAGTTAAGAGCTTATCGATCCTAGGTATTAAGTATAAATCCTTTCGAGTAATCGTATTAAGCTTACGATAATTAATATAGAAGCGTAATCCTCTATCGGCCTTTTTAATAAATAATATAAGTAATATAAAGGGACTTTAGCTAGATTCGATAAATCCCTTATCTAGGTTCTCTATAAGATACTCCTTAGTTACTTATAATTTATCTATAGATTACTAATATAAGAGCGAATATATATTAGGTAATAGTTCTTCTAAAATAATTTTATAATCGTATAAGCGATATAATAAAAGAATATTAGAATCCCGCTTAGAAAAGGCTTCCTTAAGAGTATAGTACTATTCCGGTAGCTTTTTAGCTATAAGTTATTTAGTATCGGGATCCTCAGGAGAGTTACTATTTAGATAGTCTTATAAGAGGTAATCTATCTTATAGATACTAGTAAAGAATAATTCGGAACCTTTATATTTTATATTAAAGTAAAAAGCTATAATACTAATTTAGTAAATCGGAACTAGTTTCTAGATCCTCGGAAGTTAAGAAAAGCACTTATAATAGAGTTTTAGCGCAAGTACCTTTCTCGATGAATTCGAAGCGGAAAGAGGTTCGGATTCCTTAGCGATAAGCGGAAATAAGTTAAAAGGTAAAGATAATATATTAATATACTATATCGCTACTATTTAGTATAATCGGCGTTAATCTAGCTAGTTTATAGCTAAGTCCTACGCGTTAGCGTCGATTTAGTAAGATCGATTAATACTAAGTTTATAAAGTAGTAAAGTTATAATTATCTCCTTATTATATTAGAAAGTAGCTAGATAGCGTTCCGACTATAATAGCTTATAATAGAGCGTATCTAACTTAACCTGAAATCGTTATATCTATTTAATACTAATAATTATATCTTATTATCCTAAATTAAAGAGAATAAAAAAGTAATTATAAATACGCTTATTATTAATAGAAAAGTATAAATATATAAAATAAGTAATATAAGTTCTAATAGATTATTAGAAACTATATATTAGAATAGAATAAAATAGTAGCTCGATTTTAATACTAAGGGCCCCTAATAGTTATCCGGTAAGAGTACGATTAATAAATAGATAACTATTCGCTCCGGTATTAATTAAGCTATTTATAAAGACTCCTAGCCTATTTATACTAACTATAGTTAGGTATATGAATTACTTACTTCTTATTAGGAAGTTAAAGTCTAGATTAGAGAGATTATATCTACGTAGACCTAAGAAGGAGTTTTTACCTAGGCCTTATTATTTCCCTTTAGTATTAGTCTAGATTCGGAGGGTATATCTTTTATTACTTCCTTAATTACTTAATCCTCTTCCGGAAATTTATTAATTAATTAAACTTTAGATAAGTTAGAGTAGTCTAGCTTAATATAATTAAGCTATTTATAACTATAATACCTAAGGGGTTCTCCGGTCGAGGTAGTAAGGCGTTTTAGCGCAGAGGAAGTACTAGACTATACCGGGGTAAAGGTACGTATATATAGTATAAGAGTAGTTTATCGAGGAGCTAAGCTTAAGGACTAGTAAGAAGTAGAACTAGTAGTAGTCGCAGTAGTAATAGTAAGCTTATAGTACTATACCTAAGTAATAGCTTTCTCAGGATAAGTACGTTCTAAGTTATAATAATACTTAATATTAAAAGAAAATAAGGATCTAACTATAGAAGTATAATCCTTATTCTATATTAGTTTAATAATAAGAGTTAAAGCGCGTAAGGATAATATAATCTTATCTTATATATAGAAGAACTACTCCTTCTTTTTAACTTTACCTTAGATAGTAGCGCTTTAAAATCGATTACGAAACTCAGCGAAAGTCTCGCGTATATAGCTAGGTTATTATATTTCTAGGTAGTAGAAAGCGTTATAGTAATTATCTTCCTCTAAACTAGTAAGAAAGTTCTCCTCTAATAAAGAGATTATTTTATTACTAGTTTTAAACTCGTTAGTAAGGTACTAAAGCGTAAGATACTCCTTAGCTAATCTAGTAACTAGCTCCTATACGAGAACGCGCCGGGAGAAGTCCGTAAGATAATAATTAGCGTTTATAACTAGCTAGTCTTATATTAATACTCTCTATTAGAGAAAAGTAAAGTCTAATCTATTATCTAGAGATAGGATCTTCTTAGTAAGATAAGACTTCCTAAGGCGTAACTGTACCGATTCGGCGCTAAGAGAGGGAGATAGTTTATTAGGAATAGTATCCTTTCTCTTAGTACTATATATTAGAATAGAGTTTATTAAGTTATTAAACTCCGCTATACGTAGAGATTATAGTATTAGTTCTAGTAGGAGAGTCGAAGATAAGTAAGGGACCCTTATAAGGAACTTATCTTATATAGAGATTAGTCTATCTATAATATCTTCTAGAGAGTTATTCTTTTCCTCCTAGTCCGCTAATCGTTATAAGAGAGAATAGATCAGGTTCGAGTTACCTATAGTAGTAGGAGTACTTAGCGATTATACTCCTAGTAAATTTCGCTTTTATTTTCTTTTCCCTCTTAGTTAGTACTTCCTTAATAAGGTATTAATATTCTCTAGAGCAGGAGACGTTTAGAGTAAGGAAAAGTATAATAGATTAGGTTTAGAGGTAGAGCAGGAGAGATCGCGTCGAGTTCCCTTAGAACTAGAGAAGTCTCTAGTTTATTAGTTAAGAGCTATAATAATAGCTTAAAAAGAGGTATATTAGAGCTATTTTAGTAGTGATACGTAAAGATTAAAGTTCTAGAGTATTTATTATACTTTCTTTAAAATCTATCTATAATTCCTTTATACTAAGAGAGTTATTAAAAGAGTATTAGCGAAGACCTCCTCTATTATACTATTTATAATAAGCTAAATTAAACCCTAATTCAAAGTTATCCGAGAGATCTCTAGTATCTTAGCTATATATAAGTAGTTATTAAATAACTAACTTAGTAGTAAGATATTATAGTAAGCTATCTCCGGCTATCTTAATCTTTTTATTTAATATAACGATATAAGACTTAAGGTAGTATATAAGTAAGAATAAATAAGTAGAGAAGCTAAGAGCGATCTTATATAGTCTACTATAAAGGAAATAAAAAGATAAGGAAAGAAGAAGAAGAGAGATAGAGTGCAAAGCACCTTATATATATGCGCCAGTACTAGTCCGATACTATACTAGGTCGGATACTAGTTCTGCCGGGATACCTGTGAACTTAGGCCCTGTTATCTATCCTTCTTCTCATATGATATTCAGGTGAGCTGTCGTCATAATCCTAAGTAGTCGGGATTAAGCTTACTCTATTAAAAACAGCTTTAAATTCATAATCCGGATCCGAAATATATAGCCGAAAGGCTATATATAGAGCCTTATACCGGCGAAGGCTCATGACCTTAGAAACTAGATAATCCGGCTATATAGTATCTCCTGGTTTCTAGTACTCCCTAGCTTGATTCTCCTTATGGATACCTATATATATACGTATTCTAAGGTATCTATAAGCTTTAGTAATAGTTATAGGCTTCTATTTATTAAGCTGTGCATTTAGGCTTAGCTAGTTTGATTTAAACTAGTCTTGAAACTCTCTCTCTTTCCTGCGATTTGTATTATTATATATAATCTCTATTTGAGACTATAGAAAGAAGAGTAAAAATATCCCCTAAGTGTTAATTAGTCTAATAAATGGTAGTAGTCGTATAGTTAACTGAAAGTGGGGTAAATCCATCGGAATAAAGCTAGAACTAGTCTTAATAACTGGCTCTAAATCAGGGCGAGTAGTAGTAGGGTCCGTAGAATTAGTAATAACTTGTTTTATAGAATTAGGGGGTATTATAGTAGAGATATTATGATAATTATTTGGGTTACTTACATGGTTTGTTTATCTGAGTTTTGGTAGGGTGCCCGCCAAGGCGCTAAAAGGTGTTCTGCCACATGAAGGGATACGTACTGTATTACTAAGCTCCTCGGAGGACTGGGGTCAAGATCGAATGTTGTGAGGCCGGAATGGTCTGAAAGTAAGCGAGAAACAACTTCGAACGAGCTCTATGATCTATTAACGCGGAACAACTGGATGGTGAGCAAATGCCGATCTGTGCCTGTCAAACTTCGGCTCAATGCATAGATGTTCGAGATCCTTGAGATAACAGAATGTATGTCCAATTGCCACTGTATGACGTCTTCCACAGACGTTGCATTGAATATGAAGATGTGTCGTACTTGTGTAGCGAAAGATATACAAGAGCTATTCAGAGTATGAAAGCACCTTCCATCTCCCAATTCCTTTCCAAACCTTGTCGATAGACTCGAGATTCGAATAACTTTCTCGATACCCAACAAGGCAGAATCAAGCTTCTCACATCCAAGGAAACCGCCCAGCGTCTTGAGGAAGTAGACATGTGCTACATGATGCGAACATTAGAAGCATGTATCCAATTCTTCCCGGACCAAAAGTCCTTCACGACTCCAGTGGGCGGTAGACTGGCCTTCATTTCACATCACGGGCTGAAGAGAACCATGAATCGAATTATGGTCATTCGGCACGCAAGGACCATTCTCGAAGTCGATCTCGCCATAGCCGAAGATTTGTTTGCGAACAATGGCCTTGAGACACTCGTCTGTCTCTGCCCACACGCGGATCCCTCCGCACTGAAAGTGCTAGCTTCTCGCGGCTATGTGGCCGAGAATTTCATGAACTGCTACGCTCGAGTTCTCGCCGATGATGACCTGGAAATGGAGAGAGTAGAAGGTGCCGAGATCTCCCGCGTTCCACCTGAAAGAAGTTCCGAACTCCCAGTATGGTGTGTGGCGGGATTTAATGCTGGTGGGGGTCTGATCTACTTTTTAAACACTCTCGGACGATTGATAGCTTTGCATAAAGACACGATTCCTACCATGCGACTGTAGACGGTAAGGTGGCGGGATCGGCTGGGATGGCCTTTACGGAAACCTCAAAAGGATCGGTAGTTCTCTTACACATTGGAAGTACTCTGCCGGAGAATTCTGGGAGGGGAATTCGATTCGGGATATTGAAGTCGAGTATGGCGGATGCAAGGAAAGCTGGATATGACCTGGCCTCGGTGCAAGCTCAACATCAAAATGAAAGCTGCAGGAACATTGAACGAGTGTGGTTCGGCCTTTCTTTTACGAAGGTTTGGACTGTTAAGAGCATTGTTGGAAGGCCTTGGGTGCCCAAATTGGCCTAAGAACCGCTCATGGCAATAATTTTCATTCGTCGAGTGGTAATTTCAACGGGTACTACTTTCGGCTTTTGATATTCCCAACACGTGTTGTGAGATATCACAGGTACTTTGTGGTTACTTCTTCCGGGAACTGCGAGTGCCGAGGGTGCTGGAGTTGCTACGAGGTACCAGGCTCTCTCATTGAGAAAAAAAAATATCATGATGCTTCTTGGATGTCCTATCAGCCTCATAGATCTCCACATTATGCATGAATGTCTCCCTTTGGAGCACTCCTAATCTAGGCCTCATGTTTTGAAAAGGCAGGATATTGGAGTGTGGACTCAACAATGTTGTCGCTTCGATGCCGGTCTCTCCCCTTGAGAAGCCTCCCGCTCGAGTTCTCTCTTCCGTGCCAGCTCCTTCATCTTGCTTTGAAATATTGCCTTTACATCGAAGGGCTGACGGACATAAATATTAGGTTTTTCGTCCCGTTTAGAAGTCAATCCCGGTAAATTATCATCACTAAAAGCCATGCCTGATCGTGGACTTGGCATGTCTTCCTGCGAAGGATATGAAGGTCTACCCGATAATGATACTTTTGAGGACGACAAAGTACCGAAGCTTGAGGTTGCCTGACGACTTTTACAGTGGGATGCCACCCAGAGTGCAGTTGCCTTCTCAACTATAACCGTTCCATCTGGATATGATCGCCATTTTGCCTCCATGACAGTTGGCGTTTCTGTAGATCTTGTCTCCATTATTGGAACAGTAATTGGTAGATCATCCTGTACAAGGTGTTATTTCCATAATATCTGACATCGAGTATAGATTCGTACCTCGATAACTTCGTACTTAATTTTAGGCATGAACTCTGCTTGTAATTCATCATATCGAGAGCCGGCATCGGAACCGTAGAGTCTGATTAAATCCTCCTGGCATATACTGTCGATGTTGGTATCGAGGAGTCCTTGAAGTCGCAGCAAAGATTGCTCATTCGATGTGTCTAGTCTAAAGCCTGCATCTGAGGAATGTAGCTTCCGGCGAAGATAGAAGCGTTTCGCCTCGAAACTCGGACACAGGTCATATCTGCCAAGCACAGAATTACCAGTGTGTTCTAATATGTTGTCCTGAAATAATCAGCTAGCTCCTTCAAATGCTCATAAAGATATCATTTACCTTAACCATACGCCTGAAAACTCGCCCTACGAGCTGTTCAGCGCGTTGATGGCCGAAGCCATCGGACCCCAGTGGGAAGTCTATTTCGTAGACAGTCTGCGGGAATGTATAATGCAAAGCTTTTCGTACGACCTTGTTGATAAAATCTAGATATTCACCACAGTCTAATGGGGCCCGAATGACTAAGTCCAGCCGTGACAAATTACTAAGATCATTCGTTGTTCTTTGCACTGGGAAGATCCCAAGGCGACGGGCTGGAGGTACTACACATTCAGTCAGAGCTGTTATTACAATTCAAGTCGATTAAAGTCCTACCGTATGGACCTTGAGATTTCGATTGGCAGTGATCGATGACCTTGCCTATCCTGATTCTTACGCCAACACTGTAACCCTCGGAGAAGTAATCTTGAACCCATCTACACCTTTTAGTTAGGGGATAATCTTGATAGCTGACCGAGTGGTCAAGCTGAACTCCCGAGGGAGCCCTGAAAGCCCCTATCCGATTACACTGCTTCATGATACCGTCCTATATTCATTAGAAGGTACTAGTCAGATGACAGGACATAGGTGATACCTCGATCATCCTATCTTTGACCGCTCTCCGAAACATTCGTGCTGTGATATCGAAAGGGTCTTTATCGTAGCCTGGCCAAGTTGGCTGGAGCTCGAGACTGGGATTTCCATTTACTTCTGCATTTCGAACCACAAAGTTGACAAACTCGTTGTATTCCTCACACACTGGTCTCATCTGGATCACGGTGTGACAAGGTGCTCTTGATTATTGGTATCACTCTGTCGTAGTACGTACAATCAAGTAGTCTGCGTGAGCCAAAGTACAGTGATAATAGTAGTAGTATTATCTGTTATATCGTGGCTGTCTTTCCTAGGTAGTCGAGACTCCGTAAGGGAGATATATCTAGCCGGCTAAACCCCGGTGCAGATACTCGACTAACACGTGACTATAGACTAACATATAGACTAACACTAGGAGTACTTTAAAGTAGCTCCAAACTATCTACTTCTCCGTATAAAAGCAACGCTTTTTACCTTCTAGCAAGAGTAGTACCGTAGTACTACTCGTGCAGAAGTATTATATAGTATACAGGTTTCCACGTGATCAGGTCCAAAGATTAGATAACTAAACTAAACGCCTCATAGGCTCTCTTCCGGCTTTAAGTTATCTAAATTCCCTCTATCTACCTATTCTATAGGCTTAATAACTAATTAATTCGTATATAATAGCTCCTTCAAAGCTCCGTTACAATTTATCTTAGTTATCGCATCCGCAGAGTTATCTAGCCCTACTACTTAAATCACCTCCGATATCTCCTTTCTTTCGTACGCCTAATGTAGATATATAAGGTCGATTATTAATCTCTTCTCTCTTATAGTATTAAGTCGTACTACGCAGTCATATAAAGATTTAGAATCAGTAACTATAATTAAAAGTAGTACTATAATCTCTATGATCTGCTTAATAGTAGTCTTAATAGCCCCGGCTATATTAAAACCTTCTGATATAGCATATAGTTCAGAGGCTAGTACAGATCTAGTAACTCTCTTATAGCAGACCGAAGACTAGTAAATAACGTTTACCTTATTATACTTATCTATAAGTATATAGATATAGCTAATTTAAGAGTAGAAGTCTTTCAAATTAGCAAATAAACTGTTAGTAAATACGACGAGTTTAAGAAACTTCTTATCTAATTTAATATATCAGAGACCTTTACTATAGTTAAGCTTTTACTATAAGATTCTCTTATTTAAGAGCTTAAAGTCTTTCTCTATCGGATTTATAGTTTAAGCAGCAAAAGAGATATTAAACGAAGCTTCCAGCTAAGAAATAGTTACTAAGTATAAACCTCTAGCTCTCTAGGCAGCAAATTGCTCGATTTAGGTAAGACCTTATCGTATACCTCTACGGGAGTTAGTAAGATTAACTAGTTCCTTCTTAATTATTCTCAACATCTTATCGTACGATTATTAAGATAGTCGAATAGAGCTATCAGTTTCCAAGGTAATATAACCTCTATTAAAGTTAATTAGGTATAAAGTAATCAACTATTCTCTCTCGTTCGACTTGAATCCGGCTTTCTATAGCTCTCTCTCTTCTGCGTCTATAAAGGTCTTATTACCGACGAAGAAAGTGTTATTAATCTGAAGACTAAGAGCTCTTATATTAGCTTCACCTGAAACAGATAGTAGATACGTATCGAATATCGATAGTACTATATAGAGCTTCTTAACCTTATATCTATAGTATATACCGAACTAATAGTTCGCTAATTCTAGTATACTATATATAAGCCTAACGCACCGCAAAAACTAATATAGCTAAGCTAGAATCTCCTTTAGAGAGCGCACGAAGAAGTCACGTATTAAGTGTAACGTAGACTAAGTATTATGACGCTTGCTCTAGAAAGGTCTCAAAACTACCTGAGTAATAAGACCTCACATTACTATGAATATGAAGTAGTAAGAATCACTTGAGAATCTACAACTAAGGAGTAAAGAAGTAGAGAGAGAATAGAAGTATATAAATGAAAAGGGGCCCCTAAACTCTACTCGTGTAATCTCGCTTAGCAGTAAGTGTTTCCACTAATAGGGAGAGACCTCCAAACCTAACCAGTCGTTACGCTTACTCTAGAAAGGTCTCAAAACTACCTGAGTAATAAGACCTCACATTACTATGAATATAAAGTAGTAAGAATCACTTAAGAATCTATAACTAAGGAGTGAAGAAGTAGAGAGAGAATAGAAGTATATATATAAAAAGGGGCCCCTAAACTCTACTCGTATAATCTCGCTTAGTAGTAAGTGTTTCTACTAATAGGGAGAGACCTCTAAACCTAACTAGTCGTTATACTACCCCCCCCTCCGAAAAAAGCTCGCCCTCGAGCGTTAGTCTATCTCCTTATTACTATTAAGGTAGTTATAATTATTAATTCTATTGTAGAAAGCTTTTAGCTAATTAGGTAATTTAGCAGGAGGTCTAGCTTACGTTAGGTTATTAAGGTGGAATTATTATAGCTTAGTAGGAGCGTATTTAACGTCTATAGCGTTATACTATATGAGATCGACGTCTTGATTTAACTAGGAAACTTAGTATAAGAGGCTATTACGCTGCTTATAGCATGTAAGTATATCTTCGATCTCCTATTTATTATCACTAGTGATATTAATAAGTAGTAGTAGCGGTAAGGTTTATCCTAGTAAAGGGTCGTTTAGATACTTCCGTAGCTTAGTAGCAGGGAATACGTTATATACTTTTATACTAGTAGGGAGCTCTAGATAATAAGAGCTTCCGACCTTTTTAATTACACGGAAGGGTCTATTAGTCAGGAAGTCGAGTTTTTTACTAGGTCGAGTACTCGTAAAGTAGCGTATATCTAGCTAGATAAGGTTATCTATAGTGAAGTCGACTTCACGGCGTAAGCGATTATAGGATTAGGATATCTTAGCTTATATATATAGAGGCTAGATTAAGTAGTAGTCTAGGCGTCGCGTAGGCGATTAGCGTAATCTAGAGCTTACTAAGTATTTAACTTATTAGTAAGCGTAGCAGAGTTAAGTAGGTCTTTCTAATTCTAATTAACGCGGGGTATATATCTATAAATAACTTTAAAGGGTAAGAGACCTCTAAGGGATTCGTAAGGGAGAGTTATCTAGGCGTAGTCTATAATAAGTAAGAATTCCGACTAGTTATCTTAATAGTAAGAGATAAAAGGTCGTAATCTGCGTTAGAGATATTAGTTATAGATCTCTATTTAGCTATCTGTTTATAAGTAGTCTACTATAGAAAGCTATCTTTTAGTGCTAAGAATTATAATAATTATAGTCTAAAAACGGGAAACGAATTAAGGCCCTCTATTAGAGGTAATTATTAATAGAGCTCAGAAATAGAAGTATACGTAGTATAAGTAAAGCTTTATAAGGTCGCGCGTATCGGAGGTCTTTCGGCATAGAATACTAATTACTTATTTACTAAAACGGTCGATAAATATAAGAACGTTATTATAGCTATGTTTATCGCGGTTAAAGCTATAGTAGTCGACTATAATATGCTCTTATGAACGTAATAGTACAGGTAGAAGTTAGAGGAGGCCCGGTTTCTTATCACGCGGCACTTAGATTCATCGGTAAGTATAATAGTTGCGGTAGTACTAGTTAATAGTTAAAGCGATTCTATACTACTAGTATTATGATACTAGTAGTTATAAGGTCTTCTTTATACTTAGATAGGTAGTCTCTAATTAGTCGTATACTTCGTGTATAAGTAGCGTGCGAAAGTATAAGACGTTAAGTATAATTAGTTTTCTTTTATAGAGTAGAAGATCTTTTTCTATAGTTAGTTTTCTAGGAGTAGCGGAAAGAGCTTATTTCTGTAAAGCTTAGAGTAACAGCGTAGTACGATTAGCGTTAAGTACTTATTATACTATAGAAAAGACTAGCGATAGGTCGGCGACTTCTAAGGCGTTAATAAGCTTAAAGTTATCTATAGAGTCGGAGCTATTCCGGAGGTTGCTTATAAGTAGTACTAGATCGATTTAGTTTTCGCGTAGTAGCTGCTATAAACGCTAGGTTCTTTTAGCGTTATTCTAGTCGTCTAATTTATTTATTCTGCGAGAGAGAGCGTCGGCGAGTAGATTATACTTCCTCGGTCGATAAGTAATTATGAAGTTATAATCTACGAGTAGCTCGGCTTATCGGGCTTATTATATGTTTAGCTATTTAGAGGTCATGAAGTACTTAAGAGCTTTATAATTAGTAACGACGCGGATCTGATACGGTACGCTTACGAGCTCAGATCTCTAGTTACTAAAAGATCGTATAATTACGAGTATTTCCTTATTATAAACAACGTAATTAAGCTCGGTAGGTAGTATAGTCTTGGAGAAGTAAGCTACTAGGAACTAGTCTTCGTCGTGCTATTATAATAGTACACCTGCTATTACTCTATCACTAGCGTCTGTTTCGATCATATAAGGTAGATATTGCTAATAGTAGTAGAGGAGTAGTACCGAAGTGAGAGCGTGCTTTAAGTGATTAAAGGCATCTTTGCACTCCCTAGCGAACCGAAATAATATGTTATTTTTAGTAAGTTATATAAGAGGTTTTGCGATAATTCCGTAGTCCTTAATAAATCGTTAGTAGAAGTTGTAAAAGCTTAAGAACGATTATACGCCCTTAACTATAGTCGGGTAATTCTAAGATTATATAATATTAACTTTCTTAGGGTCTATCTCGATCCTAGAAGTAGAGATAATAAATCTAAGGTATTTAGTACAAGTGATATTGAATTTATACTTCTTAAGGTCAGCTTATAATCTAGCGTCTTATAATCGTTATAGCACTTTATATACGTGTAATTAATACTATAGTAAGTCGTTAGAGTAGATCAGAATATTATCTAGATATATTATATAGAAGTTATCCAAGTAGTCGAATAAGACGTTATTCATATATCGCTAGTATGTCGCAGGGCCGTTAGTTAGACCGAAAGGGAGTACCTTGCACTTATATGCACTATAACGGGTCCGGAAGATCGTATACTCTTTAGAGGCTAGATCTATTCGAATTCGGTAGAATACCTGGCGAATATCTAGTTTAGTGAATATCTTAGTAGTAGAGATTCTAGCTAGCGTTTTATCGATTAATAGTAATAGATATTAATCATTCCTCATGAGGTTATTAAGTACGCGAAAGTCGATATAGAATCTTAGACTTCTATTAGCTTTCTTGACGAAAAGAATAAGTATAGCGTATAGTGCTTAAGAAGGTTCGATGAAACCTTTAGCTAAGTTATTAGTAATATACGCCTTAATAACTTCAAGTTCTTTAGCTAATATCTTATATAAGGGGGAGTATTTAAGGTTCTTCTCAGCCCCTTCTTTAAGCTTAATTCAGTAATCGTATAAGCGATAAGGAGGGAGAATATCGCTAGCTTCCTTAGAAAAGACGTATACCTACTAGCTATACTCGTGAGGGATCTATAGTTCTAAATCTAATTCGCTTAAGCTAATAGCAAATTACTAGGCGGTTTTATAACATTCTATAAGGTCGATAGTTAAAGATATAATAGTAGTATTATATTACTGAACTGCGATTCGGTTATTAAGAAGCTTATCTATCTCGTGAAGGGTAATAAAGAAGATCTTATCGTTAGAAGACTTCTAGCGTTTATATAAGAGATAGAAGGCTAAGCTGCTAATCGTATAAATCTCTAGCGTAGGAGGCTCTAGAAGAGGTCTGAGCATACGAGGTGATCTTTATCGCTTCCGAAATATCGTAATAGCTGTTTTTATACTTTGAGTAGCTTCTATTAAGTCGCGAGATAGTATTCCGAGTAACTATTAGTCTATAGTGTGAATTATATAGGCGTAGTCTTATACGTAGGTCTTTAACGTAGAGACTTCCGATTAGAGTTGAAGTAGAGATTCACGCGGGATATAAGCGATAATATCGCTGAATCGTACGTACTTCGGCTGTATATCAGTAGCTTCTCTAGAGTATAAAGACTTCTCTTTACTACTCTGTTCTTATTCTTCAGGTAATAAACACTTAGGCTCGTCGTATCTATAATAAGTAGTATAAACGCTAGAGAAATAGTCCTGATTAATCGGCGGTAGTAATAGAGGGTTAGTTACTTATAGAATACTTTCTAGGGGAGAGTTTTAGATATTTTTATAGCTATAAGTCTCCCTAGAAATACGCTTCCGAGCTAATAATAGTCGTTTAATAATAGAGATAGAGTTAATAACAGCTCGAATATTAATAGGAGAGTTAGCTGCGCTTCGCTATTCCTTATACGCTTCTCAGAACTAATTAAAGCGTTCGTTTCGTTTATTAGTATCGTATTAGTAGCGCTAGTAGGTACGGTATTTACGTAAGTCCTTAATCTCGATCGGAGAGCTATAAACGTTACTAGGAGGAGTATATAATGGCTAAATGATTTATTATTTAGAGGTATCTAAGAGTACTTGATATTCCGAAAGCTAGGTCCTTCTGAGTATAATACTATAGTTTCCGAGAGTAGTAATAAGAAAGAGAGTAAATACCTAAACGCGACGATCTACTATTAAATTAAGTATCGTATAATAACTAATAATACTACTATTAACGCTATTAAAGCCTTTAATAGGAATTGCGTTTAGTAGAAGGTAAATTGAAGGTTTTAAGAAGAAGGAAAGGGATTTGAGAAAAGAACAATTAATAAAATAGTATCTATTAGCTCTAGAATCGAGAAGTGCAAGTAGCTTATACGAGAGTTTATTCTTAGTAAGAGTAGCACGTATAGTGAACGATTAACTACTAAGAAGCTTCGTAAGGTCAAGATATCGCATATCTCGTATACTACCTAGGAAGGAGTCTTTCCTTAGGCGTAGTCTTTTGCTAGCGGTTTAATATACTCTTAGGCGTTATCGTACGTTTCTTCTAGCTCGCTATTAATATTATTATTAGTATTAATTACGTTAATTCGATACGGAGTATTAGGTCGAGCTAATAATAAGCGTAGGTATAAAGTAAGCGTAAAGTAACGAGGAGTATTCGCTAGCGATTATACACGAGGCGTATCGTTTCGTGTAGAGTATAATACTTATTTACTAGTCGTACTAGTGTTCTCGGGCGTAGGAAGACTAATTTACAGATAAGAAGAGGAGTTAGTACTACGGCGCTAGGAGGAGGTATTTATAGGGCGTTCCCGAGTCGCGCTAGCCTTAGCCGAAGACTCGGAATAGTAAGTCTTTTTAATGAATTAACTTTAGTCTTTAGCTTATATAGCCTTAATATATTCTTCTAGTGTCCTTAACGTTCGGTACTATTAGAAGAGCTATTTCCGTAGCTATATAAGTAGCTTCTCTTATAAGTTTATTTTTAAAGTCGATTGATTATTTACTCTAGCTTTACGAGCTAGCGTGCGAAACTCGTAGTAGAACGTCTAGAAGGTCTACTTATAATCTATCTTTAGCCCGGAGTAGCTAGCTCTTGTAGTTTATTAGTTATATAGATTAGATAAGAAGAAGACAAGTTAAGTGATCATATCGAGTGAATTGATTATATTACCTTCTTTATTATATTCTAGTTCTAAGAATAAGAGTTCTAGGTAAGTTCTAGCTATTCCTTCTATTTAGTTAAGTAACTAATATTTACGGTGATCTTCGTTAATAAAGTAGCTGGAGTAGCGCCGGAGGGCGTTACGTATCTATACTTCCTAGAGTTTTAGAGAGTAGTCGATTCTATTAGAGAGCTTATTTAGAAAGTTCAGTATCTTCTCTATACGCGTAGCGTATAATATTAACGATATTCCTCCGGTAGATTATTCTTAATAATAATTATTAGACGTAGGAGTAGCGTTATCTTCTTTAATTGATAGTAGCGGTATTATACGCGATTAAACGTTATTAAACGATATAGACTTAGTAGAGCGCTAGGTAGTTAACTAGCGTAGTTCTAGGAACTCGTCCTGTAACTAGCGTAGTTCTATAGATAGGTCGGCGTTTAATTATCTCTCCTCCGCGAGCTTCCTTTCTGCCTCTTATAGCTAGTGAGCGCAGTCTTCCTATGAGTTACTTATAGTTACTATTAGTATAAGGGTATTATCGGGGAGGTTTAGCGACTTAGTAAGTTCGTTAATTATAGTAGGAGTTAGGGAGCTTAACTCGGATAAGGCGTCGTCGCGAGTACTCTCTACTATAGAGAGAGGTAGGTTACAGCGAGTATTACGAGTCGCTGAAGAATAGGAGGTAGAGGGAGTCGGAGAACTAGTAGTCGATTTATCGGACTTAGGTTACTTCGGTTTAGGTACTATTCTTTAAGTTTATACTTAGTATAGGCCTTCTCTATATAGCGTAGTCTCATAAGTTTAGTAGCTCTAGGTATAGAGGTATAATATAAGTAGATATTTACTATCTTCCCAGATATAGGTAAAAGAGTTATAGATAATATAACGCTTACTCTAGGAAGGTCTTAAAACTACCTAAGTAATAAGACCTTATATTACTATGAATATGAAGTAGTAAGAATCACTTGAGAATCTATAACTAAGGAGTGAAGAAGTAGAGAGAGAATAGAAGTATATATATAAAAAGGGGCCCCTAAACTCTACTCGTATAATCTCGCTTAGCAGTAAGTGTTTCCACTAATAGGGAGAGACCTCCAAACCTGACCAGTCGTCACAAGTATAAGCTTATATAATATCATAGCTATATACCTTAAACTCAAGGTACATAACTACGTATACTAACAGTAGTCGTTAGCTAACTCGTTAAATAATTAGTAATATAATAAGTACTTAGTTCTTTCCAGAGTCGTTATACACCTATATAACTAGTCTAGACTTCTCGTAAGCCTTCTATATACCCTCAAATTTTATCTAGTCGATAAATTTAGCGTTAAAGACCCTAGCTCCGGCTAGTAATTCATCTTTATAGACTAATTCAAAGATCCTTATAGCGATTAAACTATTAATCTCCTTATATCTTAACATAGCGTATTAAGGTTCTACTACTAGGAAACTAATAAATAATTCATCCGTATAATTTAAGTAAACTTTAACGTTATCGTCTCTGAATCGAATTAGCTTTCGTCGATCTCGATAAGGTTACTTCTTTAGTACTAGTATAAGTCGATTTGACTTAGTAGTACTAAGTGACAGTACTCCTAGGAGTAAGACAAGAAGTAATAAGAGTATAATTTCAGGTATAATACTCTCTAGTTCGTTAGAATCGATATCTTCTTCGTACTATAGTTTAATCGACGTAGAGCGAAAAGTTATTAGTCCGCTATCGATTTCTACTACGCAGTTCTCTCTATCTATAGAAATAAGTAGCTAAAGTCTATCCTAGAAGCCTTTCTCTCTCTAAACTAGTACTAGAGAGTTCAATAGAAGGTCTCTTACTACTATAGAACTAAGTCTATTTCGAGTATTCAGAGTATCATTAACTTGCTAACGACTCCGTAGTTTGCGAATCTCTTCTATAGCCTTATAAAGTATAGCAGCTCGTTAGGAGACTAATAGCAAAAGTGCGTCTATCTCTACTATTCTAGGATATACTCTAAATACTAGTAAAACAAGTATAATTCCACTAGGTCTAGAAATATAGTTAATTACGTAGAATGCTATCTATAGTGCTATATCTTAACTAAGGTGCGGTAATTCCTTACGAATTATCGTATAAGCTCTCTTCAGAGGGCTATAGTATCTCTCTACCTTACTAATAGAGTAGTGAGCCTCTATAGGTATAACTTTAACTATAGAACCCTCTATCTTAGCACTCTATACAAATTCTTTTGATTTAAATTACGTACCTGCGTCTATAATAATAAAATCCGATAGTCTAAGGTAAGTATCTATCTATACCTGCTTAAATCAGTTCTATATATATTCTGCAGATATATTAGTAAGAAAACCTCCGTTCTGAAAGGTAGTACCTTAGTCAACTATATATAAGACTTGCCGACCGTCTAGTTATATAATATCGATTACTACTTCGTAATTAAAGTATATATTATTAGTATCATAGAGCTTAAACTTAAATCTGCCTAGCGATCTTCCGTATAGCTAGTAGTACTTACAGAGCTTAGTAAGCTCCTTTAGTACCCCTGAGTTATACTTATAACTAGCCTATTACAGTAAATCTTCTAGCTTTCTTACTAAGGGGTATCCGAATCGGTAGTAAAGTCGACGTAAATCCGTCTCTATAAGTACTCTCGTATTCGACTAGAAGCACTCCGTAATATATGTTTTAAGTGACTCCTTCTAAAGTACGAAGAAGTAGCCGAATCTCCGTATAACTAGTATATCTCCCTATAGCATAATAAGTACATTACGAAGATTATCTAATATAACTCTGAGCTTATCTATATCGTCTAAATAGAGTAGAAACGAGATATCTATAGCTATAACCTCAAATTGGATCTTTCTAATTAGAGAAGGTATAATTATTATACTAATAGAAGTAGCTTTACTAATACCGAATTTAACATTTATTCCACGGGAAGGCAAGAGTTCAGCCTTATATAGAGCCTTATAGGCTTCATATTAACTTTTACCTACTATAGATACTTTTGCTACTCTAGTATCAATTATAATTCTATAAAAAACTAACGAATTATATCAGGGGCTACTTATTATCGTCTCTGCGGTCAAGTTCTCTTCCGTAGCTTCTTCAGCAGTATCTAAGAGGTATTTAAAAGCCGTATTTACCAGGGTTTCTATTATTAGCTATACGGCTACTACTGAGATAAGTCCTATAGAAGTTATAAATAGAGCTTCCGACTAAGCGTCGGAATCGTAGTCTATATCGCTCCCGGCTTCGCATGAAGTAAAGGCAGTAGCTATATACTCGTCTTCTATACCTTCGTACTCTACGACGTATTATCTGTATACTTTCTTAAAGACTCTTCTAAAGTTACCTTTAAACTTAGAAGAGTTCTTCGCCTTAAACTTCTCCTTAGCTTTCTCTCTTTCTTCCACTATATAATCAAAGGATATATAATCTGTAGTATTATATACTCAGCACTTCTTAGCGTTACCTTCCTTATCTAGCGTATTTATCTTCTTCTCTTCTTATATTCTGAATCGCCCTTTACTATCTCCTTTCTCTCCGTATACTTATCCTTTATCAGAATCGCTTCGGAATTTTCGATTAGTATAGAAGGTAGTACTAGTTATAAGGTATACGTGCTCGTAGTTGATAATAGAGGTTCTGATAAAAGTAATCGTCTTTTCAGTAGAAGTTATAAATTAAGCTAGAGTAATTTAGTAAGCTTCCGAGCTTTAGCAAGCAGTAATAACCTTATTTATAACGAACTTCTCATAGCGTAATTCAAAGGGTATACTATAACATAGCTCTCTAATCTACATAGAAAGTATATTAAAGCACTCTGAAGTTATCTTTCCAGGGTTCTTTTCCTTAATCGATTTAAGAGTAAGAAGATTCCATATAGTTAGGGAAGATCTACTAAACTCCTCGCTCTTAAACTGATCTATTATATTCTTTAGTATAATTTCGAATTTAATAATCAGAGAGGTTCCAGGGATACTATTCAGACTATAATAGTAGTATTAAAGAGCAGCGCCTTTTAGTATTAATAGAAACGCCTTACTATACTCCTCCGGTAGAATCTCGGCTCTTAAGTAAGTATTATAGAATATTCTAACCTTACTACTAAAGCTATCTCTATCTCCTTTGAATTTCATCTCTTCTAGAAATATATAAGAGAAGCTAGCGATCTCCTTTCTATATGACTTCTCCTTCTCCTTCTGTACTATATTATAGTACTCTCCCTCTCCTCCTCTAGCTCCTTAGTAGCTATCTCCTCCTCCTCCTCCTCCTCCTTCTTAGGAGCCTTCTCCTCCTTAGTAGCTTCCTCCTCCTCTAGCTCCTCCTCCTCTACTCCCCGCATTTGTGACGGCGCATAGTATACGTGGCAGATACGGGCCAGTATCGGTGCCTTAGGTATACCCTCCTTATATATATAGAAGGTGCAGACTCCTTTAGAGCTCTGCATCTTTCTGTTTCCTTCGTACTAGACTATATAAGATCGCTCTTAGCCTCCCTACTTATTTATTCTTACTTATATACCGCCTTAAGTCTTATATCGTTATATTAAATAGAAAGATTAAGACCGC
>FJUW01000022.1:334498-593466 GCA_900074885.1 Rhynchosporium graminicola
GTATACGTGGCAGATACGGGCCAGTATCGGTGCCTTAGGCATACCCTCCTTATATATATAGAAGGTGCAGACTCCTTCAGAGCTCTGCATCTTTCTGTTTCCTTCGTACTAGACTATATAAGATCGCTCTTAGCCTCCCTACTTATTTATTCTTACTTATATACCGCCTTAAGTCTTATATCGTTATATTAAATAGAAAGATCAAGACCGCTAGAGATAGTATTAAATAATATCTCACCTAGAAAACTCGATTCGGACGTACGACTTCGACTATTAGGGAGCTCTTCGCTGAGTTATCTCTACTTACCTTAGATTTTTATACTTCGGAATCATACGGAAACAGTCAGTACTATCAATTACGAATTCGATAGTTAGGTTTTCAAAAGAGCTGAGATTCCAGAGATCTCTCGGATAGCTAGGAATTTAAACGTAATTCAGCCTCAGAAGCACTAGTATTACTACGAAATCACTCTCGGATACTTCGAAACTCGTTCCTTCGTGCGTACGAAGTAAAACAGCGGACGAATTTTAGGTGAAAACTTCCCTATAAGCCCTAATATTTATTAACTCCTTACTCGACTTTAACCTTCCGAAAGTAGCTCTAATAGCGAAAAACCTTACTTTTAGGCTAGGACGAAATAGCTTATTACCCTAGCGGAAATTACTAGAATCCGACTCGTAACCCCTATACCCCGGTATAATTTATCCCCCTTAGTAGAATCGACCTCCCTCTACTAGAACCTTTAATTCAATACTTTCTATATCTACTTAACGAAAATATCTGACCCTCCTTAATCTTTCGGCTTCTTCAGAATTCGATTTCGACTTTCGCTTCTTCTATAACTTTCAAGTGTTCTATCACTTTCGCTTAGCCTCGCTTACCTAAGGCCATACCTCCTAAGAAGGCTTAGCTAGCTCCTACGGCTTCACCGGAATACTCTTATAGCCCCTCCGATTCCGTACCTACTATAGAATTACTTCAATCGATTAAAGACTATTAATTACAGACAGAATCGACTACTCGGGAGCTTTCTATTAGTATTAGTCGTATCGAATAGATATTTGCTAAGTTTTTACGTACTTAGGTATAATCGATAAACCTTAGACCTTCGGTAAACTCGGCATTATAATTACCGATAGAACCTACCTTTAAACGCTCTTTAATTAATAATTTACGGACCTCTAGTAAGTCGTAACTAACTGAAAGTATTAATAATCTTAATATAAGGATTAACCTGTCTTTTAGCTAATAGCGTGCTTCTATTCAGGACCGACTAGAAGTTAATTCAGACCGATACCTAACTACGCGTGCTTATAAAGCGCTAGTCTAGAGCTCTACTTCTAGCCTTATAAGAGGTTACTTAGAACTATAGTATCTCTCGGAAATTACGCCATTCTAATCTAATAAAGAGATAATTTCAGTACTCGCTTCTTACTACCTTTCCGGACTCGAAACGGAGTAGTATCAGACCGAATTTCATAAGCTTTTAATGAAAAAGGAGTCCTTTTTATAATTCCGTGCAAAGTTCTAAAGCTTAGTAATTCTCGGAGGTATAGCTGAATCAGAGTAGTACTTTTACCTCTAGCTGAAGCTTACTATACGGCTACGTATAGCTGCCGCTCTAATTAAGTACTCTTAGAAGACTAATTATTCAGCTATAGTCTCTTCTCTTACGGCACTCGATTTGGAACTCTCTCGACTACCTTTAATACCTCGAGCTACTCTAGCTATACCGATAGTTAGCATGTCTTCTAAGCCCTTAATACCTATCGAGGAAGTATAATATTACTACTATAAGAAGTATAGTTACTATAAGGTCGATTATCCGATATTAAAGACGAAGAAGGAGTGATTTACGTCTTACGCTTTAGATTAATAATCACTTGGATTTTATTTGGAATTCGACTGGATTTAACTCTCTTTTCTTTCGTTTCTTATTACCTTTAAAGGCTCGAGGGCAAGCCTTTATCTTAGAAGGGGGTAATATGACGGCGCATAGTATACGTAGCAGATACGGGCCAGTATCGGTGCCTTAGGCATACCCTCCTTATATATATAGAAGGTACAGACTCCTTCAGAGCTCTGTATCTTTCTGTTTCCTTCGTACCAGACTAAATAAGATCGCTCTTAGCCTCCCTACTTGTTTATTCTTGCTTGTATACCGCCTTGAGTCTTGTGTCGTTACAGCATTCTTCAGTATACGCTTTCTATAGTATCGCTGCTCTTCTCTATTCTAGTCAGAGGAGGTCTCTTTATATTATTATACTTCTTCAGTAGAATCTCGGTCTTATTATAGAGGTTCATAGTATTCTTTATCAAAATCGAATTCGCTAATAAGAGGTAAGCCGAGTATAGTACAGCGTCTTTATCGCAGTCTATAGAACTCCTTCTTTAATCTCTTATACTCTAACTCGTCTTATTAAGTAGCTATATCGTTTATTATCTCCTTCTCTCTCTTATCTCGCTATTACTACGCAGATATCTACTTCTCTAGTACTAGTAGGTTTAATACTATATACTATAGCTATACAGAGAGTATCTTCTCTCCTACTATACTCTCTAGTTCCTTTAAGGTCTAACTACTACGTATAGTATCCCATAGAGTATATAGAAGCTTATATAGCTCCTACGCAGGTTCGTCGCCTTCTTCGATAAATATACCTTTAGTACATAGGGTAAATATAAGGTTATTATTTAACGATTTCTTAACAGATTTAAAAGAGTCTACTATCTAACTTTCGTATATCTCCTTAAATAAGGAGTATAAGGGTCTATCCACGTAGTCAGAGCTCTTAATTTATCTAATAAGACCTTCTCCCTATTTCCGTATAGTCTCCGGGTCTAGTAGGTCCTTACTAGAGTTCGCAGGTATATCGAAAGCACTAACCTCAGGGGTATTATTATCTCTTACTATATTAAAAGTCTAATTCGTATAAGTATTTTAGTACTATTCCGAAGTTATTTAGAATAGTAGTTATAGAGTTATTCTTAAGTATTATATAATAGGAAGCGCTAGTATAGCGCGTTCAAGTTTTAACTTCGAGTTTTCGGCGTAACTTAAAAGCGCGTTCTTTAAAGTCGGGTTACAGTAGTAATCGAAGTACGTAGAAGGTAAGTATATAGAAGTGTAGAAAGTAAGTACGTAGAAAGTAATAGTAGTATAATATACTAGAATTCGAATCTTTTAACCGTATCGCAAGTAGAATCCAGGTAAATTATCTTAGCAATTCAAGTCAAATAGTATAGAAAAGACCGTATCTTCTCTAGTACTTAAGCTATTACTATAGTAGATATCTCTACTCTTCAAGATTTACTAGCGCGCTCTTTTCAGTAATCGGAATTCTTAGAATCTAAGAATTTAACTACTTTCAAAGAGTGAAATAATCTATACGTCTATTGATTAATATTAGTATTACTCTATCGTAGTACGTATAATCAAGTAGTCTGCGTGAGCTAAAGTATAGTGATAATAGTAGTAGTATTATCTATTATATCGTAGCTGTCTTTCCTAGGTAGTCGAGACTCCGTAAGGGAGATATATCTGGCCGGCTAAACCCCGGTGCAGATACTCGACTAACACGTGACTATGGACTAACATATGGACCAACATGATATTCCGGTTTCGCCCTCGGGTGTGTAAATACGTTCTCTAGCATCGCTCCCTACACGATGCCTTGGTGGCTGGTCTGTGACTGGCAATTTGTTATGCCGCAATTTTGACTTCCAAAGACAAATGGCACGATTAGCTGGGATAATCAGCACCTTCCTTCATCTTCTTTTCAACAAGTGGTATTATGTGGAATATGTAAATTCAGCATTTTAAGAATGCAAAGACATAAGATATTGAGTGAATTCGCATACCCCAAGTGTGTAAAGCTGTCGCTATCCATGGCTCTATCTTGGCGTTCCACTCTTTCTTGCACTGATCTCGCAGTAGCCTCGTATAGTTTCTTACTATATTTTTCTGCTTCTCATGACTCAAACGAGTGGTTGTTGGCTGATCTCCACATTCTTCGTTACAGACCGCAAATATGCCTTCCCTTAACATAAGTACAGGTATCCCTACGACGTCAGCTATTAAATCCTCCAGTATGGGCCATATCCCAGAATAGTAGCTTTTTTCGTGATCCCAAGCTGATAGATCTTGGTTTTTGAGATCCGCGAGCCAGGCTTTCGCTGCTTCGACGTCTTCGCTGGGGAATGGATAAGGGTGTGGGAGAAAATTGCTGAAGTTGTTAATGTCGCCGGATGTCCAATCCTGAGCTATTCTCTTCAGCTTCATCAGATAGGTTAGCGATGATAGAACTAGAACCAGGCACTGGGCTCTCCCTACATGGTTCCAAGTACCCAGCATGTCGTTGCAGCTTCCTGGATTTGTCGCGTTGTCGTTGACAAAGATTGCGGAGCAGCTGTCTATGCTACGATTCAGGCTCAAAGAAACGCGAAGTAGCACGCGATGGCATAAGATTCTGCAACCTGTCGAATCGTACCGCAACTTCTACAGCTCGAGAAAGCACTGGCTGATGTAGAATCAATTGTGCTCTGGTAATCTTACTGGTAATTTCCTCTATAGTACTAGACTGAACTCTCCCCGATAGATGCACGTAGACTTCTACACGTATACAAGTGATTCCGCAATCCATCTAATATAGATTTCGGATCATAGTATTTAGTATCTATAGGATAAGATAGCGATTTTGCCGGATGAGAACCATTAAGTATAGGTACTATCCGAGTGGCTTTGAATTAAGCAGGTACTACTTGCTTCCAATCTCGCGAGCTTAGCGCAAGTACAAAAATTGAAGGTACATGAGACGCAAAGCAGTCTACTTGATGTTACCTAACAATCACTTCATAAGGCCCAGGATACCCTCATACTTCTGAGCAGGGTCTGTACTTTGCTCTTGCATGGAACAGATCTTCTCATTTGCCTCAGAAGACAGTTCCTAACTGTCGTTGATGAGTATCACTTTTTTGATTAATGATACACCGGTCTCCTGTGAAACTCAACCCTTGGTATCTTCAATTCGTGGTAGTATGAGAAGGATCACATGGCCCTTACGGAGCCTGGAAGCAATACATACAGTTGCAGATCTGAAGGCTTTTCTATCACGAAGTGATGAGACCCAGTTAATTTGACTTTGGACAAAATGTCTTATGATTGCTGTTTTGATTCAACCCAGAAATTTCCACTATTGCTCAAGCTCCAGACTGGGCTGTTGCAGCCGAAGATCGAATTGTCTATATCACAGCAGTCGACACAGGGTAGAGGGCCGATGCAAGTTCACGCTGAGACCTGGTTCGAAATTTGACAATCTACTCGATAGCCTGATATCGTGGCTGGCATATTAATCTGTGTTGAATTGAGGAAAGCTGGCCCGGTACAATTGGAAGCCCTCGATTCGATTTTCGAGTCATGAAAATAGAACAGGTATGATTTTGACCGAGTTTGACCGAGAAGTACGTCAGATTCGCATAGGATTTTCATGACTTTAGCTCAGAAGATCTTGTGCGTTTTCAATCTATCCAAGAAGGGAAGTGCAACATTCGCAACTGCCCAGAGGTTCCCTGTCCCACCACACAAGGTCTGGGCTTTAGTCTCTCAATCCAGTTTCATGTACTTACATCCCAAGATAATCATGTTCAAATTCTCATCAGTTTCATCTACCAGCCACTCAAATGGCCTATCTGCTCGTTACCCATGGCTGTAAAAACTGCGGCCTGCGTGGCTTGACTCCGCCACACTTGGGCGATTCTTCCTACCTACTTCAATTTTTTCTCCATTATTTTCTATCTCACCAGAATCGTCCTCTTGATTTGCATCAAAAGTGTAGCACAAGGTTTAATATTTCCGGGAACAGCAGAGCAAACGATGCCGTGGAATGGCGACCCGAACCCACCACCAAGGGGACGTTTGGTATTTATCGAATTGCTTGATTACCACCCCACTTTGCATCTGGACCGCGCTTCATCTTAATGTTCCTGGAGAAAGCGAGAAATACCATCGTCAACTCTTGAGAATATTAAAATGGCTCATTATTGGTCTACTTGCTCCTGAGTACGTCCTTTTCATTGCTTGGTACCAGTACGTTCAAGCGAAGCAGACTGCGAGAACAATGTTGGAAGAGCTCTCGACTCGTGTAGACCGAAACGGATTACAAAGCGAGACATCGACCAAGAATGTCAAGGGGCATGTGAAAGTACAAGATCCCGAGCAAGGTAGCCGTGAATTGACGGGTTTAAAGGTGCAAGCCAATATTTACATTCCAGTCTGAAGATATTCGCTAACAGCTTTAGAAATTTACTGTACAGCAAGGATTCTTTATTGGTATGGGCGGCCTCGCATTCGATACCACAGTCGCTAAAGGGGTTTACATACCCAGGGTCGCTAATGATTTCTTGGGCTGTTGACCATTCAGCAATTCGCTGCCTCTGCCAACTGCATCCCGAGATCTTTGATATCATCACCGACGACAACGTCAATGATAACAGCAAAACCGGGTATTTTGGCAAGAGTCTTGTATGTCTGCAAGTATTATCGTTCATTGCACAATGCATTTCTCGGCTGATACGACGTCTTCCTATCAGTCTTCTAGAGGTACTCTTCCTCTCAATTATTGAAGCGATCCACTACTAATTTGAAGGCGCAGCTCAATACGCTTGGGCATTGCATCTGCGCTCTCCTTGTATATTGCTTCTGGTGGAACAAACCTCTTGACGTCGAGAAGCCAATTCTGATACAAGGAGAGAACTATCGCGGAAACTTCGCGTGGATGTGGATGTGTTCAGCCCGGGTTGGAGGGAATTGGACTGCAGAAAGCAACCACGTCGACTTCAACAGATCTAGTTCCGTCACGCAAGCCATAGAACTCGCCTATGAAGAGAGCGCGCAGGACGTACCAGCTATTCCCCCTTTTGACTCGTCTGAAGAATCAGCGGTGACACCAACAACCCTTCAACATGGCCAGTTACTTTTTGGGACTGTAATATCTTCCGTAAAAAAAATCCCGCTCAGCTTTCCGTGGTCGATGTTTGTCGCTGGCGACTTGCTTCTCCTAGGTTCAAGGACTGGGGCAGAATTCAGAGCCAAGGATCAGTGCCAGTGATCTTTCCACGCTCTAAGAATGCTTCAACCACAACGGAATTGGGCACGAGCGATAGGTCGCTAGCTTGGTCAATATTTCTTCCCACAAGCGTCATCTATGGTGGTCTTCATGCGTTTGCCTAGAATGTCACATTTGGAAGCCATACTGAGCAGGTGTTGTGGAGAGTATCGGCATTGTCGGTTATGTCGTATGGATTTGCGGTAGTCATCTGCGTATTTATAGGCGAGAGCCTCAAGTCCGATTTCCACCAAGGTTCGAGAGGAGACTGGTTCAGCTACTCTCGAGATAAGGCTTCAATGCTTTTGAAGGCGTCCGAAAAAATTCTCCGAAAGGATGCAATGTTGAGACTGTGCTTGCGTTTTGTGCTCTAATTGGTTTGGGTTCTCGATGTGCTAGTCATGTCATTTGAATGTTTATTGTATCTTGGATCAAGGGTCTACGTAGTCGTGGAATGTTTCATTGGTCTCTTCAACTCGCCTTCTGCAATATACCAGCGACCGGTTTGGGCCCCCTACTTCCCGCATATCGGGTGATGGCTTCCCAAGGATCTGCTGGGAAATATTTATCTGTAGCACTAGTCTCATATTGGAAGTTGAGATCTCGACCCTGGGTAATCCTTACAGTAAACACAACTCTTGCCTAGCCTCACAGCTGTGTTCCGTAGAGTGAAACCTTGGGAGCGGTAATATGCACGGGAGTAGATAAGGCACATCTGTACAACGAAACCAGGGAGATGATATGTGAGAGTGTATCTATTGTTGACCTTCGGTTCTGACGCGAGTCGCTTAGGCTAGCAGATTCGGCGGGATAGGCGCTTGGCGAACGCAACACGATTGCACCTGTGGCAGCAGTTCTATAAGCTGAACGTACTCGTGCTCTCCATCGGAGAATCAAGTGGCCGATCTTGACACACCCACGTGCAGCCTGTGTAAACAAACAACTTCTCTTTCTGACCAGGACGATATCGAATGGCCTTTATAATTCGGCTTACCGAACATTGCCAAAAATCGCGGCCTTTCCACGATTGCTTCTCCTAGTACACAAGAATATCCACGTGAATTGTATTTATTAGATTAGGAGGGCGAATGGCAAAGTGTGTTTGTTAATGTTTCTAAGAAATGGGTGGTTTTGGGTGGAAGGGCCTGTGTGAAAATCGGTCACTCAATCCTCCCGATGGAGAGCTCGTAGTAGGTAGAAGAAGCAAAGGAACCTAGGTACTTGGAGCGAGTAAATCGAAGAAGTGAAGAGCTCTTCTCGTGCTTGCGCACATTGTACATTCTCTCGATTTATCTCAACTTCGTGCCCTTTCGGGCTTCTGGGGCGAGGTAGAAGTGAAGCACCTGGTGGCTGGCACCTGAGTCTGAACTCGAAAACGTTTCATAATAATCAAAGACCAAGTACTTTTAGCTGACCACTACAAAATTATCACTGATGTCCAGAGCGAGTCCCCTACATATTATAACATTGCACATCGCACAACAAACAACCCACCTCGCACCCATCAAAAGTCATCGATCGCAAAAACCATCAATCTCCCCTCCCCACCCAGCACCATCAACTCATCTCATTCCTACTCAGCTCGCACACCGGAGAGTAAGTAAGTAGTCTCAAGGAGGAGGGAGGTACAGGCAGGCAACATCCGCATCGGAGATCTGAAAAATGCGACATGCAACAAACAAAGAACCACACACTCCTTGACCAAGATCTCTTCCAAGGGTATAGGATGGGTAAGGAAGGGCGGCGGAAGATTTACGATACGAGACGAGTCAGATGAGATGGGGGGAGTCGTGGATGGATGGATGGATGGATGGATGGATGCCTGAGCCTGGGCCAGATGAGGCAGATGAGCCCAGATCGGTCGGTAAGATATCGGCGAGTGACTGTGACCTTGGGTGACTACTAAGTAACTTACTGTAAGGTTGATTGATTGATTGATTGATTGATTGATTGATTGATTGATTGATTGATGAGTGGCGTGGCGTGGCGTAGCAGTTGGCACTGCCCTGCCGAGGAGAGGCGTAGCGTGAGATGGGATGCACTTGTACTTGTAGGAGCTGTGTGTACAAGTACGCCGTCAGTACGTGGGATGGATGGATGGATGGAAGGATGCATGCAAGGCGGACGGGATGGCAATGAAGTAGGTGGTGGATTGTGTGTGTTGATGGACGGACTGGTAATGGTCACGGGGGTGAGGCGGGCGGATCGAGAGATGGTGCGCGCATCGGATGTCTTACTTCGTACAATACAACTGCCGTGTACGGCTGGATGAGTTCACCACTAGGTGCTGCTGTATTCATCTCTTCGACATTGTTTCGGGATTTCCGATGATATAGAAGAAGTCATTCGGTTCATTCTTGACTTCTACTAAGTGTGACTCACCAGGCATTACATTCATTACTCTTCTACCCCTCCACTCCAAACCTACTTGGTAACTACTTAGTATTCACACTTGCTTGGTCGTCTTATTACTTACTTTATAAGTATCATCAGCCTTGTCCCTTCCCCGTAACCGTCAGATCGGTCGATGGGCACGCTTCAGTCATCCACGCTCGGCAGGGCAGGGCAGGGCAGGGCAGGGAGAGTGGTGTGGTGTGGTGTTACTCTAAGTGTGACGTCTGCAGTGGATCGCATGGGGGAGGGGAGGGGGGCTACACAGGGATGACGGCTTCAACCTTATATTGAAATCCTGCAGTTCTTATTGGACGATCGTGGCCCTGGACAGGACCCCTTAAAGCTTAGTGCCAAGCACGGGATGGATTTGAACTCCCTTTCGATCTCAGCCCCAACTCCCGATCTAGCCTGCGTGCTGTGTTGGCGCAGATCGTGCGGCCATCAACAATCGAGATCCCATCGAGACAGACAGCCCCCCCATCGACAGAGTTCTCGACTTCAACGACCCGCCGCCGCCCTGCACGCACGATGGACCCTTTCGAGCTTTGCAGCGCTCGCTCCAGACCCGGACCCTTAAAAGTATAGATGGATTTGGGTGAGATACGATGCTTGATTGGCTGCGATGAGAGCACCTTACCACCGATCCAGAGAATCAGATTCGGCGGCGTTGGATACACGATCGTTGCAATTCTTTCTTTCCTCATCCTGTGTACCTGGCTGGCAGATTTCGTTCCATCTTTGCGACCACGAAGTAGAACTATTTCCTCCTATCGTCGATCATCGTCGACGGACTAACATGATACGGACGGCACGACTCAAAGACGACGGACGACCTAACACGACATGAGAAGGTGACGGAACTTGACGGAATTTGATCAAACTTCAACTTCACGGCATTCCATTCCGGTCCGTTCCATTCGTTGCAATATTGCACTTTGTGCTTCGGCCTCGATCCAATCTGATCCGATATCATCATTCCTTCCGATCTAGACTGCTTGACCAGTCCAGTCCTGCCCACTTCATACTCTGCTTATTCGGGAAATCCAAATCATACGGTCAACTTTCTACTCTTCTCTCACCGACATCTGCGATCCTGTCGCTATCTGCCAAAGCTTGTTCTGGATCTTCCCTCCATACTCAGTCGTACTTACACTTCACTTCATCTATTGGGGCGTAGAAAACTTCAGCATCTCTGTACTACTGCCGCTCTTACAGTCTCGTTGACAAATCCAGAAAGCAAATCAACTGATATTGCATAACACTCAATACTGTACTTTTCGAGGAAGATTAGACCGCTTGCGCTATATCAGGCTACCCGACGTAACGGTTCACGTCGACGGTGGCATCGCGATGCTTCCTGCGAACACGCAATAACACATCTTCCCTCGGATACTCATTCGATGGTCGCCTCTTCCGGGGAACCCCAGCCTGGGTCCCAGTATCGACCGCACCCGAGGAGACCCCCACCGCAACTTTCTGTGAGCCTGCGCCATAATGGACCAGCGCAAAATGACAAAACGGTCGAAGCGCAGTCGCACGTCGCGGGTATTTCTGTTAGACCTTTAAAGAGACTTCCTTCTGATGAAAGTTATGATTCGAGTGAGGGCGCAGAGAGGTGGTTCGACCATGCCAACAAACGTCCTGGGAAAGGCCTCGGATTTCCCCGTACAGAAGATGGTCAGTGGCTTCAGATACAATTGTGTCTCGGCCCATAACTAACATCTGTGTAAATAGATGAGCCGCCTTACTTTCTACCTCATGACAGCTCTAAAGATTCCAAGGAAGAATCCCTGGACATTGCGAGATTACAAACGGCCCAGGTTGCCTCGCAACAGCAGAGGGTTCAACGTTCGATCACAGGCGACAGCAGCGTAGGTGATTACAGAAGCGTTATTGATGACTTGACCATCGAAAATCGGAAATTGAAGCAAGAGATTCGGAAGTTGAAGAAGTCCAGTGAGACTCATCTGCAAAAGGATAGATTGTTCGATGTTAGAATCCACGGGAAACTATCTGCTCGCAAACGCAGGGAGTTAGAAGAACTGCTTGGATCATTTGCTTCGAATATCGACGACTCTACCAAGAAAGATGCTTCTCTCTCCAAAAAGTCCAAGTACACATCCTTGGGCGACACCAAGAGCTTTGCTGCGAAACACTCCACATCTTCGAGTACATCGAACTCTCGGCCCCTCGACTCGGCATACGCCTCCATGTCCACTTCTGGTCCCACCTCTCTATCCACGCCTACAAATGGTCCCGGCATGGACAGGAGCAATTCTAGCGTGCCAGTCAAAACCGACCAGAGTATACATAATTTTCTGCACAATATTCCGGAAGGCCTGTTACCTAAACACTCTCCCCTCCTCACCGAAAGACAAAAGAAGAAGCTAGTTGTACAGAAGTTAGAGGAACTTTTCACAGGCAGGAAGGGAATAATTGTTGGAGACCATAGCCAACCTTTGCAGCAGCAGGAAGTATCTGCGTCGGCAGCGAAAGCCGATCGAGCCGCGAATCACGATGGTTTGATTCCTCTCGAAGGCCTTCGTGAGGCACACATACTTCCCTATGTGATGGATGTGGATAGTGGCAAGTCAAAAGATCTTGTAGGACACTCGGGGAATGAGAACACCGCAGAGGCTTATACCTCTGATGTGTCTGGGGAGGCTTCCCCAGAGATCTCCACTCCAGGTCAACGACCAACTAGGCCTCTGGACCTGGACCCGGATCGAGCGCAAGTACCATCGGAAAATATAGACTACATTCGCCATCTCGGACTTTCCACACCAAAATTCAATAGCGACACTTCTTCCGATTCCGCTACGGCTGCTGATGCAGATGGTTGGATTTATCTTAATTTGCTCGTCAGCATGGCCCAATTGCACATTATCAATGTCACACCTGACTTCGTGCGAGAAGCTCTGTTGGATGTTAGCGAAAAGTTTCAGGTCTCTCGTGATGGGAAAAGGGTGAAATGGAGAGGAGGCACACAAGGCACACGGATGGGGAGCGACGACATGAAAGACTTTGCGGCAAACCAGACTGTAGAAGACAGCTATTCTCTACGTGAGCCAAGTAAGAAGAGGCGCAAAGTAGACGGGGGACACTTCGCACCAGTACCCATCGAAGCTCCGGACGCCGAGCTCAGCCATTACAAAACCGTGCAACCTCTCCACTATAAGCCCCTATTCAAGCATGCCGAGTCATTTGGAAGTTCTGTTTCATCGAACGAAAGCGAATCTCCATTTGGATATGACACAGGAAATGAGGATACTCAGGAGAACGGATTGGTCGACCCACAGGCTTCGCGAGGAGACCCAAGCCAAAAATCTACGAGAGAGAAGCAAGAGGCTGGAGTACTGGTTTATTACGCGGGTGCAAAATTCTATACGGATCTTTCTGGCGACCCTGATCCTTCATCAACGCCCCTTCATTTTTCGGGAGTTAGTACCGACGGTTACTACAGTAGTAACCGACGTGCTATCGGACAAATTACGCGAGAAAGCGCTCCTCCTGTCGAGAGGACACAATCAGGCTCTTTGCTTCCCTTCAGACCCTTCAAGGACTACTCGAAAGGCGCTAGTATTCCTGGACTCGAGGAACCTCGTCCAAGAACTCCGGAACTTTTGGACGAAGAGACGGATGACGATCAGTTTGTCGATAAATTCGCTGGTGGGACAGCACCATTGAATCGCCAACAAGATTTCGACTCGACTGGTCTTGGAGGAACAAGGCCCGCCGACCATTTCATCATGAAAGTCGAGACTCGTCGGACTACACGGGATGGTTCACAGCCTGGCAAGCAACAGGGACTTGCATCTTCAGCGTCGGGTCACAAGAAATCGACAGTCCCAAGATCCACGCTCGACTCATTCTTCGATCGAGGAGGGAAGGGCCACAGAGCACGCTACGTATCGTTCCCTATATCTAGCAAAGCCTCAGTGGTAGAAAACCTTCCGGTCCAGACCGAAATTCTATCTCTACACACGAGACAACTGGAACCATCTGAACTCCCACCACCATTAGGGTACCACACCGCCTTGGACTCCGACTCAGACTGTAGCGACAGCGACAGTGATGGTGATGGAAATGCCTCATCACAATCGTCGCGCTCTCAGAATAAGAGAACAAGCCCCCAACATCAGAACTCGAATACTTCGCCAAAACACCCTTCTTGGGCACAACGCTACCCCGACGGAGGATTCTCTGATGGTGATGAGAGTGACAACGAAGAGGACGATGGTGATGGTGATGGGAGCATCGATATTCTAGCGGAGGCGAGGAAACACGACCCGGAGACTGTGGCTGCTAAGGAGATGGAATTCGAGATGGCCATTGATGATAAAGGGACGGATGCGGCGACTGTGAACGATAGTATCGCTTCGACTCGGCCTAGGGGGTGGAGGAGAAATCTGAATGGTGGTCTTCGTCGTACTAGTACTATGAGCATGGATGAAGAAGATGAGGATGATTGATCGATGAGTCGAGTGTGTTATATTCACGATGAGATGTAGGAGAAAACGAAGCGGCATAAATCCCCCATTTCCATTCAGATGGGCTTAGCGAGGCGTTTTGGATTTGTGCAAACCTCCCGTGGAATACGGGTATACTCCGCGAGCGGCGGGGTGAATCATCGAATATATTACAAATCTTCCTTTTTGTATAGGAATACATCTTACAATCACCGTTTCTCTATTTTATCGAGATTGTAGTTCGAAAAGTGGTGAGAAGTATTTAGCCTTTGGTACGCCAGAATGTAGGTTATGCCAATAACACCTAGGTATGTACAGCAGGATGTTTTAGTGTGCAAGCAAGCACGGGTCGATTTTGTATCCACATATATATCCAGCTATCATCTTGATCCAATCCACTTGCCTGAACCCGCTGTGCTACCGAAAACGATTTGAACCTTCCCCAAGTAAGTGGATGGTTTAGGGCGCGATATAAAGTGTTTTGTGCAGAGGATCGGGTGGGAGGTAGGTGGGTGGATGGAAAGATAGCTTGGTGTTGAGGTTGTCGAGGAGCTGAGCTGAGCTGAGCTGAGTGGGGTTTATTGCTAGTCTAAGTCTCTTTGGGATGGAGAGTGATGAGGGATTGGAGATGGCAGATGGGAGATGGGAGATGGGAGATGGGGAGGAAGTTGCAAGGGAAGCTGGGTGGTTGTGGATGAGGAAGAGGGGAAAGGCGAGGGGAGAGGTGAGGGGTACTTAAATGCGTAGTAAAGAAACTTCGTTCATCTGTGCTTGCTGTGGTGTGTCAATTGATTATTTGAGGAGTGTATTCTCTACTCTTCGATTTTTGACTTGAGTGAAGATTACTGCTTCAATATCCCAAGCCCCAGAGAGGACGCCGCTTGATGCTCCCGGTTTGCAATTTGCCTGGCCCTTCCTTCCATGATCTGGGGAATGTTGAAACCCCAACCAATTTCCTTCCTCGATATTCCATCTCCTTTGAATTCAATAAATGCCTTCTTCTCTAAGCGGTGTTCATGCACCCGTAGGTACCCTTCCTCGGCAAATCTTCATCCTATAATCACGCCATCCCAAGTATGCATTCGCCTGTAAAACACTGGCTTCTTGGCCACCAGAAACTTGCTTTCCCTTCCCTTACTTCCTGGGCGTGCCCTTGAACTGATCCTTCAATTCCTCCATGTAATACCTCAGGAAACGCTGCGCATCTGGCTTCGGGCCATCGATATTCGTACCGCCCATCTCGGAGGGATCGTCGAGTTTCTCTCCGCGCTGAATCTCGTGCATTTTCTTATGTACGCGCTTGACGACTTTGTGGAAGGTTTGTGATTCCAAGAGCTACGGGTATGTTTGTCAGTCTGGAAGGACGAGATTGCGTTTTCGTCGTATTAGAATAGACGTACTCGTGCTGTTAACCAGACCTAGGGAAATTAGTATGTTTGAATGTGTTGTGGAGAGCTTGTCAATGTTAGGTACCTCTGCTAACCTTAGCCAAACCATCTTCACTTTGGCCAGGGTGTTATCATTGCGATTGACGCCTGATAGGAAATCCGGCTGAAATGGGACAGATGATCGTTGCGTTGCCGATGCGAAGGCGAAAACGGACTCGAGATGTTGACGACTTCAAGTGGACGGCAGGCGGGTCTTGGCAGCCTTGGCAGGCTGTCCCTTGACTTTGACGAATTGGGACAGACTTGATTGTCTGTATCATTCTTTCCTATTATTCAGCTCTTCCTCCTCACAACTGTCTACTCGATTCCCAACTCCAATCCCATTCACATTCGCATTCACGCTCAATCTTCCGCTTCCAACTCGCAACCTTTTGATCTCGTCTTATACCCTCAACGCGCTCTTGATTGTGTTCACTTCTTGCTTCTTTTCTGGCTGCGTCTCGCTCCTATCATTCTTCCTGCACGTGTCTGCACCTGCATCCCATGATCCTGTAAGGAATTAGTACGACAAAACGTATCCTGACTGGTCTGGTCACTGTCTTAGACCTCACATACATTCATTAAAATCCTACGCTTCTTCAGTATTCAGCAACGAGAGCCTCCTTTGTCACAGGAGTCATCTGACTTTCTGTTATCTTCGACCTGCAACCACCAGCGTCCATCGGGGCCGATATTCAAGCCAAAAGATACACTCACTTGCCAGTCAAAAGACCTATACCTACAAATTTGCTCGCGCTTTTATCAAAGTTGCGGGCTTTGCAAACCTGGATCGTTTACGTGCCTTCAAGAGGCGCCGTGTGTCTCCTACTGGTTCCTCTCAATCCTCAGAAGAAGAAATCAAGAAAGCAAGATCCAAATCGCCTGCTTGGCTCAACAAGATGAGTCGCAATCGCCTCTCTTCCACACGCTCTAAGGTCCCGCTGGGTGTTGGTGTGGGATCTACCAATGTTGCACAGTTGGACGGTTCGTGTTTTGGCAAACCAGCTGGCGCAAAGTACCACGAGGAGTCCGTTGAAAAGGGACCTCCTCCTCTGCCATCTTTCTTAACTTTAAGCGAAATCGGTATGTGGGTACCATTTTCTTGCGCCTATCTAATCTGACTGCTGTTACAGAGGTGCGCGACAAGTATGCAGAGCTTACTCGACTTGAGAACGAACGTATCGGTCTGGGTAAAACAGACCCTCAATGGGCGCGACGTGATCCTGACCCAATTCTTGATCGTTACAATAACATCTTTCCATGGGACAATAATCGTATCAAGCTTGCTGTTCCGGAGGGTGTTAACGATTACATCAACGCCTCGCCAGTCTCGCTTATCTCGACCTCCGAGAAGCAAAGCAAATTGAAATCTGGTGTACAAGATAAATACATCTGTATGCAAGGCCCAAAAAAACAAACCGTGGATCATGTCTGGCACATGATTTGGCACGAACTCGCTGAGCCATACACCTCTTCTCCAGCCATTGTCATCATGTTGACTCCTACCCATGCACCAATAGGTGATGACCCGACCAGGATGTTCGAAAAGTGCTATCAGTACTATCCTGTCGACGAGAAATCTCCACCATTGCTCATCAATCAGTCGAACCAGCTTGGAGAAGACTTTAAAGCTCAGGTTAGATTTGAAGAGAGATTACCGGGCATCGAAGGCACGCCTATTGAGATCCGAAAGCTTATCATGACAGTTGAGGGCGAGGAGGACGATGAGAAGCCAATTTACCACTACCTGTACCCCAATTGGCCAGACTTTGGTGCACTCGCTGCAGAGAATGTTGCCAGTATTCTATCCCTGATGGAAGAATCTCGTAAGCAAAACGGACGTGGTGAGAACCCTCGTCTTATCCACTGCAGTGCAGGGGTCGGACGGACAGGTACGTTTGTCGCCTTGGAGTTCTTGCTTGGAGAATTGGAAGGTGGTGCTTGGGAGGGCTGGGATAATAGTGAGCACTCTATCACTGACCCGGTATACGAAACTGTCAATCAGTTGAGAATGCAACGAAAGACAATGGTTCAAGCGTACGAGCAATATGCTTTCCTTTACGAAGTCTGCAGGAAACGCTGGGAGGAGAAGTATAATACACCATGCATTGGGGGTGAGCATACACATACGCAACCGATGAATGATGTTTGTGTCAATGGCCTTGATGAAGACGATAATTGAATCGCTAGAAAGAGCGGAAGGGAGATGCAATAAGACCGCCACCTGGGAATAGCATCCTTATGTGCTACGGGGTATGGCGAGTGAAACAGATTGCAATTTGGCGCCTCTTGTATTAAGCGACTTTCATTGAGGCTTTTGTTCTGTAGCACTACTTGATCGGGCCGTCTTCTTTGTTATGCTTCAGTGTCATGGGATGATGCGCATAGACAGATAGGGATGGATTCAGCAATGAACGAAACCTTCCACAGAATGGAGGCCAAGCCTTCTCTAGTTGTTTGTCTTATGCTTCATCGTGATGCGTGGTATGTGTAATGTGATGGGTATGCTGGGCTGCATATCGGGCTTCCATTGGTGTCCCAGATTTCCCGGCGGCAAATGCGCATGTCATGTCGTATTACCTTGATGTTGGATTGTCCCACATCATAATCCGGAAGTCGTAGTCTCTTTATTAGTTCCAATGAAAATGAATCGGCATGGAGAGCGCCAGTCTATATAGGTATGATAGAGAAACAGGGATAGAATGACAGGTTAGCAATAGATCACGAGTGATCTTGTACCTTTACCTGGTGATCGAGTAAAAGACAAAAAGAATATGCAAGTGTCTATAAATCTGAGGAATGCCCAGGAAGTGTTACTCGGATGAACCTCTGGTTCCAAGTCATATCAAATAACTGTTTCGGTTTACGCCGCTGCGCGTTGTCTTGAGAATGTCACCTATTAGGATCACAAATTTTTGTTTCGAGCTTGGGATAGTTATATAAATAACTAACTCGTTAGTATCCAACCAAAACCCCTGTCTGTTCGGTCCTTGACCCCGTCCAATCGAAGTATCCTAATACCCGACCACTAGTTTCCTGCTACCATTGTGATAGATAGTTAGCTCGAAGGACATACAAATCAGTGAAGTCTGATGGCGGGGTCTGCGGGGTATATAGCTCCTTTCCTGTTCTCTACACATTCTCGCTCCCGCTGATCATCAACATTGATCGACAACTTCGTACCTTTCCAACAGTTCTCTCCACTCTCCCAGATCTCGAAAGAGAACTCTTGGCTTTCTCAATATACCATCTAAACTGTGACGTGACAGCCAAGTGCATGAACAGCAAACATGTCCCGCAAGCCCGACTTCATTATCGTCCCGGGTGCTTGTAAGTCTTGTCCTCTCAATCCCTTCTCCATTAAACGCGAATCAAGACAACGGAATCCTGACACCATTCGCAAAGGGCACAGCCCTGACGCCTTCGATCCCACAAGCACTTTCTTAAGGAAAGCAGGCTACGAGGTGCACGGCGTAGACCTCCCCTCCTACGGCGCCGATCCCCCTCTCAAATCCTTCGACCCCGATGTCTTGGCCGTGCAGAACGTCATCAACAAAGTGCTCTCGTCAGGCAAAGACGTGATCATGATCTATCATTCGTCTGGCGGTATGGCTGGATCCGAAGCATTGAAGGAATATGTCAATGAAGTCGGTACTGATAAAAGTGGGAAGCAGGGATGGGGAAGAGTGAGGAGATTGGTGTATGTGACGGCGTTTGCGTTGCCTGAGGGAGCGAGCTTGATGTCTGGGTTGGGGTTCAAGCCGTTGCCGTGGTTTGAGATTGATGTGAGTTTTCTTTGCTCCCCCAGCTCCCCACCCCCAATTGCGGAAAAGGAATTAATACAAACGAAGAGCGGGGAAAAGTTAAGTTTTCGGACGAAAGATGACATGCTGACTTCTGATAATAGGGCGACGCAGTCTTCCCCGCGAACCCAAAAGAGATCTTCTATAACGACCTCTCTGACTCACAAGCAGCACCACTCATCGCAGCGATAAAACAACACTCCTACCTCACGTACGCGTCGACATTGACAGTCGCTCCATGGAAAACTATTCCCAGCACGTTTATCAAGTGCGAGAAGGATAACGCGATTCCGTTACCGGTACAGGAGGGTATGATTGCCGGTGCAAAAGAGATGGCGCCAGATGCTTTTGATGTGATCGAGAAGTGCCAATCGGGTCATAGTCCGTTTGTAAGTCAGCCGGCGTGGTTGGCGGAGAAATTAGTTGAGAGTGCGAAGTAATTGTGTTGGGGTGAAGACTTGCGAGCTGCGTTTCTGCTAGCAGGTGAGGAGGTCCAATTTAAGATAAGCCGAGAGCTAACAAGGAGGCATAGTTGCACGCCTGACAGGCCTGATACCGGTAGAGACGTACAACCGAATTTCGAACTATGATAGTAAGCTGATTCATGATAAGAAGTCTGTGGTCTGCGAGTTGACCACAAGGGTGAGGAGGGTAACGTGTTCATTAAGTCGTCGTGAAATATTACATGCATACGGACCCGAACGCCAAGATCAAAACTTCCACGCCCTGCGTACCCAACCAAACCTCATCCCTTCGTCAACTCATATACACGCTTCCATATAGCGCAAAGTACTCAAGCCGTGTCTGAACATGAAAAGTACAGTAGTCGGTTCCCCTTTGTTCTGCAAGCCTTCGCTTATAGGAAGCAAGCACGAGGAATTTCCGGGTTCAGCAAGGAAAGAAAAGGAGAAACAAATTTGCCCAAAAAATCTCGATTTCTCCTTTTCATAAATAATAATGAAGTCTTCCCAACATTCATTCCTTTCTATTAATCGTACGACTACCTATCGACACATATAGTCTCTGTTTTCAATCGTCACACTTTTTGTCATGTGATTGACCTTGTAAACACCAACTAGACGAGAGGCGAGCTCGAACATGTTGTTTCGGAGAGAAATGACGATGAACTGGGCGTTCTTCGTTCGTTCCTTGATATAACTGGCGACAATTGAGACCTGGAACTGTTAGTTAGTATTATTAAGAAGGGAGGAAGCAGGAAATCAGTCAAAGACTTACGTTTCTGAAATCCAAAGCAGCATCTATCTCATCCATCACATACAGTGGCGTAGGCTTATAATGATGAAGAGCAAAGACCAAAGCCAGACTACTCAACGTCTTCTCACCACCCGACAAATTCGAGATGTTCTTCCAAGATTTCTTAGGAGGCATGACACTGAACAGAATACCCTCCGAGAAAGGATCCAAAGAATCGACAAGTTCCAGCTCGGCGTTTCCTCCCATGGTAATCATTTGGTACATCTCCTTCAATCGCAAGGAGATGGTGCTGAAACCTTCCATGAAGCCTTCAAGACGAAGACGTCGGAGATCATCACAGCGCTTCTTTGCTGTGTCACGCTGCGCAACAGCACTTTGGAGATCGGCATGTCTCGCAGCGTGTTCTTCGACTCGTCGACGATATTCAGCTAGGACGCCAAGCTCGACATTGACATTCTGAGTCTTCTCCTCTAGAGCTGCAATCTCGCTTTTTAGAGTATCCTTACTCATGTCCGCCAACTCGTCCTTGGTGTAGGAAGGCAGCTCCTGAGATTCCGTTTCCTCGCCAAGATCACTGATGTTCTGAAGAGACAGCTTACCGAGCTTCTCGTTCCAGTATCTCAGTCTCTTCTGGTTTTCGCCGAGCACTTTCTGATTTTCCTCGAGCTTGTTTCGCATCTCGATCTCGATTGCTCGAATCTCATTTAGAACTCCGGTCTTCTCATCCAGCTCAGCTTTCAGGGCATTGAGATCCTTCTTTTTAGCCTTGAGAGCCTCCGATGCCTCGTCGACTCGAGCTTGGTATCCCTCGGCATTCGAGCTCTGATTCTGAATGTCCTCCTCTAAAGCTTCTAGATCTGAAATCGCAGTCTGGATTTCCTTGCTGGCTTTCGCGTGCTCCTTCTCATGCTTGGTCTTCTGCTTTTCAGACTTGGCTCTCGTGACTTCGGCAGTCGAGATGGCCTCGCTCAGACTGCTAATTTCCTCTTTCAAAGCATCAACCTTAGACTTCTGTGCACGTAGCTGGTCGCCTCCAATCTCCATGATCTTGTCCTGAAGGGCCTTGATTTCCTGCTCAACGCTTGCGGTCTCGCCATGCAGTTTATCAATTTCCTTATTGAGCTTCGAAATCTCCTTCTCCAGAGATGCCACTCTGCTATCATCAGTCTTGATAGGTTGGTGTTCTTTGTCTAATTCTTTGATACGGCGTTGAGCATCAGCCAAGTTCCGCGCAGAGCTCTCTACCTCGAGGCCAATCTTTTGAATTTTGGTATCGAGGCGAGGTATGTGGTCCTTGAGTTCTCGGAGAGTCGACTCGAGCTCCCTTTGACGGTCTTGAAACTTCTGAAAGTCTTGTTCCAGTCCATCTCTGTCAACCTCAAGCTTGGCGACTTGCTCTTTTGAGGTGTCAGCAACGAGTTTGGAAGACATCAAGCCTTTCTTCACCGTGTTACCACCTCCTGACATAGTACCTGATTTGTCAATCAGTTGACCATCAAGAGTCACGACTCGCCATCGCTTCGCCCCGTAGGCAATACGGTTCGCTTGATCAAGATCCTTGGCCACCAGGGTATTCTGCAGAGAATGATAAAAGGCAGGTCGGAATCTGTCCTCTTTGGCATTAATCAGGTCAAAGAGGCGAGGAACATCCTCAGGAGTGTCGATTACAGACATGTCTCTGCTCCCGAGCTTGTCGAGACACATGAAATTTCCTCTTCCAAGATTCGTCTTTCGCAGATACTCGATACACTGCTGTCCACCTTCAACGGTGTCCGTAACGAAATTGTCAAGCGCTCCACAGGCTGTCGAAATTGCGACGTCGTACTTCTGATCGATGGTGCCAAGATTTCCGAGTCTGCCATGGAATCCATCGATACGACCAGATTCTTTCAATCGCATAAGCCCGGTAAGAACATTGCCTTGGGTTTGTGTGTTTGAAAGACTCGCACGGGCTTCGTCTGCTTTTTGACGAGCTCCAGAAAGTCGCGATCGAAGCTCAGGCTCCTTCTGAGATAGCTTCTGTACTTCGGATTCGACTTTGGCAGCTTCTTTCTCTAATCTCAATCTCTCCATCTTACATTCTTCAAGTTCTGCAATTTTGGCCTCGCGACTTTCCTCGATGCTAGCGAGTTTCGCTTGAGTCTCTTCAAGCGCTACAGCACCTGCATTTGCCTTTTCGCTCAAAATGGCAAGCTCACTCTCTGCGACAGCAATGGCGGATTTTTTCTGGTTGATCTTCTCGTTCCATGGTTCTAAGGATTTCTGCTTTGCCGCAATCTGGTCAGAAAATACCTGGGTTTTGCCTTTCAGGCTGTCTCGAATAACTGCTAGCTCTTTCTCCTCGCCTTTCATCCGTGTCTCCATGGCCGTTATCTCCTGGGCAGACTTCTCGATTTCAGCAGTACAGTCCTCAATTATCGATTGAGCTGATTCGGCAGCAGTTTCGGAAGTACTGATTGCCTTCTCCAACTTCTTCTGCTTTCCAGTCAAGAATTTCCTCTTCTCCTCGAATTTGACATGCTCCTGGTCAAATTTCGCCATCTCCTTGATGATGGTTTGGGTGTCTTTTTCGATACTCTCAAGCTCTTTCTGACCCTTCTTATATTGCTTGTCCAGTTGCTTGATTCCATCCTCGTTTCCTTGGTGCTTTTCAAGCTCGGCGTCGAGTTGAGCTTGCATCTGGCCTATAGCCTCTTCCGTGACATTAATGTTATCACCGCACTCATCAATGTATAGCTGATAGAGGGAAGATTGCTTCATCGTCAATTCGTTTTCGTCTCTGATGTATGCAAGGGCTTTATCCTTCTTGTCTTCCAAGCTGTTCTTCTCCTTTTCAACGTGCTGAACACGTCCACTTTTCTCGACACAGACCTCGTTGAGTGTTTCCACTTCCGTAGCTGACTCTTCGATGGGCGTTTTGTATTTAGACGTGCCAATGATGTCTTCTAGATACTCCAAAAGTCCATCATCATGCTCATTCGCTGCTTTTGGTTTCATCTGAGCAATCGACTCGACTTCACCCTGAAGAATCAAGAAACGTTTGTGGTCCAGATCTATACCCCTGTCTCGGAGGAGTGTAGTTACTACAGTGAAGTTTGATTCCTTTCCATTCATGTAGTATTTGCTGGAGTTGTTCTTGAAAGCACGACGGGAGATTACCAGGTCAGAATTAGGCATGATCTCGGGAGGCCCATTTGGCTGGAGCGATGTCAATAACCGAAAGATGGTAAGTATATTGTAGAGAATGGAGAATACACACTTGATCCAGAACTTCTTGAAAATGCACCGCTACTTCACAATGGTCCAAGTCCGGAAATGCAGCAGAATTGTGAATGAGTGCCGAGATCTTTCCCTGTCTCATTTTGCTTGCCCTGAAACCAAAGACAAAAAGGAGCGAGTCAATGACATTAGATTTGCCAGACCCGTTAGGTCCAACGACTGAAGAGAAAGAAGTGTGGAAAGGTCCAACTTCCTGTCGTCCAGCGTAACTCTTGAAATTCGTGAGTATAAGATATGTAATCACAATCCGGGCTTTTGGCCCGGTATCCTCAACAACTGGGGCGATCATAGACCTTGTCTTCAGCACGATGTCCATGGGCCGTTCTAAAATCGTATCCATTGCATTGATTGGTTTGACGACAGAACTCTGGCTACCAGATGTGCCAGGACGGTCGTTCAGGGTCTCTGTTATGTCTGCGAGCGGGATTCCATGGAGTTGAGAAGGCTCGGGAGAGGCTGACGCCTCAGGCGTTGGTAGAGGAGGCGGCTGTAGGTCGGGCGTCATAGATGATCGAGATGCCCTGACAGGCGCGCTCTTCCGCTTGCGAGGCGATGCCTTTTTTGTTGGCGATTCAGGTTCGGGTTGTACTGTTTCCTCTGGATCGAATAACTCAGAAGGCTCAATATTCTCCTTCGCAGCGCCTTTTCGCGCACGACCTCCGGTTCGTGGTGTACTCGCAACAACATTGGTAGTCTTCCGTCTAGCCGCAGGTGCCTTTCGAGGAGACTTTTTGGGCGCTGGAGTGAAATCCTCCTCACTATCTTCCTCCATCTTAGGTTGTACTTGCTCCTCTTCGTCATCCGAGTCGACCACAACCTTTCTACGAGCTACCACTCGCCTAGATGGCCGAACAGGCGATTCCGACATCTTTAAGGGTTATGTCGGGTTCGCGAGTATTTTGGCTCTGATTGCGCGCGAACTGCAGTGCGCGTTTTATGTCGCGTCGTGATGCTTGTAACTAAGCAGATCAAGTTCGAAGTTCGGCGGACGTGAAGTAGAAGCTTGAAATCTTTGGAACGGCGCGTCGTCGTCTGCTTGAGAATTCAGTCGTAGGATTGTCGAACGTCGCGGAATTGGTTGTTGACATAGATGTGGAGATCGAAGTAAACAAATAAGACGCTAAGATAAGAAGGATAAGCCGAGCTGAGCGCATTCACATTTCAGACACTAACAACACCAGCCCTCCACCATTGCCAGCGAATAATTAGCAAACTCAAGTGACCAATGATGTTCAATTATCAGAGCTTCGCGGAGGTATTCGCGTTTGATCCTGAGTGCTCATATGACGAGGAAACTGTCTCGATGATAGAGAGAAATCGAAAGGACATGGAAGGCCTCTTCATCGACCGTGTTGTTAAAGAAACAGGCATAGTGAGACGTGAGAAACCGTTCTCCATATTATCTAAAATTTTGCTAACTGTCTTCCATCAGCTGCCAAACACTACCCGCCAAAGTCGAACAATGCATTCAGAACTCTCCACACAGCCATTATCGAAAGCTCTGGAGCCGATCATACCAAAATCTCAATCCTCTACTATCTACTGCTTACATTCGACTTCCCTACTGGCAAGAGGGACTACTCGCTGGCCTTGGAACAGAGTACTTTCTTGCCTCAGAAGTACCAGATATTCATGAAGGGCTTGTGGCATATGGATCGAAAGGAATTCGAGGTATTTTACTCGCATTTGAAAAGCAGGGCAGATGTTGACAAAACATAGGCAGCAGTGCAGTATCTGACACATCCCTCTCTGATCCCTACATTCGCAGACGAAATTTTGGAAGTCTTGGTGAGAAAGTCTAAGGATGACCTAACGCTGGCGCTGGCCTACTATTACACTGCTCAGCCGACACTGACAAGCCGGTCCGCAATCGAGTGCTTCTTTTCAGCGATTGCAAGGACGAGTGTGACTGATGCCTTCTACTTTACCCGTTCACAGCCTCCACATTCTCAGCAACACATGTTCGAGATGCTGGTATCAGTCGTGCTCAACAATTCTCCGAAAGACTTAGTAGCTCACCGCAGCCTTGAACTCGTTAGCTTACCATTATCTCTGGAAGAAAATGCCTGGCTCGAGGAATATTTGCTGTATGGAGATGGACGCGCACTCAAGAAAAGCAAGGATACTGTTCTGATGAGAAAGATCGGAACAGGTAACTTCATAGACGCGCTGTCCATGAGAGGCATCAATAGTCGCTCAATTGGCAATCTGGACTGGATTAATCTATCGGATGGAATCAAGCATGGCTTGGGACCTCGAATTGACGGATGACCGCTTTGATTTCGTTTGAGTCCAACGATTTGGGCATAGCGACGGTGTTCTGGTCTGCGTAAATGCTTATATTGCTACCATCTCTTAGGGAAATAACACGGCTCGACGTTAGAGGAGCATTTGGATGAAGAGATTCGAGATGACTGAAGGAGGTTGAGCTGGCAAATGCATTCAGGGTGCTTGCTCTTTCTCTCTGCTCGGCAAGTGGACTTGCTTGAGATATTTTGGTGGATGGTGGAAGAGCGATGTCCATTTTGACAGCAGACACTAATCCTAAGATATGAGCAGTAGTAAATAGATGTTTTACAATGACTTGAAACTGGTATTTCTATGTTCTTCTGTAAGTTCTATTTTCTCGGCACGAGCCTTGAAGCGGGAATCGAACGTAAATAAAGTCGGCTAACAAAATCTTTGGCTCGCGGGATATTATCAAAGTTTTATTTATATCTATTATGTTGTAGTTTGCCATACTGAGCACTGTTTCTACCACAGCTCAAAGTCCCAACTTTGAGTTTTCTTCTATTCAAAGGACTCTGCCTACCAAATCACTCTTAACAGAAGCGGCACTGGTGTGCATTCTAGATGGGCCAACATTAAACGCATTCGTCTTGGATAAAGGGATTTAACAACCTCATTACAAACTCCAAGGTTTTCGATTCCAACGTCATTAAAATCTTCAACGTTATGATCCGACTCCACTACATCACGTCAAATCAAGGCCTGCAATTCCATCATGACTTTATTCTCAAGTTACAAACTGAATCAAGATTCAAAACGTAACCTGACCAGCTCTTGTTCGCTGGACATGAGTTTATCTATCCACGTAGCGCACACTACATCTTATTTGCATAGGTCGGGTGAGCAGACACTAAGATAGGTAGGTATCTCAAAGCCAGGCTCAAGTGAGCCAGATTTATGAGTTGCTGTGTATTATTTTTTGAGAATGATCAGGTAAAGTTCACTAACAGATTATCACGCTTTATGAGCGTACAATACATGTTAAATCCATGGAATTGAAGATGAATAAGCGGCTTTCATAATTTCATAATTTCATAATTTCATAGTCGGCAAACAAGGATTTCAAGAAAAAAGGCTGCATATGCACAATTGCTTTACTTACTCAAATGCACTATGTGATGTATTGCATAACTTGTTTACGCCTCGCTTGCATCATTTTCCATCATGCAGCACTTTGGGGAATTGCTTCTCTGACGCACTTAGGCTCTAATTAGTTCTCATACTGCGGTAAAGAGGTTTCCTGCGAAGCAATATTTGCGATTTTGCGGCAATCAGATTACCTCTGAAGATGGAGTCGTTTCAAACAACCACGTCAGAAGCAAGATAGGTTGTTGGCGATGTGCCAAAAATTGCGTTTTGTTTAAATCTGACACGAAAGACAAGTGGTATCAAAGTGCTAATCAACATCATTTCCAGCTCTATGGCCCTCATACAAATGTCGCCAAATTGTAACTCCCGCTCCAATTTTCCCTTATAGCCACTCATCCCTAATCAACATAATCAATTCAACGGTTCGATGCCAGCATCTAGCCTGTTCGTCTCCATTATGCTCTATACGATGGTGGTGGAGACCGACTCGACGATCTGACACTAGCCGTATGCCGTGGAGGAGCAAATCTTACATGCGGCGATTCCGGCCTCCTCTCCTGCCGTCCTCTAGATGACTCCGGAATTTGTGGTCCCGCTGTTCTCGACTGTTCCCAATGTGCTGGCCATCCTGTGGGCGGGAAGTATGGATCTTGCTGCAGAGCTGGTCTTGCAGGCTCATCTATCCAACCGTATTTGATATCTGGAGGATATTGTGCTTGCGGTTGAGATTGATGCCGATGTTGAGGCTGCAACTGTGCCTGCATTTGAGGCTGTGGTCTCTGTTGAGGTGGTTGTAGTGGCGCATTCGGTGATTGGAAAGGTTGGGGATAAGTGCTCGGTCGCTGGAAGGGTTTCTGCATCGGCACAGGAGCAGCATTGTATTGTGGCGGTCTTGAATCCGGCATCAGAGGCCTTGGACTTTCTTTCTTGAATCTCCCATCGGCTGAATGTCTTCTGCGACTATGCGATCGTCGCCTTCGATGTTGAGAGTGTGCGTGGCGACCTCGTCTGTCCGATGGAAATACGCGGTATTGTTGTTCCTCGAGTGCAGCAGCTTCTTCTGCTATGCGCTGTTTCTCCTTCTTATTCTGAGCATGCTTGTGAATAACGTAGCCAACTGCTACGAGCTCAAGTCCCCCTAGAATGACCATTTTGTCGTAGGCTGATGAAAAAGTGATAATGTATGCTGATGATCAGATAATGTCTCGTTACTTCGATTGTAAGGCGGTTGTTAGATGGATAGGCAGCAGGATTACTAAATGACAGACAACGTGTGGGAAGGGTGTAGCATATATGTAGGACACAAGGCTGAGCTCATCTGTCGGAAAGGCAATGATGGCATGCTTAAAATAGAAGCATGACCAGCATGAGGTCGGACTTACCGTGCACGTGAGAGAGGCGCTCTTGGATCTACAAGGATGTGCAACCAATTGAGCCCTCAGCTCGAGGAGCCAAGTTAAGGTTGCCAAGATGGTTGAAGATCAGTCGCTTTGTCAGGCATAGTGTTCAGACTGGTCTTGATACTTACGAGTCGAGTGTACTTAGTGTTGAGTGATGACTGATGACTGGTGATGATGGGAAGATGGCTGGATTGGACGGGTCACGGGAAAGAGGAGGAGACTGGTATTCATGTCTGAGTCGGGGATGTTGCACTGAGCCCCAGTTCGAGCGGAGAGAGGATTAACTGTTGCTCCGATAAGCGACCATATCATCCTTGGCACAGCAGCTGCAATCGCAGCCCAGAGCAAACGCAGGATTCGGACGCGTTTGTTTACATCGCAAGTCTCCTCCTCATCTTTACGACTTCCAAGTACAACACCGAGAACAGACTCTTGATTACGAACGTCGGCTGTGTACTCTTCAAAAAAAAAACTGTCGAGGAAGGATAGTTTGTTTGAGAAGTGGGGTAATTTGAGATGGCAGACGTAGCTGCTGAGATGGAGGAGGGTGGTATGGTGAGGACATTGAAGGATCTATTCGCTGGGGCAGCTGGTGGAATTGCTCAGGTACTTTTGGGTGAGTTGGTTAGTTGCATTGCAAGATGTGGGTAGTGGCCCAATCGTTCGCCCTCAAGTTCGGGTTATGTTCGATATCACGTGTATCAACAGTGGAACTGTTATAATACGTGCCATATACTTCACATATTATGATGAGTATACATCTTTGCAATTGTGGTTGCAATTGTGGGCCAGTTGTAAAACTTGCTTCACTTTCTCATTTTACGCATATTGAAGAGTTCTAATTCGCGCCCTCTCAGGACAACCTTTCGACATCGTCAAAGTCCGGCTCCAAACAACAACCCAGTATCCCAGCGCTCTCGTTGCAGCCAAGACAATCTATGCACAGGAAGGTGCTCTTGCCTTTTACAAAGGTACTCTAACACCCCTTATCGGAATCGGAGCATGTGTATCTGTCCAGTTCGGAGCTTTCCACGAAGCTCGTCGCCGCATCGAAGCCTACAACACCAGCAAGAACCCACTCTCGCCAGGCCTTTCCTACGCCCAGTACTATGGCGCCGGAGCTTTTGCTGGTATTGCCAACTCTGTCATCTCAGGCCCCATCGAGCACGTGAGAATCAGGTTACAAACCCAACCTCACGGAGCAGCAAGGCTGTACAATGGTCCATTGGACTGCGTGCGTAAGCTTTCGGCACATGAGGGTATCTTGAAGGGTCTCTACCGAGGCGAGGCTGTGACTATCCTCCGAGAAGCCCAAGCGTACGGAGTGTGGTTCGCAGCGTTCGAGTACATGATGAACGCGGACGCTGCTCGCAACAAGATCGATAGAAAAGAGATCGCTACATACAAAGTTGCTTTCTACGGTGGTATGGCGGGAGAAGCATTATGGCTGGCAAGTTATCCATTGGATGTTGTCAAGAGCAAGATGCAGTGCGATGGATTTGGAAAAGATCAGAAATACAAGGGCATGAATGACTGCTTCAGGCAGACTTTTAGGGCAGAGGGCTTGAGGGGCTTCTGGAAGGGAATCTTCCCCACGCTGTTGAGGGCTATGCCTGTTAGTGCCGGCACTTTTGCGGTGGTGGAGATGACTATGAGAGCGATCACTTAGACGGGAAGGTATGGATACTTCATGATCTAGACAAATCTCTCACAAGCTATGCAAGCGTTCAACACAAGTTCTTGTTGCTTAATTAAGGTTTGTTGATGTCTTAGTTAGACGAAAGCTGTTCCGGTGATGCGATAAGGGTCCTGGTAAGGAATTGATCTTCTAAGATACTCCTTTAGGAAATTATCAAAGAGCTTTCTCGTGTAGAGGTATTATTTCAGGCAATGTCCTCCGATAGTTAATGGCTTTGTAGTTCGTCTATGACATCAAATCATGTCGATTTTGTATGTAACTTCTCGCTTCGCTGAAGCCGATCTGTCTAGACTCGTTTACGCCATCTGCTACCTTTCATGAGCCAGGTATCGCTCATATTTTTCCACCTCCAACATGGCAATTCTGGCTTGCAATCTGCAAGTTGACAGCCATTGCCAAAGCTATAAGGTGGCCTCCTGTCTGCTTCATATACTCTGTCTGAGTATTGCCCTGATCAAGCAGATACGGCTGTCCCACAAAATCGACGTAAATAATCTGATCTGAGAGTTAGCTTTTGCTCATGTGTGCCTGACTGAGATGCACCTCCGAAGGTAAATAGACTAATGTGGAAATAATCAATGGGGAGAAGAATGTTACTACCCGGACAACATACATTTGGATAGGAATAAGGGGTGAACTCGTGATATGCGGACCAGAACAAGCTGCTCTGAGCAATTGCAGCACGATCCGACAGAGGAGTGATCCAGTCATTAACTCCCATTGTTAATGTCCAGGAAAGCATGAAGAACCCATCTTTTGTTTCGCTATCGCCTTCTTTACCGAGCTTGCGATTCTGTTGTAGCTTGGCCAGTTGATCTGCGCGCATCTTCTCGTAGTCGTCCGTCTCCGCATATTTGTTATACGTGTTGAGCTTATTGTATCCATAGAAACCCTTCGATGCGTCTTCTATTGCTGGAATGTTATGATACAGTGATATGACACAGCCCTGGCCATCACCAATCAACTGGTTCATGGTGAGGTCGTCCAAGCGAACTACAGCTCCGAACCCTTTGCATGGTTTCTTGATACCATCTTGCCACTTCTGCCAGATCGGTCTCCACTGATCATCTGTCAGTCTATTGTACGATCCTTCGGGAGTGCGATGATCTGTGTCAAAACCACAGTCACTGTTGAGATCGACGATGATGAGCTCTCCGGGAAAGTCGTCCATGAACTTGTTGATCTGCATAATTACTTCGTCTACCTCAAGACCGTTGGATCCGACAGCACCATTCTTCGATACGAAGTAGTGACAAGTCATGTGCTTCCCATTGTTACCAAGACAGGGGCGAATATCGAACCAGCGGGAACCGCGAACAAGTTGCCCGTAGATGTCTAGCCATTGAGTCTGCGTGTTTTGCCATGTAGAGAACGCTGTACTTCCATCGATCACACTCATTCCTGCGTCGTGGCTCCCGATCATCGTCACGTACTTGAGCTTCCGCTCTCCAATAATATCCAGCATAGAGTGCAAATATGTCACAGGAGGGTTCGCACTCGACCAGTAGCCATACTTTTCACTTCCGGTCAGCACCCATTGAAGGGTATTACCGTTATCTTTGGTCGGAAAACCGAGATCAAACATCGTTCCTTGAGGCGTGTCTTTGCTCTTGATTCCGTCGTAACTGATTCGGGCTCTTAAATTCGGGGACAAGCTCGGAACAAAATGTGTAGAAATATGGAACTGCTTGCCGGTGTTCTTGATCCGAAAGTAGGCTTCACCCCTTGTATCGCTATCTCTTATGAACAAACCTTGGATAAAGTTGATTTCGAACTGCGCAGATTCGCCAGCGGGGATAGTGACCCATTGACCATCCCAATTTCTCATTTGATATTGACTCGTACTCAAAAATTCGAACTCCTGGTCGCATCCGTTGATTATGGTGAGGTAGGCGACTTGCCTAAGCCCAGGTCTCTGGGCCTTGACTTCTCCTGGGGGTATGTTTTTGGGGATTTCATTAACTGGCTGCCCGGTACAAAGGTCGACGAACGAGCTAGTTCCTGCGTGAGGAGTCTTAAGATGGTTTGAAGTATTGCGTTCTAGTAATCCCGGAGCTGCAATGGACGGAGGAGAAGCGTAGCATGCCGAGAGCAGAGTCACCAGCCACAAGAAGGCAAGCATTGACATCGTGAAATACCAGTATGTTCAGGACTAACTACTTGAGAACTTTTGTAGCTGTGATGTCGTGAAAATGGGCTGCGACATTGGTTCTTATTACAATTCGCCACGAACCATACGGTCCAAACAAGAGCCCATGAGGCTATAGTGTAGTAAATAGGTATTGAAGTGAATCGGGAGATGACAAGTAGGATTCATCCACTGCAAACATCACGAGCAGTGAGTGATCCCAAGATCTGCTCACAGGGACCGGACCGAAATGATGTCTTTGCCTTCCTAACGCGATCGGGGATGTGAGCTAGTGCTGGCGTGTGCTCAACTGGAGCGCGTAGAGATGATCAGAACATTTAATTATTACATACCAGGAGACTAAGAATCTCATTTGACTCGAAATTTCAGACGAGACGACATGTTTGACAGAAAAATAGATCCGTGATGGGTTGTGTAGTGTTGTGCCCACTACCAATGGCATCGATATCGGATGAATCGATTGACCCATGTGAACCGCCAATTGCCTAGTGCAGGCCACAGGCCAAGTATTGACGATCCACTTAAACTTGTGATCGCATCACGATAAGAGACATGTTGAACCAAGTGTAACGTGCCTGTCATAGTTACCAAGCCATGCCATTAGCTCAAAGCGGGCCTTGATCTGTTTTACTACCAATTTTGACACGAGTCGTTGGCTATGATAGGTAATCACCATTACCCTGCTTGGCTGCATATATAGAATTTCACTTCCATTTTGGCAACTCACCATAGGATAATGCGCCATTTTGCCCGCACCTACCTGCCTCGAATAGGATGTGGTAATTTAAGCGAATTCAAGTAATGGGAGATCTTCGAAAAGCTTGAAGGAGGTGTATCACTGTTCTGAAGAACTTCCCGGATAGAGCACTACCCCGTGGAAGCTGACGTTCTTGCCAGTCATCTTACCATATATTCTCTGGGTGTACACCTTGGAGAAACGCATCATAGTCTCTCAGCAATAATCATGAGGGATGCTTGTATGGCTATTGCTCTTTTGGAGAGTGATTTCGACCATTTTTTACCTCGTATGTCTCAGTATCGCGATATGCAGCAAAGTCTCTTTCGAAAGGGAGATGACCTTTACTATCATCATATAAGAAACAGATCTAGTCTCTTACACATATCATATACCTGATTATTTGCAGCTGTTTATGATAGTCCTATAGACATTTCGACCCTCGTCGGGGCTTATTTTCATTCGATGGCTCATGCTACGATTGAGTATAGGAGAGGTCTGGTGATTCGGATGCTGTGAAGTAATGGTGGTTCTGGCCCTCAACTTGGGTGCTTATGGCTTCTTCATGGTCGCTGGTTATTCGTACCAATGCAGTGGCAACACAGAATGTCACCATAACACATACGTCACTCTTCGTAAATGAAAAGCAGTTATTATCTTAATCATGTAAGGAATCGGGTACGCATCTTCGTTACCGGCCAGCTCGAGTTCACAATGCAACCATAAATTGTTGTCTGCTAACCTTCTGTGTAGGGCCCCCAACTCCTTTATCCTCGTCGTGAGTAGTGTTGAGTGTTGCTTGTGAAGAAGTGATCGCAAGACAGAATATCGTCCTAATGCAGCTTTCCAAGCAATGCTAGCGGCTAATAAAGTTGATTCATATTGAGTTGCCACCTCTTTGAAGGGCAAATTCGAAATTGTTCTGTCTTGCTTACCTCGTTGACTAGCGCCTGGCGCAATCAAATACGCAGTGCGCTGGTTCAACTACCTAGAACTTACCGTGCATGGGTTAGGTGTCTCGATTATTACGAAGACAAAAAGCATGCTGGTGGGTGGCATTGATCAAGTAAATGGACTTTATTGGTTTCTTACTACTCACTTTCTTGAACTTCATGTCTTGTACATTGCCCATGTCATCGTATTCTCCGATTGCTTCAGCATTACATCAGAAATCTTTCTGAAGGACATCTACATGAAGAACATCCAGTTTCTTCACTAGATACAATGATACCCCATGTACGGACATCACTACTTCTTCTCCGGCTCCCCCTTCTTGGGCTTATTCTTACTTCCAGGCTCATCCTCATAGTCGCCTCCTTGCTTCTCATACTCCTTGGCGAGTTTCGTAGCCTGTAATAAGTTAACATCATGCATTCACAACCACACATCAATAAGAACTCGATAGTAAAACTGTTGGATAAGAAATACGAAGTTATATGATCAAGGTATTTCTTACCTTCCAAGCAGACCATTGCCCCTGTCCACCACCAGACTTATTCGGTTCTTGCTTGATTTCTAAAATCGCATAAGCACGAGAACGAGAACTTGTGGCACGAGGGAAAGTTCTTGGAAGAATTCATACCTTCTTTAATCTCCTCCCTCAACTCAGGATCGGTCGGTGTGCCTGATAGAATGTGAATCAAGCCTACAAAAGACTACCAAATTGAGATTGGAGGGCTGGGTAAGTTTAAAAAAATAGGAACGGTACCTTTGCTAGAAGTCATTTTGAAGCGCTTTGAAATGAGAAATGGCTTGAAGGTGATTCCAAGGTTGATTTTTCTGATGGCAGTTTTCATGAGAGTGAAACAGTATTTGATGTCGTTTGAGTGGAATGTAGTCTATGACGATGGATTCGTAGTAGATCAAATTTAAGCGAAGCGACGGATCCAATTGCTCCATTACATCATGGCAATATCGGAGAACTGCCCTTTGTCATGCAAAGAAGCAACCTACCCTACCTATGGGGGGTGTACAAATATTCTCTTTTATGTATATATTTTGTGATCGATAGATGCATGGCTTTTTACCATACACAATGCTAACACCACCCGCGTCAATGTAAAATGCTCAGCTTTTAAATCCTTCAGAATGCCGCTCTAATCATTGTTTGCCTCGAGCCTTTTCGCCATAATCGTCCTCGCCTCAGCATTTGTCAAGTACTTCAACTCCAGACTCTCTAGCGCATCAGAAGTACGCTGACCGCCTGCAAAGATCTGCTCGCTGACTTCACTGAGGGACATTTGACCGCCCTCAGAATCGACAGGGAGGCTCAATAGAAAGATTGCTTCCCTCAACTTAGGCATACCAAATGTCGATCCGTTGCCATACTTGATGTATCGGGCAACCGTTGATTGAATAGCCTCAAAATCATACTTGAATTGTGCTGAGCCCAGCGAAGTAAATTCCTGTTTCAATAGAACATCATTGAAGATCAGATCTTGAAGGCTGCCCAGAGCCTCGCGCCAGATTCGTCGGAATGCGGAATCAGCAAGAACTTTGCTTAGGAACTCCATGCTTTGTGCCAATTCCTGGATTCTAGTCAACAACAGGCAATCGGGCATTGGAGTTTAAAACCTACTCGAAGTGGTCCATCCAGTTCTGCAGTCCTCGCGGAAGGGTATGAGCCTGGCCATGGTTTAGTGATTGGATACAGGCAGGAATGCTGGGAAACTTACTAGGTGAAGCATCTCCAATTGTGCACCATTGTGGCTTGGTAATATACTGCTTGAAAGATACTGGGAATGAGTACTTAATAGCCTGTGTAATATATGCTTCAGCCGTTTCTCTGAGCTTTTCAAAGCTCTCGATTGTCTTATCGAACACGGCACCTTCCGACTCAGACCCCATAGCGTCAGACGTGCTGTCTCGGACTTCTTTATAAGACATTTCGCCTGCAAGCTTGGTACTCCTGGTCGTGTCTTTTGCTCTCTCTTGTAAATCTTCCCACATGTCGATAAAGAACTGTATTCATGAGCAAATGCAACATTCACATGAGCCGCTCCATAAGACTAGGAATCACTCACTTCTTCGTTGCTCCAGTCTTTCATCATCGAGATAAGATGTTCAGCGCTACCAAACACTTTACAAAGAGTCTCAAATTTGCCAACGCCTTGGAGTGCAGCTTCTTGCTCCTTGGTGATACCATGAATTGTACGACCAACAGTAGATGTTATTGTGCCGTAAATGTCGAGAGAGTCCTTGAGACGACCATAATAGAGGTCCAAAATTTCGGCTTGGATGCCAATCAAGAACTTCATTTTGTGAGAGAACTTCCGTAATTTGTTGTATTGTAGGGTTTCGGTCTGGATAAGATCGATGACCTTGACGGCTCCGTAGGTAGGCTTTGTCTTCCCTGGACCAAAGCTGTCGTAGTCAATGACACCACTGTCTGGTGATTTATTGATGTCCCGGTATCTATCCAAAGCAAATTTCTTTTCGACCTCGTACCAGGTATCGAACCACCGGTCAAGGACTTCCCACGTTAGGCCTTTCCAACCTAGGTCTGGATTGCCGCCATCGTAATTGAATCGTTTCCTGACTGTTTCGTCAAAATTCATCAGCTGAACCATAAATCGGCTAAGTAGTTGTGGGTTATTAGCAACCGCCTCAACCTGGGCATCAACCTTTGCTTTCATTACTGGCAGCAAGGCAGTCACGAAGGCAGCTACTGGGTCGACATAAAGAGCGTTGCCGGAATAGATGTTACCCTTGAAATGAGCAGCAAGGAGAGGCCCAATGTTTTCCCGAAGGAAGTTCTGCCATTTAGAGACTGTTCCGAGGAACCACTCTAGATAGTAATTTCCAAGCTATTCTCGATCAGTATGTTGTAGGAACTGTGACTGAACACTAACCTGATTCGGGTTGTTAGTAGGTTTGTCACCGAAGAAGTGATATTTGAATTGCTGGACAAATGGCTTTGCAAGTACCTCCATGGGTAGAAGTACGAGAGGTCCTTTTGCAGCGATGATCTCGGGCATCTGAAATTCCAGAAGCTTTTCCAAACAGTCGCTCCACTCCCCTGTGGGCTCGCTGGTGGCATCTGGCCAATTCGACCGCTTCAAAACCGCATCGAATTCGTCTAGCATGATCTTCTTCATCTCGATCCAAAGTTCATCTGTAGTCTCTTGCATAAACTTGACAAGATGGACTCCGCCTCCCTCAGCTAGTTCTTGAAGCTCTGGCAGTATCATGGTTCGTTCTTTCAATATCATGTACGGCTTCAGAGCTTCCTTTGGGTTTTCTGGTAGATATGATTTGGCCTCCTTTTTCAATAACTCTGCCTCCTGTAATAATGCTACATAGCTTTGGGCCAACTCGACTTTGCGCAGCTTTTCCATAGGCTTCTCAAATCGCCGCTTCGCATCCTCTGGTGTATCTGACAACGTAATGAGCTGGAGTCGGTCCTGAACATCCAGATACCCCCTTTCGAATGCCTGCGTTTGCTCCAGCATCCGAGTGCCTCGATTCAAGGAGGTTTCTCTGGCTTGATTTAGTTCGGACTTTGCATCTTGGAGCTATAATGTGCAATTAGCATGTATTGAATCGTAGACATTACAGAACTAGTACCTGTGTTTGCAGCTGCTTTTGCTGCAGCTGCACACTCGCCAGCAAGCTGGAAATATTTCCAAGATCCGTGGCTGTTTGTATCTTGTCGTTCAGGTAATCCTCCACCCTGATGTCCGTTTCTCCAGAGGGAATATCCTTTCTAGGATTCAAGAGCACTGCCACAGGGCTTCTCTCCCGTTCTATCGAATTAGAAGCCATGGCCGATGCAAAGGTATGAGTGGCAGATGTGCTGTGAATAAGTGCCGTTGTTCGAGCAGTAGCTTTGAACACTCTTGTTATTGTCCCATCCAGAGGTTGTAGCTCCCCTCAGCCTGACTATTAGTTTCCAGGTTGGTGCTCGCGCCCGCCCCCTGCTGTCAGCCTTCCCCAGATTTTGATTATGCCGTCATCAAAGCGAGCTCCAAAGAGAAAGGCTTATTCAACATCTCATCCTCAAGTCGAATGTATCTAGGAGCCTCAACGAATCTACTATCGACAAGCAAGCTCGATTGTGGGAATTATTTGCTGGGAAATTCAGATACTACAGGCAGCGCAGGTTAAACACGATTCCCACCCGAAATGGCACCTCCAGCTAAGAAGCGCAAAATCAACAACGATTCCAAGTCCTCACCTGCGAGCTCTCGCAATCTCGATTTCTTCTTTGGGAGGCAGAAAGAAGCTCTTCCGTTTCAAACAAAGGACAAGGAAACGCAGCAGGACGTCCAGGTGCAAGACAACTCAAAGGAGCTTACTGACGAGCAATTAGCTAGGAAGTTGCAGGCAGAATGGGACCAGGAAGAAGCTGTGGTACCAAACACACCAAAAGTAAGAAACGAGGAGGATGTAGAGGGTCTGGTGGATACCATAAAAGATGATGGAAGCGATATACAGGCCGATCTTGAGTCCGCCAACATAGAAGAGCCCTCCACAACCCAAACCGAAGGCAAGCCAGAAACTTCCAAGGAGCAAGCAAATGAAATGCCAGCGTTGACTTCCATGCTCGCACCAAAAGGCAAAAATACCCTCACTTTGCAGTCGGCTGGATCTGCTGAGGATAATATATGCTCAAACATACCTTTCGACGAAAGCCCTCTGACGTTTAATCCTGCCAAATACGTAAAAGAACTGCAAGGGCATTGGCAGGCGGAAGGGGGTGACGCCTCCTATGCACTTTTGACAAGGTGCTTCTTCCTTGTCAATAGTACGCAGAGTAGAATCAAGATTGTAGATACTCTTGTGAACCTGCTCCGGGTAATTATTGAAGGTGACCCTGGTAGTCTACTTCCCACTGTATGTACAAGCATTTATATATTCCTGCTTTGTTCAACCTGTACTGGAGGGATCCGATTTCACACATTTCTTTTATTTCCGCCATGTGTTCGTTTCCTAGCTGTCTTGCTGTGTTTCTGACATCCTCTGTCCAGGTCTGGCTAAGTACAAATGCGATTTCACCGCCTTACATATCACTTGAGCTGGGCCTGGGAGGCTCTGCAATATCTAAAGCTCTCAAGAACGTCTGTGGTCTAGATAGCAGATCTCTTAAGGCTCTGTATGACAAGGTTGGAGATGCAGGTGATGTTGCATTCGAAGCCAAGAAGCGACAAAGCTTTACTCTCAGAAAGCCAAAACCTCTCACAATCAAAGGTGTCTATCAATCACTTGTCAAGATCGCCAAAACTCAGGGGACTGGAAGTGGGGAGCTTAAGCAAAGAGTAGTGGACCGACTGTTGCAGGACGCGAGAGGCGCTGAGGAGAGCCGGTACATTGTCCGAACGTTGTGCCAACATGTGAGACTGTCCTTGCATACAGGTCTATATCCTGCTCACATTAATTTAGCTTCGAATCGGTGCTGTGAAGACCACTATGCTAATCGCACTTTCTCGAGCATTACTTCTTTCCCAGCCTCCAGATGCAGACTTCCCAATGAAGTCCGCAACTGAACTAGCTAAACTCAAGAAAGAGGAGTTGGCAGAAGTATGGTCAAAGTCAGAAGAGATTGTCAAAGCCTGCTTCGCAAAACGGCCCAACTACAACGATCTCATCCCTGTTCTTCTAGAAATCGGTATATGCGATGAGCTTCTCATCAGATGTGGACTTGCACTTCACATCCCGCTACGCCCTATGTTAGGCAGCATCACAAGGGATCTCTCTGAAATGCTTACGAAATTGCAAGGTCGAGACTTTAGTTGCGAGTACAAGTACGACGGTCAGCGAGCACAGGTTCATTGTGATGATCAAGGCAAAGTCTCGATTTTCTCACGTCACCTGGAGCTCATGACAGACAAGTATCCAGATCTCGTTGCTCTGATACCCAAGATTCGTGGGGAGGGCGTATCGAGTTTCATCATCGAGGGAGAAGTTGTCGCTGTAGATCGCGACTCTGGTGATTTGAAAACGTTTCAGACTCTCGCAAACCGTGCTCGGAAGGATGTGGCTATTGGTAGCGTCCAAGTCGAGGTCTGTTTGTTCTCATTCGATCTCATGTACTTGAATGGTGAATCATTGCTGGATCGGCCGTTTCGCGAAAGGCGCGAGCTGCTTCGAGGCCTCTTTACAGAAATCCCGAATCAGTTCACTTGGGTGAAGAGCATTGATGCCACATCTCAGGACTCCGAGACCGTACTCGAATTCTTCAAAAGCGCTACTGATATCAAATGCGAAGGTATCATGGTTAAGATCCTTGACAACCTTCCAACTCTCAAATTAGAAGAGGAAGCAGAAGACACCGAAATCTCCGTACCAGAACCATTATCGAAACCACTTAAAGGTAAGATGAAGGTTGAAAAAGGAAACACGGAGAAAAAATCCCGGCGCAAAGCGCTCCTCGCCACTTACGAACCCGACAAACGCCTTGACTCATGGCTGAAAGTGAAGAAAGATTATAGCACGACCTTCGACACATTAGATTTGATTCCAGTAGCTGCGTGGCATGGGCAAGGTCGAAAGTCGAAATGGTGGTCACCGATTCTGCTCGCTGTGCGAAACGAGGAGACAGGCTCGTTAGAGGCCGTTTGCAAGTGCATCTCAGGGTTCACTGATGCGTTCTATAAAGCCAACAAGGAATTCTATGATGAGGATGGCGAGAATGTATTGGGCGGTAAACCGAGTTATGTAGATTATGACGGCGGACATCCTGATATTTGGTTCGAACCAAAGGAGGTTTGGGAGATGGCTTTCGCCGGTACTTGTGTTATTGATTCGAAATTTTCACAGCGATGCTAACGATCAAACAGATATCACTATCAGTCCTACGTACACAGCAGCCATCGGACTGGTGAGCGATGAGAAGGGTCTAAGCTTGAGATTTCCGCGATTCCTCAAAAAGAGAGACGACAAAGGCATTGACGAAGCGAGCACGAATGAATTTCTTGCTGGGCTGTGGAGGAAACAAGAAGAAAAGGCTCCCACCACTGTAAATGAAGAGCAAGATGATGGTGGAGATGACGATGAAGCGTGAAAGCCAAGTACGAATCTTTGATCTAAGCAGAGCAACGACATCCGGCATTCGGTGTAGTACCTCCAGCAATCCGCAAGACCTAAATCGCGGAATGGGTCGGACATGCAAAGAATGACAAGAAAATCAACATTCCAAAGACTTACAATTTGATATTGCCTATCATCTCCGCTTTCAAACATGGAACGAAGATAGAAAGCCCGAGTTCGTACCTTTTGGCCGATGTCATTACTTCTAATGCTAAAGTGTGCCAAGCAGGGACTGCAGCTTCTCTTCTTAAAGCTACAAGGAAATGTGAAATATCGTGCTTCAGCGAGGATGAAACTTCGTTTTCGGTGACGCGGTTTTGGAAATTCGTAATAAATTCATCTTCTAAGGAAGCTAAAGCTAGAAGTGTCTCAACATGACCTAGTAAAGTCGTCAATATGTTACTTTGGTGTCTCTCTTTGCGCCATAATCTCTGATTATATCGTTGCTTACCATCGGGTTAAAACAATCAATCATATCTGTAAATTACTTCGCTGTACAAGAAATGGATACCGGTATGCTCGTAGCCTCAGAATTGTTCTGAGGGTCCGACTAGCTGCGTAATGACTTCAAGGCTTGCGTGGGGTAACATTATACCACCGAGTCAGTACTGTATCCTTGGGTAGCCAGGATCCTGAGTACCGACCGTACATCTATCTCACAAGCAGTACCGAGAGTACCTAAATGCGAAATCTAACACGGTTGTTTTCGTGATCTATGACAGCTTTGATTCTTTGACGAGGAGCGAAAACTCCTAGAGATTTACATTTAAGCTTAACTCCTAGATCGTACAGGACCCCACATGATGGCTTCCTCCCTCGTCGCTCAAAGATCGCATCTTGTGATCTCTGCATTGCGAGGCCACCTCGTGCAGAACCCCAGCCTTCTCTCGAGACCAACCGCAACCGTCAATTAGCACAACATAGTCCTTCAGTCACATCATAATACCCTTGTACCTTGGATTTTGTTTTAACTTATCTATAGCTATGTCTTCATCGCGTGGAGCATCATCATCTCCCCTACCATCCCCACCCAACTCAGCCAGATTACGAGACAGCCCAAACCAATCCCCCAAGCGCCGTATAGATAGTATACTAGACACAGCTCGAACGCGAAAACTCTATATGGACTCGGCGAATACCTCAGGCGCGACCAGTCCACGAAGGAGGAATAATGGAAATGTGTCTGCGGATAATGAGAGTAGTGCGGATGAAGAAACGAGCATCTTTGCGCCGAATAACAGGGGCCAGAATATCAACTATCAGAGTACGCAGCAGATGAATTCGAAGATTGCGCAAGAACGGCCTAGTGAGGTCAGTGCGAGAAGGTCGGGCAGAGGTCGTGCTGAGGAGGATAATCCGAGTAATGAGAATGGGGAGGATGATGAAGATGGATGGTGGGCGAGGATGATTTCGAAGTATGGATCTATTGAATTAGAGAACAAGGGCAGTGTTGCTAGAGATCATCTTGCTTTAGGTACGTCAAATCCTTTATGTCCATACAACTTTGCAGCTCTACAGCGAACATTACAAACTTTTACTAACATCATCCCAAAACAGAACGAACATTCCTTGCCTGGCTTCGGACCTCTCTTGCATTTGCTTCAATCGGCATAGCAATTACACAATTATTTCGCCTCAACACCACTGCAGCAGGAGGGGGCCACGATCCATACCGACACTTACGGCAGATGGGCAAACCGCTCGGGGCGACATTCCTAGCTATCAGTATCGTGATGCTGTTCGTGGGCTTCCACCGCTATTTCGAGTCGCAGCATTGGATTATAAGAGGGAAGTTTCCGGCAAGTAGGGGTAGTATTGCGTTGGTGGCTTTCATAACTTTTGCGTTGATGATTACGAGTCTGATTGTTGTGGTGGTGGTTGAACCGAGGGCGTTTGAGAAGAAGTGAGGAAGAAAGCTTTTGGGGTGGGAATTCTCCATCTACTTGTATATGGGTGTTTTATACCATGGCGCTTTATATCTCTGATTGGATTCGAATTCTGAAAGACGTACAGGGCGCTTTTTGCGGGTAGATACATGACCAGGAAATTGTTCGAACTGGTAAATACCTAATTGAATATTAACATTGACTATCCATAAACTCATGAGTATCCGAATTTCGGTTTATGACTCACGACAATTTTCACGTCCAGAAATGCTCGAGATACCAAACAATTTTTGCCAAACTACTAGTTGCATCATAATCGCATCATCAATCTCAAAACCCGTCCACCCAATACCACCTCCCATGACAAACAATAAAAACTCGATCAAGTGTCCAAAACTGTGTAGCAATCATGTCTCCCAAAGACGCAGTGGACATCCCATCCTTCTGCACGACGCAACTCTCCCTCCTAGACGCTGAGCTACAATCTGAGCTTTCAGAAACCTCATTCCTCATTACAAACAGCTCCCCAACCTCACTCTCCAAGGCTGGGCTCGCAATCACCAACCTCGTCCTCTCATCACAACGGACGGGTCTCGGCGGCAAGACCGTCGTAGAACTCACGCCTGATTCCGCCACCTCTAGTAAAAAGGGTGATGGAGGAGGAGAATTAGAATTACCAGAGCACGGGATTCGCGTGGGCGATATCGTGGTCGTGAGTGAGCAGCAGGCGGGGAGCGCGAAGAAAAAGGAGATCAAAGAGTTGGAGGAGAAGGGCTCGAGGGGCGTGGTTACGAAGGTGCAGAGAAGTGCGGTTTGGGTTGCGCTTGATCTTGATGATGGGCAGGCTGAGGGTGTGCCTGCTGGGAAGAGGATTTGGATTGTTAAGTTGGCTAATGATGTTACTTACAAACGGTGGGTTGTCCCATGTTATGTTCTTCCTATGTGTCGGTGTTCCGCAAATTGTGCTGATAATAATTGAATAGGATGAACCAGACTATGAATCGGCTACTGAAAATGAAGGAGGATGAGTACTCGAGTTTTGTACGCGTGTTGTTCGGACTCACTACTCCTTCGCCTGTAGCTGATGATCTCATTGAAGCGGATGGAGAGAAGCTTGAATGGGTTGATCCGAGCCTGAACGACTCGCAGAAGGACGCGATTCGTTTCGCTTTGGCTTCAAGAGAGATAGCTTTGATCCACGGTCCGCCAGGTGTAAGTTCCTCTACCTACCAGTGTACTCGTGGTATTCATTACCTCCTATTGAAGCTGGTGGAAAATCACTGCTTATTGACTTGCTGTCTCTATCTTCAACTTGAGACGAGGTGGAACCTTCCACTTCTGTGTCCCATGATCGATTCTACCCCCGTTTCACCTGAAGGTCTTGTTTGGGACATGCAAAGAGTAACTTTCCACACTTCATTGCTGGAGTCACTGCTCTTCGTGGTGACATCGACGAGCGTTTCTTTGTTTGATTCAGAATCTTCATCTGGTGCTTGTAAACAAATATCAAATTTCGCTGATATCATCTATAGACGGGCAAAACTCACACATTAATCGAGCTTATACTACAGATGTTAAAGCAGAATCTGCGGGTTCTAGTATGCGGTCCATCTAACATCTCAGTCGACAATATAGTAGAACGTCTCGCTCCCCACAAAGTTCCGATTGTCCGTCTTGGCCACCCTGCCCGACTTCTACCTTCGGTGCTCAATCACTCCCTGGACGTCCTCACACAAACGTCGGATGCGGCTGAGATTGTCAGAGACGTCAGAAAGGAGATGGACGCTAAACAAGCATCTATCAAGAAGACCAAGAGTGGCAGAGAACGAAAGGCGATCTACGGGGACCTCAAGGAACTCCGAAAAGAGTTCAGGGAAAGAGAGAAGAAATGTATTGGAAGTCTAATAGGCGGTAGCAAAGTTGTGTTGGCAACTCTTCACGGGGCTGGCGGGTTCCAGACAAAGGATGAGCTGTTCGACGTTGTTATCATCGACGAAGCAAGTCAAGCCTTAGAAGCACAATGTTGGGTTCCACTTCTCAGAGCAAGCAAAGTTGTCCTTGCAGGCGACCATCTCCAGTTACCACCTACGATCAAGACATTGAACGCAAAGTCAAAGTCAAAGAAATCTAAGACAGACGAAGCCGAGGGTATAATCAAGGGACTAAATCTGGAGACGACTCTATTCGATCGTCTCCTCAAGCTTCACGGACCCGGGATCAAGAGAATGCTTACTATTCAGTATCGGATGCACGAAAAAATCATGAGATTTCCCTCAGATGAATTGTACGAGTCAAAGCTTGTCGCAGATAACGCAGTGAGAGATCGGTTATTGAAAGACCTGCCTTATGAAGTTTCGGAGACCGAGGATACGATTGAGCCTTTGATCTTCTTTGATACACAGGGCGGTGACTTTCCCGAAAAGGACGAAGAGGAGGATGTTGATAAGAAGGCCGGGAAGGGCATGGTGGGTGACAGTAAGAGCAACGAGATGGAGGCAGCTCTTGTTAGAGAACATGTCCAGAATCTTGTTGATGCAGGTGTTAAGCCTGAAGATATTGCTGTGATTACGCCCTATAACGCCCAGGTATGTTTTTCCTGTTCCGTTTCGTTCAGCGTGTGTATCTTGCATATTATGTTTTGCATTACTGTTCTTGTGCTGCTCAGACGAATGTCGCTGGATCGACTGCAAGAAGAAGTCGCCAATCATGAATTTAATGTTCGGGTCGCCTTCTGTTGCGCAGCGCGACATCACTAGTACGAGCCGCAAGGTCGCTCTGGGACTCTTCGCCTTGCATTTACGCGAAAATCAATAAAGCCCCTCCGCCGAGACCTCGGAAGCGGCTGAGGTTGGTATTATCGACATTCCCTCACTGAGCGATGTCATTCTTCGAACCATGTTGTAAATGATTGGATGCCTTTTCGGACAGTTATTGCCACGTTCTGGACGTCACGGCTATCTTCTTCAGCGAGCCGGCGTCACACGCTGGTATCTAATCTTGCTGTATTCCGCGTGTCTCAAAGAAATGTGGAAATCAGGCGTGGCTGCATGCTAACTTTCACTCTCCAGCTGGCATTATTGTCACGAGCAATGAAGGAGGCTTTCCCAGGCATTGAATTGGGAAGTGTGGATGGTTTTCAAGGACGAGAAAAGGAAGCCGTCATTGTGAGTCTTGTCAGAAGGTCAGTGAAATTCCTAATTCCGGAAGAGATAAGACTTGCAGGGAAGTCGTGTACTCGCCAACATAGATCACAATTTCATTTATCTCAAGAGCACCACTAAAATGTCAAATTTAGTAATTTAAGTCGGGAGGTTGGCTTTCTCGGTGAAAAGCGTCGACTAAATGGTAAGTTTGACCGCAACCCCGCCCGGAATAGAAGCTGATTCTGTAACGCGATAGTCGCTATGACAAGGCCAAGACGATCTTTGACTATTATTGGAGATTCTGAGACACTATCGTGAGTTTAGAACAGTTTTTGAATCGCTTCGCTTTCATTTAGTTAGGGGACTGAGACGATTTGCTAACGATCCTTTTTAAATTGACGCAGATACAACAGGTTCCTCAAAAATTGGATGCAGTATCTCGAAGAACATTCGGACTTGAGGTATCCATCCGTGGCAGCGATTTTGAATACGCAATAGTTCGGGCCGTGATGCGAGTATAGGATCATGCCATATGTACCTGGTAAGAAGTTTAATCCTGTGCATCGATGCGGACAATTAAACGAAATGCTTGCCATTATTGCATACCATTTTGCGCAATAACGAATTACAACTTATAAGTCCAACACCCTGTCGCTGTTCCAGTTGACTTCGGCCAAGGCACGCGATTCACAAGGTTTGCGCGCATCAGACGAACGAGGGTCACATCCCAGCTGTTTCATATAACGAGCATGTAACAGGATGTGGATGTCGTGGACTCGTAGGTGGGCCGCCGTGGACTAATGAGGTTCAGACGGTTTGGAAATAAACTATTTCAATTACGATAATCATTCCAGGATGAAGGGCATGAACTTCTAGAGCAGATGACTGCACCTTCGAGTCAGAGTTCATGCATGATTCGTCTATCAAAAGGAATCATTTCATACAGTCAATCTGTCCTACAGTAGGATGTAAGTACTGTATCATTTGATCAATGGTCTGTGAGCCCGACTGGCCCACCAGACTGTTACCAGAGTGGGAGCAGTTGCCCCTGTCACTGCCACTGCTACAATATCCCTCCCTCTATCTCGCGCTCTAGATCCCAATTCGCTTAGAACATCCGAAGTCAGTGCATAGACAACATCAAAGAGCGGCCCCCTGGCGCTTTTCTTTTCTTCCAGCAACAAATGGCATCCTCGCCTCAGCCTTGTTCGCGTTGTTGGTGATGTGTTCTTCTGGCCCTTGTTTCATGCTGTCGAGCATCTGCATTGAAGTCATCCATGATACGTCGTTGGGCCTCAGATGATTCAGCACGGAGACGGCGGAAGACAAGGAAAACAGCCAGGGCTTCCCACTCGATACTCAATCATTTCCTCTGAGTGGTTAAACGCCCTCTGTGTACAAGGCGCGCACTTAAGTGCGCTCTTTGCAGCAGGTCGAGAGCCAGTAGGCAAGCTGTTCAAGTATGCTCTCCTGGCAAGTCATCCTGCACAGCGCAAGGATTGTGAGTGTCCGGAATTGATCGGTATCCATCGTTTGGTTAGGATTTGACGTTCCATGGGAGACTGGAGATCTTTAACGAGACCCCTTGCCACAAGTTCCACCTTCGGTGCCAATCGCCATCTCTCTCTCTCTCTATCTGCGGCAGGCTAGATAGAACTCTAGAAGCCTGAGAGGCGCCAGAAAGGGACGACAAGTCCTCCGAGCCCTCCTGGTTTCGGATGACAGACCACCGGCGCACTTCTGGCTGAAATGATGGAGTTCGCAAGCGAACGAGCCGCGCTCGCTGACGGCCCCCGGCCCAGTCCTTGTCCATGTTGAGCATGTCTGGCTTGTCCGATTTGCTGAAATGCTTCGTGGGGTAAGGGACTTCCTTATGCGGCTCAGCAGGGGTGCCCACTTTCTACAATTCGATGTGTCTCCCGTCCGACCTTTCAGACTTCCCATTCAAAACCTTCCGCTGCTCATGCCTGCCGTCTGCTATCGAGGCCGTTTCACGGGTAAGTCCTTGTCATCGATGACAGGCGTCGCAAGATTATATGATACATGAGGTGTCCATTATGCATGGACTACTGAAAGTCCAACTCTTTTCATTCATGGAGCAGGGAAATACCACGATATTTCACCAATTGCATATGCTAGACGATGTCATGGCATGTGCCTAGACGATGTGGCACAGTTCTTATTCTACTTCATGCCAATTAGGTCCCCTTTTCAGATCCTGAAAGCAGATGTATATCTCAGCAGCTTTGATCCGCCGTCTCTGACCGTATAGAGAGAATTCAGCCAGCCCACCAGCCTATACAATGAGCAAATTCCGAGGAGCTGGAAAATGGCGAGTAGAGGGCCATGCGCGCTCGAATACCGGGAGCTCAATTCGGGCAAAGAGTATCTCACAGCCCATTCCCTTCCCAGACGATGATGAATTTCCAATTCGGACTCCAGGAAGCGGAATAGCACTTCCCCTAAGCGCGGATGGTACTGAGAGACTTCGAGAGACTAGAGCCAATGGCGACATTGACATAGTTGCCCACCAGACTGGAATTGCTGTGAGCGACTATACGACTGGCACTAGGGCACCTCCTATGCCTACAGAACCGCCTCCTCCGTTGCCTGATGCGCAGATCATGCGCACGATTCAAGGTCACCGTCCTAATCAACCCAGCGGGCTGAGGAACTCCATAACAAGTGTGCCAGATGCTCCAAGCATTGAGAAACCACAGCGGAAAAAGTCTTCATTAAGATCCGTGTTTGGAAAACTGTTCGGGAGGAAGAAGAAAGAGACTAGTCCGTCGAGCAGCGAAAGAGCAAGCAAAGCCAGTGATGTGCGCGCTGGACAACACCGAAGCGTAAGTACCAAGCTCTCCTGCTCGTTTTCGTAGCTAACATGAAGCAAGGTCCCTTCAGCTCTGAATAGGACCCCTCACGGTACCATGAGTCCGCAAAAACGTTCAGCATCCCTTCCAATCAACGAATTCAACCGAGCACTTCGATCACATAGCATAGGCGCAACAGATTTTCAAGAGTTTGGAGATGATAATGACGATCATTCGAATCGGGAATCATTACAAGGAGATGGACAAAGTAGGCCGCGAAGGGCTACGACACCAAGCCGGTTGTGGACGCCCAATAAGATCCCAGGGCATGCGGATTGGACAGGCCTTTCACCACGACCAGCTAGCAGCCACGCTCGTGGTAGCAAAGCTGTGTCAGATGAAGCCAATGCGGCTGTTGGGATCGCTCTGAAAGGTAGCAGTCACCTCCACAGGCGTTCGAGAAGTGTTGGTGAGCTTCAGGAAGCTATGAGAGTAAAGGTTGTTGCAAGACGGCGCAGTGATGAAATCAGATACTGGCGTCAGAGTTACGATCCGGGATGGATGTCTCCCATGTCGTCAAATAAAGCAGAAATGGAAGAGCCTATTCCAATGGAGCCTGAAGATAGACTTGATGACGATACGTCAAAACCTGAGCCCTTCAATTTTGGACCTATGGGTGAGATGGCCGGTATGAAAATCACGCAAGCTGCAAGCCTGGAGACGAGAGTTCAACGACTGGAGAGCCGAATACACAAGATGGAGCGAGATGTCTCTAGGACCAGAAATCACGAAGCGCTGCAACTTCAAGATCCTCCCAAGAGACATTCCGCCAGAAACCGAAGTGATTCTGGAACGCGATCAATAACACGGCATGCAGAAGCGTCACTACCACAATATCCGAGAAATCGAGAAGCGCAGAATCGAGGAGATTCTTACGGAAGCAGACGATGCAGTCAGAATGGATCGTCGTTTTACAGCAGCAGTCGACCATCTACGATGTCTACCAATAATAACCAGCTCCAACCATTTGATGAATTTTCCCCAGAGCAATTACTCCCTATCGAGACGGCTCAAAGTACCGCACGTCCTCTGTCTACTTCAACAACCATTCGTGGGATACCGTCGGGTTCTCCGACGGGTGGTATGACTTTGACTGGAGAGCACTTCAAAGCCCTCATAGACATGATTCATGCCGAACAATCTGCAAGGCTGAAACTCGAAGCTGTAATTCACAGCTTACAACGCCAGCTTCAGACCGTTCTTATAGCCAGCGGGACCACATACCCCACTACTGACTCAGACACGGCTGGCAATCAGCTCCACCAGGGTAAGACGAGCGGCGGCAGCTTTTCCAACTCTGAGCAAGATGATAGCAGCGACGACGGCCGTTACGTCAACGAAGAGGTCTTTCAAACACCTATGGAGGAGAAAAACCGCTTTGAAGACGAGATCTTTGGCGACGGTTCAAATATCACAGATGGGAAGAATGCACCGCGCACATTGAGCCTAGGTCAGATTACGCTAGGAAGGAATGTGCAGCCGAGCTTGAACTTCTAGCTTTTCAGCAAATATTTCTGTTTGTTTTTCATTTGTCTTTTTGGGAAGAATGGTTTTTTTTATGATACCACGGTGTTTGATGATTTGCGTGCACGAGCCGGATGCTATCTATGTGTGATTTTAGCGAAGCGAGACTTTGCAAGTTTTTGTTTGTCTGTATTATACGGGGATGCTTGCTATTGGTTGATTGGCATTTGCATAGCGAGGCTTTGGTCTCAGCCCTTAATATCATGATGATTTCATGAAGAACAAAATCCTACCTTCACCTTACTGTCTCTGCTTTACCAAATCAATACTGCAAAAGGAAGATGCAATCATGCGAGTTACGATTTAGCTTGACCGCTATGAGAATTCATGATAGAATTTCCTGTAGCCACTAGGAAGCATTGCTTGTTGACATACTTCGGCTCGCTAGGAGAAGATGGTTGAGTGAGACGAGACGTAATAGTCATAACGTACTTTTGGCGAACCACAAACTTGAGCCCATTATTTCTTGCGATATTGGACTTCTCATAAATTTGCTTTTTCTTTATCTGTGAGCCTACATGGTTATAAAGCAACAGACTATTCCTACATTTCATTTCAGAGCAGACTGTAAAGCGCTGGTCTAAGTTGGAATATTGCACCAACGTGGTATTCCGAGCGGGACGCATAACACTCAGTCACATTACACGTAGCGTTAACGAATGCTGAATATGTCATACCGCGGTGGCGATGCTCACAGCTAATGTCGTATGGATACAGCTCTCACAGCCTGAAAATACCGTGTTTATCTTTGGCTGGCATCAGTATATTACTGAAGCCAAGTGAGCGCGTGGGAGTAAGGCTTCGGCCACAAGCTGGGAGTCGGTATTATAACGCATTATTTTGTCATCTCCATCGAAGAGGAGGAGAAATGCATCAGTTATTTCCTGCTGCCGATCTTGGGCAAGAGATATTCGTCTCAACATGAGTTTGTGACATATCTTTTCAGGCTGACACTAGATTTCTCTAGGTAGAAGTCTGTTTCAGAATTACGACCTGATAGACGGTATCTGATTACTGAGAGATTATAATCTGGGAGTAAGGACACGTTCCTCTAGGTCTCGACATGCGAGATAGAAATATATTGAAACAACGCCTCTGTCAATGAATCTGCGCTTCGACAGTAAATCTACGACTTTTCAATGAGAGCATATCAAATTCTGCCAGTCGTGTAGCCTATAGGTCCGATGACCCCGTGTGGGGAAATACTATCTCGGTGCTCGCTGTTGCTTGATCCAAGGAACCATTTTGCCACTGAAATATGTGCAGTAATCACTGCGTCCAATGTCATATCTCGACCATAATTATCACAGATCGTGTCTAGGCTGAGCTGTCGCCGGTGGAAGCAAAGCCTTTACACTGCCTCACGGGTTGATAAAACAATAATCTTCGTGAATTCTAGACGAGAGATAATGACAGAAGAGTTCTATACAAGTAGCGACGTGGCAGAAAAGTCTTGATGTGCTATGCCGGAAAAAATCTGGTAACAACTGTTATCAAGAGAGCTCATTGTAAATTTCGGTTGCTGAATCTAGCACAACCAGTTGATGAAAGGGAAGCCTGGAAACTCTGTAATTCGTCCGGAAGGTACCAGTTTACTGAAATGAGATAATGTTATCAGGATGGAAATCAAATTATGAGCTTCTGATTGTCTAGATAGTTTGTTCCTACTGCTCAACATTGTTCAATCCCATTTTCTCACTTGTATCAGCTTTCGTTTCCGAGCATCGGGTGTTGATTTGTGCTATCAAAGCTCTCATCAGGCAACTCTCTTCCTTGTGGGCAGCCAGCTTATCAGAACGTGAAGGACAATACATCTCGTGATGCGTACATTTGTTACCCATCTTGAAAACCTCAACAGGGTTTTGCTACTATAGATTGATACTCTTACTGATTGCCTGTAGCACTTTCTTGAGTCTGACATTAAGTTGTGGTATTAAATTACACGCCGAGCACTACGGAGGGACGATTCGCTCTGCCTCGCTTAGTGGACATTGTAAACAGCAACAACAAACTAGTTCCTGCAACATAAAAGGCGATCCTTCGCTGGCAGCCTGCCTTACGCAAATCAAACAGCCGCGATTGGTGAGAAGATGATGATTCGCGCGGGGTATTTAAGACGAAATTTTTTGTGCATCTCGATTCTCTGCCTCTCAATGCTGACCATTTCGCGTTTGCCGGCCATTTCGCCATCACAGGGAATCATGGATCGTGAGCACCCGTGAACACTGGTCTGATCAACGGCTTCTCAAGCAGCTTCCTTTCCTCAAATATATTTCCTCATATGTACTCCAGATCTTCAAGTACCTTCTTGTGGGGCTTTCAGAAACCTGTGCCACCACAGTGGCATGTCGAAGTTAGGAACGGGTGGCTCTAGTACCGAGACATACCTTGGTAGCACTCTCAGTAGCTTCCATGGTATCTTCCGGCCAAGGTCTAGATCACAGCTCGGGGAGTTCGGGATTTTGAGGTGTTAGGGTTTGCCTACCAATCTGAAAAAAAAAAGTCAATTTTGCTGCCATGAAAATGGTCGGAGACAACTCCGAAGAGTCCATCTCGGGAAGAGTCAAACAATGAATTATTGGCTCCGAGAACAGGAAGAATTATATATCTCCGGCGAAACAAACTCATCTGCTTACCTAGTAGATTTTCAACTAGGCAAAGCCACCAGAAAGCAATATGACTTTGGAGAGTGACTATAAGCGGGGTCCTGTGATATATTCGTGCTCTTCGATATTGAACACTGCGTTTTAGACGGAAAAATAGTTTGAAGACATGCAGAATCTTGATGGATATCATATAGCATACATATCAATGTAGTCTTCTCAATGAAGAATGTGTGCCTGTCATCTTCGCAAGAACATACCGGACAGGTGAATCCTATCATCCTTTCAGGTTCTAAACTTTTTACAATCTATTTGAACGTCTGTTTACTTTACGCATGGCAACTTGTTCGGACACTGTACCGCTTTAGAGAGCTAAAGCGGATGTTGAAGAAAGTTCATTTCATGGATTAAGGAAAACCGATATGCTCCGTAGATGTATGATTATACTTCGCACGTGTTCCAACCCCTCGCACCTATGATGCTTTCGTTTCATATTGCTACTAGTCTCTGAATTGCCCTATATAGTGATCTTGAGTATTTTTGGCCACGGAGGTTCGCGATCACTGCTCAAGGTTGAGTTTTTAGTGATTTTCATACATTTCTACATCCTCTCGCTCCTTCCCAAAGTGGATGGATACGTCTTGAAGGAGCCTGAGAGCGCACGTCAATTATCCTGAGATGCAACTGGGCGCTTGGCTAAGAAAACTAGAGTGACTGGCTACCGACAAAAGCGTGAGATTGGTTGAGCCAGCCTGTGAGTGATAGTATCACAAGTCCAGTCAAATCGTATTTAGAACATCCTGCAAGAAGCATTTGAGTCATGGGTGCTATAGTGCATCACCAATGAAGCTGTGATAAATTCGATCGTACTCGGAGAAGTTTACTTCAATGATTCGGCTCGAATTGATTGTTGAAATAGGAAGTTGGTGGCCGAAGACTTGCATCGGACGAGTAGGGTACATGAGGCAAATAGGAAAGAACAATACAAACTCACACTTCCAGTGGTTCCTTCCCATGAGCTCTTACCGAAACAGCACACGTTGAAATTTCTGGTTCTAGACAATATATTGTAGACTCCTCACCCAATTCGTACAGTTCAATACGCTTAACCTTCTGTTTAAAGATATCGCTACAGATATTATTTATACGCAGCGTGTCAATTTCAGTCTTTATCATTGGGAACATGACAAGCCCTTCACCATTGCTAATTTCTCCGAACAGCACCTATCCAAGCAATGGAACGACCCCGAACAGCCACTCTGTCTTGGAAGAGAAGAGCTTTCGTGCAGGAAATTTGGTCTATCTGTCAGTAGCGCTGACAAGTATCATCATCTCAAATTCATGCCTTGGTAAGTGACACTCCCTTCAAGATCTCGATTGAGAAGCTTTCGAAAAGGGTGTCCACCTAGAATCTATGCTAAAGCAATACAACAGCCATCAGAATCACTTCTATCAGAGAAACACCTTCGTTCTCTAAACTAACGTTCACTCACTTTCTTGTACTTATCACCTACTTCTTGGGATGCTCATTCTGTATTTCAACTGTAAGTATTACGGGAGGAACACCAATCAGGCTTATTAACAAAAACTCCCATGTTTTCAAGTTGTGTTACAAGATCAAATCTTGCGGAATAGACTAGCTAATGATAGATTGCGACAGTGCCTACTCTACTTCGGGGACACTATCTACAGTTACTCGGCATGCCATGCGACGATCATCGTGGGTATTGTCTTCTATTTAGGACAAAAGCTATGCTTCTACCTCTTCTTAATCGAACGAGCACACAGCGTTCAAGCAAACATGCGACCACGAAGGAAAGACATTGTTTACCTCTCAGGTGTGGTTTTCCTACTCATTGGCTTTTCTGGCATCGGAGTGTCGACTTTCAAATTCCACCAGGACGATTTCAACTGGGACACAGGCTCTTGTCAAATAGGACTTGGAGTGCCCATGGCGGCCACGATAATGGGATGGGACGTGCTCGTGACGATATTCCTCACAATTGTGTTTGTTCGACGTTGTGAGCCGTATATGGTCAGAGGACTGGGACCTACGTTTCTTTATCCTGTGTTTCGAGGTATAAAGAAGAAGTTTTCCCGTCGAGAACACAAGGCAACACCGCCAAACGGCCATCAGTCGGCCACTATCTCAAAGGATGCGCTCGTGCATGTAATTCGAAAAGGATTTTGGAGTTGCCCGGGTATCTTGGCATCAACCGTTGTCAATTTCGTGCTTTTGATATACTGGGATGGGAGAGAAGAAGTGTGGTGTTTTTTCACATTCTTCACTATTGACGGTAAGTTCGATGTGCCCATGAGTTGTTCCGGCAAATCAACTCAGGAACAGAGACATAACGAAAAGACACTAACATTCTCGTACAGTGACCTGGACCCTCATAATCCTGCATTGGTACGTCAAACACAAGAACTTTCTTCACTGACAACCTCGGGACTTGACTTTCTCCCATAATATGAGCTGCGGAAAAGTCGATCACACTGCCAAAAGGTTTCTTTACAAGCACTACTGATTTTAATGGTTTAGTTTGACGAGTGCACCACATGACTTCGTGGTGAAACCTCGGATTTCGAGTGTTTACTCTGGTCTGGAACCATCTCGTTCGCCATTGAAACATGGAAAAGGCGAAAATCAGTCAACGGCACTACCGAGTCACACATATGGCAGTACGCCCCAGGTGGGAGACAGTAGAAGTGCGCCAGAGCCGAATGACCCAGAAAGCTTGAGGTAAAAGCGAAGTTTCGAGAGACAGGTTGGGATGGAAGCTACTTGCACCCGAAAAAGACATTGCAGACTGTTCGGAATTGGGAAAGCAGATGCGGCAGAAGGCAGGAAGTTAGACTGAGCATGGCTGGGCAATGTTGCATTACTTACTTTTGGGGGTAGTTGGCAGAAGGGAGGTGGGAGGCGGCGGGGAAAGGATACTTGCAAAAAGGTCTAAGCATAGTCTAGACTTGAACGATGACTTTACACAGCTCAATAGCATCAGTGGACGGGCCTTGCTTTCCAAACGCACATTCCTCTTGGGTTGAAATCTTGCTGATGAGATCTCTCGTCATCGCATGCAATCAACCAACCCACCCGTTCAGGATCCGACGACCAACTGGAAGAAAGGATGCGAAGTTAATGCCTCGGATTCACCCCTCACATGCCTACCCTTCACACCCTTCATCATCGTTTTCGATACCAACGAGCCTATATCGACAGAAAGTCCACACGAATTGCTTGCCACATGAAAAGCCGAAACACATAACATATACCGAATTGAATTGTGTGCGTGATGAAGAAGCTCGAGAAACACGTAACGAATATTGATTCAACAAGCGAAACCATTTTATTCCTCGTACCACATCACATGTAAATAGGTAGCGATTTAAAGATCTTCGAGCTATCAAAGCGGAGCACCCTATCCACGAGAACAGCCCCAGAAAGAAAAGTAGAAACGAAGGCCAAAAGCTATGTACGCATGATTCGGTTTTGGATGGGCAAAAGCGGCGAAGCAGTAAGCAGGCAGCATGACGGAAGCAGAAGGTGACCTTGCGAGTTTGCGAAGTTCTACTGTCCTATGGCTCCTAGGCAAAGAAGGAAGGACAGGGAGGGAAAGAAGGAACCCCAAGGAGGCATACATGTAACGTGATACTGTTGAAACATGCCGGGAAGAGAAGCCCTAGCCGCTTCTCTGAGTGTCGTGACAGAGTACTGCACGCCTAGAGCCGTTATGCATGTGGGCAGGCAGGCGTAAGGAAGATGATGAATTAATGACAGCAGGTACCGTAATAGTGAAGCTGGTGTGAATGTGAATGTGAAGTGATACGTCTCCTGCATAAATAAGTAAGGAGTGGATACTTTTGCATGACACTTGGATGTACGATCAATGCACGCATAATAATTATTCGATTCTTATGCTGCGAGGCAGGAAGAAAGAAAAAACAAAACGAAGTGAGGGCTGAGAGAATCTCGTCATAGCGGTATGCGGTTGTCGTTTCTTCTGTTTTTTTTTTTTTCCTATACCCCCAGCCGCTTTGGGCCGATTCTGTAACTCGGACTCTCTCCCGATTTCATGTCACCGCCCATTTGGGAAAGGTCCACGCACAAATACTTTCCTGTAACTTCTTACGTCAAATGGGGCGACCGTTCTTCCCATCACTTAATGCTGTACCCGTCTCTCCAATGAATGGATTAACATTGGCTCCATACGAAGAGCTCGTATTGCTGTTTTTGACATCACCAGAGCTCACTGCTGATTGGCTTGGTCAAGGTCGTGGCTTTGGGTAAAAGTAGGCGATTTACGTTCGCGGGATGGAGGCGTAGTTTTCGCATATGGTGGCGAGGAGAAAAGCAACTGACCGCTAAGAGTGAGACTTTTGTGTCGGAACTGTCAGCCATGCCGGAGATATCGAGGTGGCCTTGTCATAATGGGTATCGCTGCCGTGGGATAAGTGAGACCACGTTCTCGGATCCCGAGACGTAGTCTGACTTGCCGCTTCGAGGTAAGACTGGTTCGGGACGCTTGCCGAGTAAAGATTTGGCATCGACAAGCTCTGAAATTTCGAGAATATTATAGATGTCACAAGACGGAGTGGGAGAGACTTTGAGGGATTTGCTTTCTCCGGCAAGACAGGTCCCCGTGGATTAGTGGGATATATACATTAGGCAGATGCTTTGATAACATAGATTCTAGTTGGGCCAGGCCCACTAGTCTCCTCGCTTGATTTTCTAGCAGACGTCTACGTGAATAACGTGGCTAGCTAGCTACTGCTTGCCAGAGCAGAGGTTGAGGAACTCATCATTCTTGACAATAACTCCAAAAAACGTACATTCGCACTCTCCATAAGGCTATGTCCTCCATTATTTACCAGTCTGTCTCTTTATGAGCAACACACGCTTGCTACGCTGTAACTGCTAGGAAAGATTGTCCTTTGCTTGACTCTTCCCCGTGAAGTTTGTTCTTTTATTCTGCTTCTTGTGATGCAACGGTTGCTCACTGCTTCGACGACGGACTCCACAATCGCCTGAAGACACATTCTAGAAGAACAAGTTTCCCTAGCTAGCTAGCTAGCTAGCACCGACCTGCTCAAGGTCAACAGCTCCTGGCAGCTTTCAAAAGAACCCGCTCAGCAACTCGCGTCATCCTTAGGCTTCTTCTGATTCTACAGTACTGGATGACAGTCCAGATGGCAAAGGATGACATACGCTCGACAGATGATCTAAGCCAGGTTCCCGAAAGACTTCTGCTGGACTGCCTACGGCCACAGCAGAAGGACTCATCACTCAAATAGTCCTTCGATTAAGAGATTTTAACTATCGAAATTCCGAAATGCTTTCGTGACTTTAACACTCTCTTATCGCGAGTCCAGCCTGCCTTCAATCTGCCACTTTTATCTGGCCCGGTAATGACTAGGAAATCAGATGATGTGAGAAGCTGCTAATTGCAAGGAAGAATCCTAGGTGGCGGAGTAATTTTGTACGCAAATTTTGCCACATGCAGTCCAAGTCATTGGGTAATCAATGACATGGCTATATTGCGCCTACGACGTAAACAGACACTATACTTCGAGCTTTCAATTGCGCGTTGTCCATGCTCGCAGTAATCAATAGTAAACAAAAGGAAATGCGAGGCCATTCGCATACTCGCTTGCTAGCCTCGTTAATTGCCAACACAATGTAATGCACTCGCAACTGCACTTGCAACTGCAAGGAAGAGCCAGCCAGCAGCCTACAGTTGAATCAAGGTTTGATCGGATAAAAGACACTCCCACATCCATATAATCCACAATGCACTTTTCAGGTCTCTAGGAGAGAAAGGAAGAGGAACAACGTTAAAAGGCAGTAAGATGTGTCGACGCATCAACCACTTCAAAAATAGGCATGAAAGTTCATGCGAAAGTGCATTAACGAGAAACTCACACGCCGCGATTGACACATTCGAAACATCGTTTCCCCACCCGGCTCTTATCAGACGACCTCGCGGGGACCCTGCCGTCGCCGAGAGGCGAGGCGAGAGAAACGTGAACGTGGGCGGGAGACCGCCACTTTTGCCTTCTTCTTTGGGTGGATGCTGAAACGTTCGAGAAGGCCCATCAATCAGGGTCGCGGAATCGCTGGCTTCGGAGTCACAATCTCGTTTCAGAGAGATAGCCGTCGGCGGTATCACAGGAAGCAAGCAAGCATTTTGGGATACAGAGTTTACCACCACCTCATGAGGAGAACTCGATGGGCCTGCTCGAGCACATTTCCTCTGACCTAACTAAATCATGAATGCCTGTACAGTAAGTAATACTAGCAAGAAGTCGAGCACAGATATGCCGAGTCTGTTGTAGTCAACCTCTGTGTGTGGAAGACGTGTTGTTTCCTCCATACTCTGTACGGACAAGCCGTCTTCACTAAACCTCATTCTACCCAGATCCGCTTTATCGGGACGCTAGGCTTTGGTAGATCGCAATTCGCTGTCAAAGTATGACCCATTTGTGAGACATCTACCGGCAACGGGTTTGTGATCGCTGAAAGTCCGATGGAATTTGTAGTAATATAGTCATGATATTTCAGAGGCTACCAAGTCTCAAGACGTATTGTAGTGTTTCGGCAAAGTGGAACAACTTTCTGGCTATCAAAGGTCGACGATGGAATTGTGCCACGCATGCACAAGCATGCATGCACTCGTCCAAGTGCAGTAGCGAATATGTTCCTTCATGCAGGTCTGGAATTGACCAAGAGTGTGGTAACCAAACCTTGTCAACCTACAAGGTAAGAATCCGGGGCAATTCCTTCGGCGATTCTTCGCAGGACACAATGAAAACTACACCAGGCGGTCTTATAAGCATTAAAACGAACCATTCTGCCGGCTCCTCGGTGGAAGTTTCGATGGTACGCCGTCGAACAGATTCTTCATAGGAAAGTTCAATATCATCTATTATCACCAGCCTATACTTATCGACTATCGATTATCGATAATTCGCCACAGACCATTTGTTGCGGGAGCGGTCGCGGGCCGTCGATGGTGCCATTATTGGAATTACAGTGAGACCGTGATGGATTCCAGGCTCCAGATATGTGGATCATAGAGGGAGCTCGTGTGAGTTGTGTGAAGACAATCAAACTGAATTAGAGTGATACGCAACCTTTGAAGCATCTCCGAGTGACCATTCCGAAACGATGATCGGAGAGCCAGCGGGCAGGCAACACGACTGAGAGTTCAGAGGCGTTTCCAAGTTCTCGGGTTTCCTTTTATCACTTCCTCTGCCTCATGCAGGACCCCGTTCTCGAGATGGAAGGGTATCGATATGGACCCTCGGACAGCAATATACAGTAGAAATGGTCCACTTCACATGCTTGCCTGTCCCTGCCCTTGTCCTCGAAGCAAACCTCGTAACGTTGGATATTGGCTAACAAGTCCCGCAGAGCCCGTGGTGATTTTGGAAGAGATTCCGGCTGCCGCGGGTGGGGAGAACGCTATGGATTTCTCGTGAGGACGACGGTTGGCTCTAACTGTTCACGTCCGAGCAACCAATGATCCCGAACCGGGGTGATACCAATCGACAGGACACGGGAGGAGGCGACTCAGGCTTCATTCAGTTGAAGTTGAGTTCCTGAGATCAGATGGCAGGATGTGGAGTTGTGAACAGACAGCCTGTCTCTTACAAGACGTGAGAACTTGAAACACAAACGGATGTTCTGACATTTACAACGTGCATATGCAGACTTGAGATGCAGCATCCAACCTGGGAGTTTGTACCTGCATCGTACCTTGCAGTAGAAAATACAGAGAGGTCGCTGCCACCCACTGGCAGCGAATGAGAAATGGCCGCACTTATCCCCGACTCGCCGGGTCAAATGCATGGCCGATAAAACGGATGGTCGGGCAGACGGGGGGATCTTGGTGTCGTCGTCTTTCGCCCCAACCAACACCGTTTAGTGATGCCCCCGGCAGGATCAGGGTTGCAGGAAGGGCCGTTATCCCAGCCCAGCATCTGTTCCCAACATGCACCAACGGGTTGCTTCTGGAAGAGTCGATTCGTCTTTATGACTTCGTGCGTATCAAACCGAAACCGGCCTTGCAGTATTAGCTGGGAATTCATTTGTATTTGAGTTCACGGTATATGATAGATACGGCAGTGGGAAAATCAGGTGAAAAGTATATAAAGTACCAGGGAAAATTCCGAGGAAACGGCGAAGTCAAACAGTGTGCAAGTCGGAAGTCAATACTAGGAAGTTAAATCGCACCAGGTCCAATTCGTACCAAGTACTGGGTCCTGGCTCAAGCCTAAAGGCCCAAGTCGATCCCGTCCCCACTTCCTCGAAAGTCGAACAGGAAAAATAAAAGCAGCGAGGACATCGCCCAGAAAGAGACTTTGTGGTCATCCTATCTTTAGCAACTATCGACATTTCGTGCGCTTGCACAAGTTGCATTATTAGCCAATGCACGCCTGCTATTATGAATTTGCCCTCGACGAGCAAGGATGAGCAAACCGCTACGAGGCCAGAGTGTAGTCAATCTGACTTTTGCATACCGGCGTGTTGAGCGTTTCCGTGGTCACCAGCAGCATGTGATGATGTATAAGACCATCTTATTCGTGACATTCTTGTGCCTCCGACCTGGGCGAAACGCTGCAGTTTGTCATTTGTGCATCTGTGTTCGGATTTGTGCAGCCTGACTGGATAGGCAAAACTGGCTGAGTGCTCGAACCGCTATCACCAAGGCTGGTCTGAGCCAATTCACGTCAGCTCTCTACCACACAGACGGGATCGATGCGCGGGCTGCAATCGTCCTATCGATATGCCGATAACAAAAGTCCTCGAAAAACTTTCCTCCTCCAGACCATGAATCGTGAGAAATACCACTTAGTGGCCACCTAGTGGATGTGCCGCTTGGAGCGATGAGAAAATAGTGAGGCGGTTACAATTCCCCGGTGATACACTTAGAAGTGTCGAAGCCAAACGACGCTTTGAGATGCTTCCGGGGAAGAAAAGAGCCAAATGGACTAACACTACGTCAATACCCTACCCGAGATGCTGTCGTTTATGTAATGCAAGTCCGTTTCTGACGCCATGCAACAATCTGGATTCCTCTGGTTTTGTAAGGCTTTTTATCGTGCTTTTTTCCACTCTTCTGGATCCGTTTTCGGATGAGGGTTTCGGGACAGTAATATTCAACAAACAGTAATATTCAACAAACCGAAGAGCTAGCTACTCACCAACAGGCAAAGCAAGGTGGGTTACTCAGAAAAGGAACGGTGTTTTGTTCCTGCAGGAAGCCCTAGCAGACGAAACACATGTGCCTCGATGACCGCCTTGCTTCTTGGTACTGTACCTGCAACAAGCGACATATCAGGAATCAGGATTGACAAGCGGGAGGGACAAGACTCGTCCCTCCATAGATCCGCAACTAGTGCCTGACCAATTCGGCAGCTGAGCTCATGTGTCTCGATCGTCACTTGAGTCTGTCTTTATGGCTGTCCCAAAAGCTGCTGGACAGTTGCGGTAGTTTCATGGCTCGCTCGAAAGTTCCCCGCCATTGTTGTTGATCCTTTACAGGAAGGTGGGCGAGGTGGGAGTTAGAAGAGGCAGTCGATTAGACACGGACTCCATCTGTCTGTAGATTTGAATTAATACTAAATAGTGGGCAAGCCGAGAGAAGACTTAGTAGAGGCTTGAGGAGAAGGTTAGCTATCTTATCCATTTACTATCGATAGGCTGGGCCAGGACTTTGACCTTCTGAGGTCATGGCCGAGGATTCCATCGCAGCCAGGGAGGCAGGCGATAGCGAAGGCGATAATGCGGTGGTCGCAGCGCACGCTTTCATTCACCAAAAAAGAATCTCCCAGTCTGGTCGAGATGCGGCGGCCCACGATCCGGGAAGTAAGACTGGGTGTGGGTGGCTGCATGTCAATCCGAGCACAGATGGTGTTTTTCCTTTGTCCGCAGCATCCAATGCGCATGTTGGGTGGAGAAGCTGAAATATGAGTGGTCGTAGATGAGAGCGCGAGACGCCAACGACGTTCAGCTCCCTAAGATACCTTAGGTACCTACCTACCTACCTACCTTACCGTACCTACCGCATCACGTCGAATAGGATCAACGGAACGACGTCAAAATCGTGTCTCTTCAATTTGGTTGCGTGGAATGGTGGGTGCAGGGAGCGAGTACGGAGAAGCCGCTGGGAGCCTTTCGAGCGTGCGTGCCTCGCTCGTTTGCCTGATCGCATGAATCCGTGAATATGAGCCCATCCTGTGAAGCTCAACTCTAATGGTCAAGATCTCGCGATGGAGTGGACTCGGTAGGCTATGCTGTGTTTGTGTTGAATCAGAACGGGATCGCCGCTTCAGACTGTATCGCGGAACTGGACAGGCTCGAGCGACGATAGATCCCCGCCGCGGTGCAGTGCAGTGCAGTGCAGTGCAGTGCGTAGCTACATTTCATCATGTTTGGAGGAGTGCCTTTTCTCTGGCGGGCGCATAAAGAAGGTGTGGTGCAGTGCAGGAGTAATAATTGCGGCATAATGATGCTTACGATGTTTCCTGATCTTGCTTTTGTGGAGGAGGCAAGGTTTAAAAAAGTACTGTTCCTTCTTGCTCTCGTAGCACAGGCATGACACTGGTCCCTGAACCTGCCGCGTTGTATGTTATCTCTTTTTTGGATATTGGAAGCTTCGACCCAGCATTGATGATGAGGCAGTTGGCAATTTCCCTTGATCACAATGATCCACCATCGCTAGAAGCAGGAACAGCGATCGGAAAGCATTGTGTTTATTTGCAACTGTACATGGGATTCTTCAAATTTCTATCATTGAATTTGCATATGCACCCACCTGAACCTGAAACTGAAGCACCGATGCAAGCGACTCTTGCGCGAGTGGCCCTAGGTAAACAAAGACTATTGCTGAATGCCACCTGACGCTGGTAATGTCGCGATTTTCAGATATACCTTACCTTATCTACCTATCGAGCTGATGTCCCTATTAATGAAGCCAGCCGATGAGTAAGTACTTGGTAATATCGTACTTGGTGCGTGCGAGAGACTGTGAGTGGAGGAACTCATTCATGCTTGACGGCGACTTTAGCGAGTAGACGAAGCACAGCACAGCACAGCACAGCACATCCAAGCCAGCCAGCGACGAGTGACAGAGATGTGTGTGGTAGAGGATAGTGAGGGAGTGAGTGGGTGACGCGTTATGCAGTCCGTATCGGTACGTAATGCATGTACGGAAGGTGCCTGACCCTACCTAGCCTCGTATAGTACTATATGGATAATAATGCAACTCCCTAATGCACGCTGCCCTGGTCGTCTGCTCATCTCATCTTATTTCATTTGTTGATCGTGCTGCCCTACGAACCTGCCTGCCTGTCTGCATTAAGTTGTGCGTACGAAGTACGACCATCCATCCGTACTCGAGGTGCTCGAGGATTTACCTCCAAGACAAGCCGAGTTAGACAGCTGCTAAGTCGCCCGCTGCTTTTTCCCACGACGGTGTTCAGGCCAGTTTGGTCCTATGGAGTAGCTCTTCGCAGGTAGGGTACAGAGGCCAATCAGCAGTACCATTCAGGCCGCGGTGGTCGGTTTGACTTCTCTAGAGTTTCCCAGAAAATCCATGATCAATCAATCAATCAATCACTTTTCCCTTCTCTCGGGCTGGGCTGGGCTGGGCTGGGCTGGTAGGAGGGTTGTGGTTGGGTAGGTGGATAATCCTCAAAGTACAGTAGCGTCGAACACGAAGTCCCGGGACATTCAGCCAAGCAGGAGGCTGCAAAAGATCTGGATTTAGAAAATACTCCACTAAAACTTCTAATTCGTCGTCGTCGTCGTCGTCGTCCTCCTCCTCCTCCGCCTCCGCCTACTCGCCTTCCGGGGGGCTGTCCCACCCTATCCCATCCGTCCCATGCTGCTGTTAGTAAAGTAAAAGTACCTACCTACCTACCTACCTACCTACCTGTATTCTGTCTGTTCTTCCTGCACGCCGACAGGGTCCTGAAGGCCAAACAGCCTGCAATGCACTTGCATTGCTGCAGTGGCCTGCAGCCAACAGTTAGTTAGTTAGTCTTTCCCAGCCAGCCAGCCAGCCAGCCTACTGAATCCTAGACCGCGAGACCGCTCTAACCTTCTCAGCATGTTCATGTTGGCTTCAATAACACTTAGACCACCACACCACACCACACCACACCACATCCTCCCCTCCTCTGGCCACTCCCACTTCCTCTCATCACTTCCCCCATCACATCCCATCACATCCCATCCCATCCTCCCCACTACGCTCCCACACACACCCGTACCCTCGTCTTCATCCTAGTCTCCCCAGACCCTTGCCATGTCTTCTTCACGCCCATGTCCTTGCCCTTGCCCTTGCCCCATGCTTGCCTCTCTGCTGAGACCTAATCCATTCTAGTCCCTTTTGCCTATCTTGCCTTCTATCACTCGTCGATCTACTTATTTTGTCAGGGTCCCCTTCGCTATAATCGTTCGTCCCCCAGGTTTCTTTTTACTACGCCAAATCAACTCTTCTTATACCGACGACCGGTTTCCCTTTTGTATCTCGCTCTTTTGGATCATCATCAGATTGTGCTTCTTCTTACAGCCATTCGATTATCTTCCGTCCTCTAGCAATCCTGCTACCACTGCTTTCCAGCCCTGTACTTACTCGTCGATACTTGTTCCCACGCTACTGGCAACATTCACTATCGTCCTTGCAACAGTATATGTATAATCAGTGTCCTCAATCATACAAATATTAGACAGCCTTAAAACCACTGTTGTTCAGCCGCTCCCTAAGCACCACTTTCATATCAACCAGATTTCGACCCTCGACATCTGTCGAGTTTCCAAGAACAATAACTGAATCTCATCTACCGTACTTTGTACTCAGATCGAATAATACGATACCACTCGGTATGTGAATCTTTAGCAGTCTCCAGCTGGAGGACCTGGAAAAACCGAATAGGACTAACAGTCGGCAGACCATTTCGACATTTCCATCTCTCGACATGGACTCCCCATACGCACATCCCCAATCGATGGCACAATCGCCTTTCTTCTACTACAACCCAGACCCAAGGCCCGATAACCGACAACACGGCCACTTCTCCCAGCAGCCAAGCAACATTCAGGTGCCAGTGTACCATCCTCACATGCAACCTATGCCTTCCACACCGATATACCCCAGACCGAACTCAGCAGGCTCGCAACCACAAATGCACTCGCAGATGTACAGCAACCGATATCCGATGAACATGACTCCAATGTCCTCGCCCCGTCCAGTGTACCAGAACCACAAGCCAACAATTGTGATTCAGGAGCAACACGACATGTACTACTATCCATCCACTCCACCATTGTCCAGCTCCGGCAGCAGCATTAGCAGCCCACCCAGCTGCGACATTATGTCAACACCTATGAACCAAGTATTTTTTGGTCTGGAGGGATTCGAGGGGGTCAAGAATGGCTGCCAGGGCGAAGTTCAGACGGAGAATCTTGCTGGCGGTGACTGGGCACGATGCGGATCTCCTCCCATGACTCCAGGTACGTAGCAGTATCTGCCAGTTGCACTCGAGTTACATCTCCTGTCATCTCATCTCATCTCATCCCATCTCGTGTATCCCTGTCCCTGTCGCGAGATAAATATGGGTTTGTGTATGGGGCCTCCGCTGACTCGTTCTTCCCCGGTTATAGTGTTCATCCAGCCTAACTCGCTTATGAGCAGCGGCAACGCTAACGAGCTCCTCTCGGCAACGTCCTGCCCCTCGCTTTCGCCCTCTCCTTCCCCTTATCCACCATCTGTCAATTCAGAGCAAGACTTCGATTTTTGCGACCCTCGCAATCTCACGGTCAATTCTGGAGTCCCTTCGGCCCAAAGTGGGATCAAGTCTGCTATCTCCGCCGACTTTCCCTCATTGCCCACACTGTGCGCAGGCGACGACGAAGCACACAGGTTCATGCTAGGGGGTGAGACATTCAACAAGGCTGCCGAAATTCACGCGGGAACATTTAATTTCTCCACGCCCGTGTCAAATCACGGTCTGCCAACCTTCGATCAATTCTCTGATCTCGACTCCGAAGAAGATTTCGTGAACGGTCTTGTCAATTTTCCGCCCACTGACAACGTTCAATTTTTTGGAACTAAGCGACAGCGGACGAGCTCTGGCTCCGACCTAGTCTCCCTTGATCACGAGACGCTCATCAGTGAAGACGACTTCGAAGATTTTGAGGACTTCGAAGACTCCGAGCAATTTGCTACTGCATGCCTCCCAAGCCCACCTGCTTCTGGGTCTGAGAACGAAGTCAAGAAGGAGAAGCGAACTAAGAAAGCCAAGAAGGCTCACTGCGACGAGGACAGCTCTGAATTCGATAATCTCGTTAGATCGCGCAAGTACACCGTCCCAATGAATGCTGCCAGCGGAGCCCCAGCACAGGAGAGCACCGTTGAGCCACAATCCACCACCCCCAGTCAATCTGGTTCGTCGGAGACTGGTGCCAACAATACTGGTGCAGGATCTGATGCTGGCAACACACCCAAGCAACCATCCGTCAATCGCCGTGGCCGTAAGCAGTCACTTACCGAGGATCCATCGAAGACCTTTGTGTGTGAGCTCTGCAATCGCCGCTTCAGACGTCAAGAACACCTGAAGAGACACTACCGTTCCCTCCACACTGGTGACAAGCCTTTCGAGTGCCATGAATGTGGAAAGAAGTTCTCCCGCAGTGACAATCTCTCCCAGCATGCTCGTACTCACGGCAGCGGTGCGATTGTCATGGGCGTTCTCGAGGATGGCGAGTTACCTAGCGATCATCCTGAATCAGCAAGCGAAGGCGAGCACATCAGCACCATGGGTAACATACTTTTCCGTGTTGGAGCTGGTGTCTCTGGCAGCGATACCGACCCTTCATCGGATAGTGGTAGCACCGACAATGACAGCCAAGCTCGCAAGAAGCGCAAGCGCTCTGAGTAAGAGAATCCTACCCAGCTACCTGAAGGGTTCACGCCAGACACGAATCTCACGACTACAACTACACTCTTCATAATCGGCCCACGCTACCTTTACGCGATTGGCCACTAGGGATACTGGGGTCTCACGACCACACTGATGCTGTCATGAGGATGGGGGTTTGCGAACCCAAAAAGTAAATTGCTTTTCTGATAACGATTTCTCTTCTCTGTAACAAATTTTCCTTTCAAGACTTTCTTGCCAACTTAGCGTGATGATGGGTACTGGGTTGAAGGAGTGCGTACTTTGACATGAGAGGTGGATTTGACTGTTGGTTTCTTTGATGTTCATTTGTATCAACACTTCGACGGAAGTTGACTCACTGTCAAGCTTCTCGTCTATTGCATTGCAATTCCTTGCAACTTGCTCTCCAGAAAGTGCTGGTCACAATAGGTTACAAGCCAGTTGTATATGTATAGAATGTTCTTCATCATCAACAAAGTTTCACACAAACTACATTCTCATGAACTCTGCGAATTCCAATTATAAGCAGACTAAGATACGCCTGTACGAAGACAGATTTCGAGCGTTTTGACGTTTTGCTCCCTGTAGCAAGAAGGAATTTTCTCTCAAATTGAGAAGGTCACGCGTGAGATGTGCCCCCCGAATATGAACAGAGTTGTGTGGGCTCGTATACTAAACTTCCCAGCTTAGGATAAATGCTGGCGGAGCCTCGACCAAGTTCTCCCCTCCCCAACTGCGTCATAGTCACAACACTCAAACAGTTAGCAAACATTAAATCGTCGAGATATAATATGTGATTCTAGAAAATAGGATCGCTCAAATATAGCATAACCAATAGAGTCTAGTCAACACATCTTGTGCCAAGTTGGTCGACGATCCACCAAACTTTAAAATTTGACATCTCAGCTCGGCAAGGCCTCTACTGCCAGGTGCAAGCTGCGGCTTACGACTGCCTGCGGCCGTGACCCACAGCAAACGCAAACACGAACAGGATGACCGAATCACTCCAAGTCATTGCGCTCATTTCAGGCGGCAAAGACAGTTTCTTTTCGCTGCTGCATTGTATTCAGAACGGGCATCAAGTCGTTGCACTTGGAAATCTCTATCCAGCGACTTCGGCTTCAGCACACGCGCCGCGCCGTCCGGATGCCTCCAATCACGGGACCGAAAGCGAGGATGAGCAGGATCTCAATAGTTTCATGTATCAGACGGTTGGGCATACGGTGATTCCTCTCTATGAACAAGCTCTCGGGATACCGTTGTATCGTCAGCAGATTGTGGGTAGCGCTGTGCAAACCGGGACCAGTTACGGGTTTGCCGATGATGGAGGGACGGGGAGCAAGTCAAGTGATCTGGGATCAGCCATGAGTGGTTTGGATGTTAGGGATGAGGCAGAAGATGAGACCGAATCGTTGATCCCTCTATTGAAGAGGATCATGTTAGAACACCCTACTGCGAATGCACTTAGCACGGGCGCCATCTTGTCGACGTACCAACGCACCCGCGTAGAATCAGTGGCTATTCGACTGGGTCTAACGCCACTATCGTACCTATGGCAATATCCCGTCTTGCCTCCCGGAACGCAGATCTCTCTCCTCGAGGATATGCAGGCTGTTGCTCTTGATGCGAGGATCGTGAAAGTGGCTAGTGGTGGGCTCGATGAGAAGTTCCTCTGGCAGAATGTTGCGGATCAGAAGGTTATGCGAAGGATCGAGACATCGATGAAGAGATTTGGCACTGATGGAGATGGGGCTGTGCTAGGTGAGGGAGGTGAATTCGAGACGTTGGTCATTAATGGTCCTTCAAGTTTGTTTAAGGGTCGCATAGTGGTCGATCAGGATTATCGCAAGGTCGTGAGGGAAGGTGGTGGCTCCGCCTGGCTGAAGATCCTAAAGGTGAAAGTGGTGATGAAATCTCCGGAAACAGCTGAGAAGATTCGATGTCGAAATCCAGAGCTACTCGCATCCAGATTTACGGATATTCTCATTGCGCTCAACAAAGACAACAGAGAGGAGCTCTCGCTAAAGTCCCAAAGCTTGTTTACCAGCTCCAGACCAAGTTCTCTACGTTCGCTCAGTACGCCTGCCGAGCAAGTGCATTCGCACAACATACTTCACTGGAATGTCACTGCGAGACAACCCAACGCCAATGAGCCGATCACGATACACGCAAGCAAGGCAATAACAGAGATTAGACAACGGCTTCGCCAAGAATCATTACAACCATGCGACATAATCTCAACAGTCATCATCCTGCGCTCAATGGACGATTTCGCATCTATAAACAAAGTACTTCCTAATCTCCAACATTTGAATATATCAAAGTACTAACCATCGTCAGGTCTACGGCACTCTCTTCACCAAACCCAATCCCCCATCTCGTGTAACAATCTCCTGTGGGACGCTCCTCCCACCGCACCTCTCCCTGATGATCCATCTCGCTGTCTCCAACACTCCCTCCTCACAAGCAACACGCAAATCACTACATGTGCAATCACGTTCCTATTGGGCACCAGCCAACATAGGCCCATACTCGCAAGCAAGAAGTATCACTCTCCCTTCATCAAGTCCACCAACCAGTCTCGTCTCGATCGCTGGACAGATTCCTTTGATCCCCCATACAATGAATTTACCCCTATCCGTCTCTACATCGCCATCCACTCCTCCACGTAATCAGCACGATCAAGACTTCGCACTTCAAGCAGTTCTCTCCCTCCAACACCTCGTCCGCATCGCGCGTGAAATGCACGTCTCTTGGCTCAGCAGCTGCGTGGCATACCTGCCGTCCGACCCCAAGATATCCTCTCACACCACACAACAAAAGTCTCTCGTCTTAGCCCAGACTTGGAAAATGCTTCATCGACAACCAAATGAAGATGATGATGTGGAAGACGATGAGACACGGGATCTATGGGAGGAGAAGCACTTCAGTGGTAAGGAAGTACGCGGCGCAGCAACGGATGAGAGAAAGTTTCCCGCGTGGGATGTCGTGGATGTGAGTACTTTAGACGAGCGATATAGAGATGGATACGGTGCTCATCCGCCCTTTTGGACTGTCGAAGTGGAGGAACTGCCGAGAGGGAGCTGTGTTGAGTGGGCTGCTGGGCTGGGTATTGCTGGTGGCGAAATCAAGGTATTCTACCCCGTTGGCTTCCACATACTCGTGAGAAAATCTAACTCACTACTTTCTAGTTGGTCGCTTTAACGAGTAAAGATGGCTGGAGTATACACCAATGCCTTACAGGCGCTACAGTCATCTCTATCATCATGCTCGAATACGTCTCTGATATCTCAGCTCTCACCGCGAAGTCAAAGGACGCTCTCGCGTCCATAGGCATCAAGGCAGGAACTCGAGAAGTGAGTTTCGCGGCGTACATAGATGTTTCTATCGCCGGACTCTGGGAGCAAGAGACTGTCGGCGGCGCTGTGCCATGTCGGAGTATCTGGGACAGTGAAGGGAGGAGGATGTCTTGCGTGTTACTCTTCAATAATCTCTAGGAAACTCAGATGTCAGATTGTACAAAATGACAAGTTCATCTCAGGACTGGCCTTATCATCGATGGCAAAATTAAGAAAGCACCTATTTTTCGACTGCACCACTATGGTAGAATAGAGCTTCGATATCTCCAGAGGGAACTCACCTTTGGTACTTCTCTCAGAATGGACTAGCGTATTTCTGCCAATGGTTTTGTTGCATGTTGCAATGTCGCTTCATTCCGTAAGCGATATCTCTGAATAGCTTCATTTTTCCCCCCTGACTAGCGAGATAAATTGATACCCTAGATCAATTTCGTGACTCTGACACGAAGTTACTGGACGCTCTCGACATTTGCGATGTTGTGTACTGCCGACTCTATGGTCTTGTGTATATGTGTCATTCAGCGGCCACATGATCAGAAAAGTAATACTAGACTTTTTAATCGCCACGGTACACACTCGCAGATGAGCTTTACGAAAAAGAAAAGAAAAAATGCGTTGGTGTTAACAAGGAAGCTGTCCATAGACACCTGTAGTTCAAAACATAACGATATCGCGAGCCTCTAGTTTTGTACTCTGCCCGAATCAGGATATGCCAATCATGGAATCCTGGCCTACAGATGCAACTTCAATACTTCGCGACTGCGATCACACGGTCGAGATTATGAACAGGTCTTGCGATTTCGTATGGGCTTCAGACGACAGGAGAGAAATAAATGTAAGAAGATGAGAGGTAATAGGCCTTTTTTTCCTTGCAATCATCAGTTATCTAATCACATTCGCGTCACGAAGCAAACTTGAATCTCCAGACACGACAACGATGCCTCATCGAAGACTTTTAATGCGTATTTCTCGCTTCCAAATCCAAGCTTGAACTTTCACCACCCTCCATCATGGCCCATGTTGCATGGCTGCTACCTATCTAACGACGTCTCGCACTTCCCCCTTCAGAATCTCCGCGCTACGTGTCAGATCGATGCTTTCTTTCCCCTCACCATCTGCTCGCATCCCCTCGTCGCTGAAAATTGACATTGTGTAAAAAATCCTCATCAGACTCCACAGCCAATCACGACCGAACCATCTCCTGTCTCTTACGCGCCACTCGATTTCGAGCCTCGTCGTAAATTGCCAGAATCTCCCGCTCTGAGTCCAGTCCCGCCTGAAGCTTTTCCCTTGCCTTCTCAGCCTGATCGGCTCTCTTTCTAGCTAGACCCCTTGCAATCATGGAATCAGCGAGCTCTTTGCGAGTCTGATTGAAGTCCGACTCGAGAGCATGGCGGCCAGTCTTTAATTCTAACGATCTCAGCATTAGCCGGCCTATCTCCATCAAAAAAGAGCAGAATCCTGGATCTTACTCGCGACCTCTTCTTCAAGCCTTTTGACCTTTGAAATGTTCCCTGCCTTAGCCAGATCCGAGAGCTTGGATTGCAGATCCGACAGTGCGTGATCTTTGGCATGGTTTGCTTCCGTCAAGGTGTCGATTTCCGTCTTTTGAGATCTGACTTGCTCGCGTAGATCACCCAGTATACCGGACAGCACTTTGAGAGGCTCGGCGTCAGAGGTGACTTCGCTGGGTGGTGCTGACTCGTCTTGAGAAATAGCAGGATAGCATGGCTGAGTCGCGAGGCCACCATCCGATTCAGATCTCTCGTCAGAATCGACTTTGATTTTGATTTTGGGTCTTTTCCTGCTGTCGAACTTCTTGAGGTTCTCTGACTTTCGCTTGCGGAGTGCTTGCCATGCTTGCCATCCTTCATTTCTTGGAGTCGAAGATACCACAGGATGCAATCCGCGAATACGTAACTGACTCAGCACGTATTCTCGCTGGGCTGGAGATGGGAAGGGATAGCTGGAATCTACACGCGCCCACAATTCTTCCCTGAGGAAGTACTTTCCATTTTTGTTCCCTTCGCCTCTTTTTACGAGCCAGGCGTATTTCGGATCATTGAAGTTATAAACTCTACCGTTGTAAAGTAGTACTTCAAAGACATCGGGTCTAGCAACCAGATGGATCAGGCTTTCTTCTTCTGTCCAATTTTTCTGCTTCGCTTCAGGTGAGACGCCTGGGTTGGCCTTTTGCAGGAGAGGTGGTTGTGTCGAAGCACTCTCGCTGGTCAGCTTGGGTAAAGTTAGCCTGTGTACAAAAGGTGAAGAAGAGGTCTTGAAAGGGAGTACCATATATAGAATCATTCGCTCGAGGTATGGATCAGAAGACATCGAAAGCGAAATTCCTGCAATCAATGTCAACATGAAAACAGTGGACATGGGCGAGCGAAAAGATGTGGAGGACGAAGTAAAGGCAGTGATGCTCGGAATTTGATGTGCTAAATTAGAGACCGGATCTTGGAATATCATACCTCTATAAGGACCTCAAAAGCAAAGCCGACCTGCTGAAACAGCAAGTCTTTCATTCAAGTAGCGAACCTGAACAGATCTCTCCCTAAGATCATCAGCCAAGAGTACAGCATCGATGATAATTCTGGATACTTGCGATGGAATCCAATTGGCGAAAGAGGTAAATTGTGGTTGCGAAGGAGAACTGTGCGTGGAGCTGGCTCGTTGAATATCATCAAAGAGAAAGCTTGGAGCTTTTGAGGTCGAGGCGTTTATACGCTAAGATAGCAAGCTAGCTTTCCTGATCTTGAGAGAACAGTGAATAGAAGCAGCAGGTGATGAATGTACTTGCCTCGCTGGGAAATTTACCTGCGACTGAATCTTGCTCACTTTGAGAACAAGAGAAAAGAAGTCCTCCGTTGCTTGTGAGAAGGGAGAGTGGAAAGCAATCTTTTCGTTTTGCGCATATAATGTGTAAATTATTGATCTCTTGATCTTGATATTGATCTTGACATTCTACAGAACTGGTAAGAGGTATTGAAATCTGAGCCGATGAAGCTGAGATTACATTCACATTTGCCCAGCCTTATTACCCACTTGCGCGCTCCGACCTGAGAACACAATCCGTTAAACTCGCAAACAGAAGACTTACATTATACTCTTGCTACTTTCTAGCATAGAAGTCCTCGGGAGCGTATATCACAGTCACATGTGTCGTTGTGGTTGTACCGCTAGTTCCCTCACCAAGCGAGACGCATAACAACAACTCAACTCATCCAAATCATCAATCAAATTGCTTCTTTCTATCTACCACCCCGACCCAGCACCCTTCCCACCAAAGGACGTATCCTCGATTTTCTTCTGCCCACCTCCACTCCTCGTCGACTTCTGCTGCGCAGCTTCGTGCTTCCGCAACTCCTCCGGAACACGGGATATCGAGCTCTTGGAAAGCATCTGCTTCAAGTCGTACATCACATCCGTGTCTTCGTTTCCTAAGAACGTAATAGCCACTCCCGAGTTTCCTGCACGTCCAGTTCTACCCACACGATGTGTATAACTCTCAATGTTACTAGACATATTGAAGTTGACAACCAGACTGACATCTGGCACATCAATACCTCTACCCGCTAAATCAGTCGCGACGAGCACGTTCGTCGCACCGGAGCGAATCGATGCTAGGGCCGCCTCACGCTGTTCTTGAGTCTTACTACCATGCAACGTGACCGACGAGAATCCCATGTGTTTGATATCTCTTGCCACAGCATCGCAGTTGCGCTTGATATTGACAAACACGATGATAGGCGGCTGGAATTCTCCGGAAGCAAGAATCTCATTGAGACGCTTCTTGCGCTTGTCTTCGCCAGAGACGAATTCGACGCGTTGTTCAACCGTTTCGACGGCTTCACCGATGTTGCCGATGGTCACGATGGCGGGCCTCCGGAGGTATTTCTTGGCGATTTTCTCTACGGCTGAAGGCATGGTGGCTGTGTACATCATGGTTTGTCTGTATCGGTCTTTGCCACCGAGATGTCTGCTCATGGCTTGAGCGTCTTCTGCATCGTCAGTGTCAGGTTTCTCATTAGTGACGGGCAGGGCGTCAAGGATCTTGTTGACGGATTCCTCGAATCCGAGATCGATCATGCGATCTGCTTCGTCCATGATGATGTAGCAGCACTGGCCTAGTACCAATACTCGTCTCTCAATACAATCAACCAAACGACCTGGAGTAGCAATGACAATCTCGGCACCGTTTCGCAAATTGTACGATTGCTCTTCCAGCGAATGTCCACCGACGATACTGACACAAGTGAAACCGAGTGGAGTTGCGAATTTCTTTGCCTCGGTCTCGATCTGCTGGGCCAACTCGCGTGTTGGCGCAAGAATGATAGCGTAAGGTCCGTCGTTCTTTGTCATCTCGTTGAGAGGTGGTAGCTCTGAGATGTATACGAGAAGTGGAAGAAGAAATGCAGCAGTCTTTCCGGAACCCGTGACTGCAACACCAATCAAATCTCTAGCTTGTAGAGCAATAGGTATAGCTGCTCTTTGTACTGCTGAGGGCTGATCGTATCCAACCTGCGCAACAACATCGAGAAGACGTTTAGGGAGATTTGACTCTTCCCAACTTCGCATCGGATTAGGGATACTGCCACCCTTCGTACTGATATTGAAATCCTCTTTGAAAATACGCCAATCTCTTTCTCGCATATGTTCGAGCTTTTTCTCACTCCAATGTTTGTCCAACGAATTCCGTCCACCAGCATCTTCCTTCCTCCGCCTCTCCATCTCCAAGATCTCTCTCGCACGAGCGCTTCCCGCCTCACCATCGCGCTCTTCCAACGCCTTAGCATATTTGATAATACCACTTTCGCTAACATCCTCAGCAAATCCACCAAGACGTCCACGCCCAAAGAAGTTCGTCTCAGCTCTTTGCGAATATATGGGATTGTAATCTGGGCTAGTATCCTCCTCAGCATTCCATTCAAAATTGAATTTCTTCTCGGTGGTACGCCGCCTCTTCTTCGTGGCCGAGAATGTCGACAAGTTCGTTTCTGCGCCCATATATCGTGTCCGGGTGAGGGAAGCTTGTGTCGCTTCACCATTGGCAGGTCGTTTTTCCCCAGCCAGATGTACCTTTCCTACAACAGACGCAGCTCTTGTAGGCGCATTATTTCCACTTCCTTTGTCGCCATTTGGTCGGTTCTCATTGGGTCTTCCAGAATGATTGTTCCTCCCTGCAGCTGGTCCAGAAGGAGGGTCGCCGTTTCGCATAGCTCGAGGTCCAGTGGGTACGGATGATGTATCGCGACCATTTGTTGGCCTGGCCATTGGCTCTCTGCTGCTCTGATTCTGAGGTGCGTAGCCATTTCCAGCAAACATCCCAGAATTTTCGGCCTCTTTCTTGCGCTTCTGCTCTTCGACTTCCTTAGCTCTCTTCTCAAGAGCAATCCTCTCACGCGCAGCTTTAGACAAGAACTTAGGCTGTAAAGTCAAACAGTCAGTAAACAATGCGCAAGGATCTAGATATGCTTTGTAAACATCGCTGTTGAGGAATACCAGGGCAGATTGTAGACATACCTTTGCAGCTGCCTCATCGGCTTCCTTTTTCTTCTTCAAGATATCTTCAATGCTGAGTGGTCCACGATCCCTGGCAGCTCCCCATCCTTTCTTCTTCTTCAGTGGTTCTTCTGGGGGTGGAGGTAAGAGTTCTGATGGTGGCGGAGGAGGTAGATCGCTCGGAGGAGGTGGTGCGCTTGAGGATGGAGGAGGGGGAGGTGGAGGAGATGGTTGCCTTCCATTCATGTCGGAAGGAGGAGGTGGTATCGCAGAGTCTCCATTGATGTAGGTCGACATATTCTGGAGAACTTGTGTCCGCGAAGACTACGATTCGAAAAATTTAAGAGGTGGTGTTCTCAAGTATGATTGTGGCCGTGAACTTCTCGACTTGCGGACGACAAACAAGGCTGAAGTCGAGGCTCGATTAGTCATCAAAAATTTATATCAACTCTAGACCACGACGAACGGCAACTTCAAGAATTGAGCCGATCCAAATCCAACCACCAAGCCATATCCACCATGGCTACACATTCGCGGCCCTTGATAAGGCTCGCGAAGAGCTTGCCTCCTAAACTACTGAACTTTTTTCAGCGCTACCCACCTCAAGCCATCGTCTCCTCTCCTCTCAGCACTTCCAACACCACCTCCACAGATGCCACAGGCTCTTCAGCGGATCACACATCGACTGGTCAGGATGGATTAGTAGGACCGTCTCCATTTAGGGGACAGAGAAGTCCAATTACAGGCAAATACCACAACCCGGTATATTCATTAAGGAGGCAGGCAGATCTTCTTAAACTTGCGAGGAAGCATGGTGTTGAGCAGTTGATGCCGTTTTCGGTCAAGAGTACGGAGGAGAGACTGAGGAAGAGAGAGGAAAACGGGTTGAGGGTTAAAGGAACGGGTATTGGACAGCGTGTGAAGGGAAAGGAGTCCGAGAGGACGCTGAAGGGACGGTATGTGTTGGATGCATTGTTGCGCTTTGTGGATCTGAACATGGCATTGGTATAAGGGATGATATGTGCATATGCTGATGTTGTTTTGCTACAGATTGGAGAAGCGCAGAAAGGCTATGTTGGAGATGCCGCAGATGATCCAGACATGGAAGGAGGTAAGTTTGCTTTCTAGCCCATTCATCTCTGCTACCACTAATCATCTATACAGAGAGGTCATGGTCGTGGATGGAAGAAGTGGCCGAAATAGATGCTCTTATCCAGGAGTGGCCAAGAGGTCATTTCGAGAGAAGAAACCCGTATGTACAAAAGGCATATTCATTAGACAATGCATGGGAAAGGGCGTTACAGACTTGTACTATATTGCCAAGTTACATGAATACCAGATTGGCACTTGTTCGGAAAAGAATATATGCGTGAAATTAAATCATACTAAAGCACTTTTAGGTTATCTATGTTATGTATGTGTAGCTTTCAGTGTGGGAGTGCTTGCGTGCTTGTTACCCGCTTATCTATCTCTTCGCCATATTTTTCTGCTATCAGTAACTAATCATGCCTTTCGGCCTCTCGTAGCAGTGGCCAATGTACATCCTTTCCCTCCGAGCGTGGCTATCTCCGGAGATGATCGAAGCCTTGCCGTTCCTGCTTGTCCGTTTGTTTACTCAGGAGCACCTGTCATGTCAGACTGCAGGCTAGGAAGACTAGAACATACAAAGAAGTCAAAATTGAGAGGCAGTCTTGTGCTCCTTATTGGTCTGCAGTGTAGTTGTGCATAATTCAACAATAATCTGGTAGGTACCAGCATCTAAGAAGTGCAGTTTTCTTTCATCTTACCGCAGTTCTATCTGCGAATTTCATGTTTCTGATACGTCACTTTTCCACAATCCTGGCTAATCATAACTCCCAATCTAAACATCGCGCCGAGTCGACAAAAGGACGCCAAAACCCCCGCGGACTCCCCAAATTGGAAGCCAAATTCCAACGCGAGGGGTGAAATCATGTTCCATCGCCCCTCGTAGAGGATCATTATGTACATGCCAGTAGACGAATACTTCTTCATTGTGCCGCACTGAGCTTCATTGGCGCCGTTCCGAGACCGTTACGGTTTCTGAAGAAAAGAACATTTTTTCCCTGTCCAGTTGCTCCCTCCGATGGCTCAACCCATTGGCACCAGCGAGCGCTGGTCCATAGGGACTTCAAGAAGCCGAGAGATCCTCCTCGGACGTCGGAGCGGTAATGTTGACCCATGACTGGCTTGATGGCCTCGGTTGCTTCGTCGGCATGGTAGAATGGAATGGTGCTCACGTAGTGGTGGAGGACGTGAGTCTCGACGATACCGTGGAGGAGAGTGCGGCCGATGAATCCAAATTCACGATCAATGGTTGCGGCGGCTCCCCTGACGTAGTTCCAGGTCTCTCCGGTGTAATGAGGAAGAGTTGGGTCCGTGTGCTGAAGGAAAGTGATGGCGACTAATAATTGTTAGTGATGGGCAACGGAATTCAAAAAGCCATGAAAGAATACGTACCAAGCCAGTGGTTTACCCATAGGTAAGGAGCGAAGTACCAGACGGCCATGTTGGTGAATCCGTACGTCTTACTTAGCATGACGAGAGCGGTGACAACGATGGCAAGTCCAAGGTCGCTCAACAAAATAAGCTTAGCATCCTTAGCCTCATAGAGAGGGCTGCTTGGGTTGAAGTGGTTGACACCGTCTGTGAAGCCGTTTGCCTTTCCCTTTCCGCGACCCTCATGTTGCTTCTCGTGATTGTTGTGTCCAGTCACGTTGGCAACAAGGTACAGAGGCCAGCCGAAAAGTTGTTGGAGGATGGAGTGGAGCAAAGTGGCAATTGGGGTTTCCTCGGTCAGCTCATCAATCTCATGAATGAGTTTCCCAACACGGCTGGCGTAGACGTCTCGGGTCTTAGGGACGAAGACCATGTCACGCTCCATGTTTCCAGTGGCCTTGTGGTGTTTTCCATGGGAGATTTTCCATGAGAAGTAGGGAACAAGAAGTGCTGAGTGGCAGACCCATCCAGTTGTATCATTGAGGATCTTGGATGGAGAGAAAGACTGGTGACCGCACTCGTGTGCAAGAACCCAAAGACCGGTGGCGAAGAGACCTTGTACAACGGTGTAGAGAAACCATAACACAGTTCGTACTGGGGTACTTGGAATGTACTCTGGAGTGACGAACTTATTGGTCAAGTAGAAAGTGATTGCAAGACTGCCAATGTCCCTGGCAACGTATCCCAATCCTCTCAGTCCAGATCTCTCGAAACAGTGTTTGGGAATGGCATTTCGAATGTCATTCACGGTGTAATCTGGAACCTCGAATTTGTTGCCATAGGTATCAGTCAAGTTTCCAAAGCCATTGTCCTTCACGTCGTCCAAAGATGACATGGAAGACAATGAGGTAGAGGATGGCGATTGTCTTGGTGTATCATTGGGGGATCCTCGAGCGGTAGAGGGGGAAGATTCGCTCGTGGTGGAAATGACCGTCCTCTTAAGGACGTTTTGTTGTTTGGGGACAGCAGTGGAAGCCATTTCGAAAAGGATATGAGGATAGCAAGTGGAGTAGGTTCAATCGAAGCAGGAAGTCAAGAACCGATGATTTTCAAACGGTCAACTGAAAGATTATAGATAGGACCGGGAAAATGAAGTTGTTGGTGGCAACACAACAAATTGTTGAGAGACCAGTCGCTGGGGAACTATGGCACCAGGCGAGTTTCTGTGGGACGAGACGACTGGGCGACGTCTCAGTCAGTTATGTGCATTGATTGCTTGAGTTGGTTGTAGGACAGAGTGGGCATGGACGTACCTGCAATGCACTTGTTGTGAAGAAGCACCAAATGCAGGTCAAACGGTATCAAGAGGAGATGAGATGCGTGGTGTGTAGGGGTTAAGGAAGGAAGGAATGAAGGATGGAAGGGGGGGTTGTAAATGGATTTATTCGAGAGCTGTCCCGCCAAATCTCAATGAATTGCACCGCGGCCCTGACCAATCCATGTTCAAGGGTCTAGTCCGGGCGGGCTTCTAGGTTTCGGCAGCAAATCTGCATGTGGCGCTAGGGATGCAATCGCCGTTGAAGGGGTTACTGAAGTAACTTACTTCAAAGGCAGGTAGGTGCTGTCCAATGCCCCAGCCGTTCCCGTTGCGATCAAGTTCATGCCTGGTCTATCTATTGTCTAAGTCGGCTACAGATCCAACAAGCTATGTAGTTTCGTACATCTCCTTTGCATCTTGCTACATTTTCCTCGGCTCTATTTTATGTATTTGTGATACTTATATATGGCATTTTTGCATGTGAGGCTTTCTTGAAACTCACCAAACCTCGAGTGGGGTGGCTTGTGGGAGATAGCTGCATATTATGGCTTTCCAAGTCGTGAAACTTGTTCACGCGAAATCCCCCCTCTCGATTTCTGTGCAGCATGTTAGTATCTCGGCATCGCCTGCCAATACTACACAAGGAATCTACCAATCAAATCGACTCTTTTGATCTCCTTACGTCGAAACCTCGCCATTTACTTGCCCGTACGTGTAACATATCCAACAGCACATCAGAGGGAAATTCCTTTTTTTTTGGAAGTGGAACATCACACTACTGGATGATTTCTCAATCATGCTTCCGATGGCACATCATCTCTCTATCATGATCGGTTCCGTATCTTTCCTATTCTCGCCACCATACAAGTCTACTTCCAAGGGTTTTGAAGATTGACAGCGGCATGTTCGAGCTCGCTACTGTACGGAGGTAGGGTTGATTATCGTGGGAACCACTTCTCTTGCCAACGTTGACGATTCGTGGAGAATCCTAGTCATCTTCTCAAGCCAACGAACGATCTTACAGCTTAAATCGAGCCCTGGTTTCTCCATACTGTACTACTGCTCTTTCTTCCTTCACCGCCCAAAATCTTTCTTGCTTGTGGATATCCAGACACCGACACCCGGATCGTTGAGAGATTTCAAGGGCTTTGCTGCAGTACTTGGTCGGAGTCTATCATCTGCAAGCATAGCCTCAGCCTACTTGCTGTACGAGGTGGCTTTCGTCCGATTACCTGGTCATGCTCTTCGTAGGGATCTTGATCTGTACAACCTCATCTCAAATGACCGAGCCAAGAAGGAAGTGCAGTTCTACACTTCCATTTCACATGCAAATGCAGACATGGGACAGACAGCATCCCAGCACACCATCCATGATTCCATCCCAACTCGGTCTAAAACTTTCGAAATCAGGAACCAAACAAAATTCCAGGAACTGATCTATTCAATTGCCCTATCAAAACCCGCGGATATCAATGCATTTGATGTTTGGCTTCAAGATGTGACGTCCAGCTCAACCAATAATAGCGCTGCGGGGAGAATCGACAGGGATGTCCAGGCTTTCGCTTAGATTCTGTTGGGACGTTCGTTGGGGAAGGGGAAACAGGGTCTTTTTGGCCTGAGGATCAAAAAGCATGTGGGATTGTGACTTATGGATTGAAACGAGGATTCGACAACAACTCAATTCTGCATAACAAATATTTGCCGAGGCTGTTCACTTCTGTATTGGAAATGTTGTGAAGGTGTTTCTGATCAACCAGGCTTCGAATCATTTCGTTGACTTGTAGAGTTTCTAAGATGTCAACCGATCACAACTCACCTCTCACAGAACCGTCTGCTGGTTATCTCAGCTGGCACATGAAACGGTCAACAGATTCCCATGTGAAAATCACGTGTAAGATAAATCGCTGAGCCTCTTCTACAGCCCTTTCCTACAGGTTGAGGGAACTCTGTGTAGTATTTCTTCGCCACCACATATCTCACAGCATGACGGTACGGAAGATATCTACCTAGGTAGGTATCCAAACCCACCAGCAGTGAGTTATTTGTTACGACACTATCTAATCTCCACCCTGTACAAGTTTGGTAACTTGGCTAAGACTCCACTTCCGAATTTGACAGGGCTTCTTTCTTCAACAGTTATATACTTTCCTTACCAGTCATTCAAATCCACAAAACTCCTTCGTATACCTAATATAAAGCATCAATGATATGCTTCAATTCACGTGGAGGCGAGCGTGTGAGCGTGCGAGCGTCCAGTCACCCAACACATTTCCAGCTCTCGCTTCAATACAGCCGGTATCTGAGTATCTATCCATATAAAATGGTGTAGCGCATAAAAAACCACGATTATCACCACAAGTCTGCGCCTTCCACCGCTGTCAAAACCTACGGGCAGGTCATCAAGATGGCCTGCCTTCCTCAAGTATGTCGACGCATGCAATTACAAGGGTGTCGATACCGCTGAAAAAGGCGAAAGATCAGACTTTGTCACTTGATCAAGAACGCCAACACGAGTCTTCCTAACATTGAAATCTCGCGACAGAAACCACTATTGTCATCCCCTATCCGTTGCCATTCTTCAAGTATCACCATCACACTGACAACCACACCACGTAAACACCTTCGCTCCATTCTGGATTGAGTTAGCTTTCTCACATAAGCACCTAGAAGAAGACTTTCCGCAAATCTTCCAGCAAGAATCCCGTGGAGAAGGAAAGCCATATCTGCTGGGCACATCACATTACAAACCGAGCAATCCCAGCTCGTTCCCAATACAAATGGCTGCCTGTATCAAGGATCACGAGGCTGTTGAGCACGAAACTCGAAAGTACGTTATGCTATGGCAGTTAGTTACATAGTAGAAAACGTGCAGGATGTGAAGGGCGCTGAAGTGTTTCAGATAATCTTGCTATGCTTGACTTACTGTTGTGTCTTACCAATCTAACAAACCAATTGCTGATGCTTAACTCAAGGTGAGTAAACAATGCCTCTCACCAGGTTCATGGTACTTAACCGATCTTCCATGGCCATAAAACTACGTCCTTACAGATCCGACAGTACACAGATAGATGATACAATCATCCAGTAACCTCGATACATCATCCGATGTCTTAGATGTCGACATGATATATACACAGACATATGCATTATGGTATAAACTCCAACAGTTTCAAACTCCACGCTATGCTCCCAGAAGAAGGAAAGAACATATCACTAAATACATCGAATAATCGACCAGTTGAAAACCATCTTGTCCACTGTCGCTCAATCGTCGCTATCTGAATCCACAACAGCCCTCTTCGTCTTCTTCCTCTGCATTCGAACTGGGTCAACATCCTCGTCTTCCTCCTCTTCTGCAGTCTCAACCTCATCCTCGCCAGATACTTCTATCGCCTTTGAAATCACCCTCTCAGCACCCATTCCCCCTTTCCCACCAAGCAAAGTCCTCAAATCAGGCATCTCATCATCATCCTCATCCCCATCCACACCCTGCACATCCGATAACTGACTCGAGACAAACAGCTTCCTCCTCCTCTCCTCATGAATCCTCGGCTCCGTATTCCGCAGCGGCGTGGTAGAAGATCTAGCCATCATCGATGTCCTCGGACTCGACCCATCAGCAAGGAAGTCTCTCAGACTACCAAGATCAGAATCTTCGTCTTCGGAGCGTTCCTCGCTGTTGATGTCGTCGCCTTGTCCTTCACTGTCTGCTGAGCCGGATAGTGAGTCTGAGCCGTGAAGAGCTCCGTGAGGACGGGCGGAGGATGTGGGATCCATGTCTTCGTCGTTGCTTTCGAGGTCGGAGATGAATAGCGTTTGTTTCTGCTTCTGTTTCTGTAGTGCCCCTTTTTTCGCTGGTGCAGGCGCAGCTTTGCTCTTCGCTGGGCCCTTGGACTTTCTTGGACCTTTGGTAACCTTTTCTTCGTCTTCAAGCAGATTCTGAGGATCCCAGAAGCCACGAGAAGGTTCATCTTCACCATATGGTTTCACGTATCGATCTCCGATATTTTGGGACTTCGCTAGAACCCCAAACAGCTTTACACACCTGATCGTCTGCTGTCCGTGGGCTACATTGACGGCAGGTCCAAGACTTCGCTGGGAGACATGATGAGAGGTCAAAATTGGAACACTGACTTCCTGCGATTCATCCCCGCAGATAGTGATATACTTGTCCGTAAAGTCCCGTTCTTGGACTGGCGTAAGGAAGACCGATTCGGTCGGAACGATAGGAGCAAAATCACATTGTTTCTTCTTCGGAGCAGCTTTCTGTTTCGCTATGATCCCGAGGTTTGTCAGTGTCCCGCTCTCCCCATTCAGATTTGAAGCCTTGCGAAACCCAGTCTCGACTCCATCAGGCATGTGAAACTTCTTTGGGGGTTTCTTCTTTCCTCTAGCTCCTTGCCGCTTTGGTTCGGGTAACGATGGGTTTTGGGTGTTCTCGATCGGAATTTCGATCAGTCGCTTATCAACTACAGGTACGATCTCTCGAGGCAATATCCGAACAGACAAGTCATGACGAAAACTAAATCGGGCACCGGAGCTTATCATCTTCTGCATCTGTTCGTAGTTATCCTTCGCTTGCACGTAAGACTGCTCTTCCTTGCCCTTCATCAACAGTAATACGATATGTCCCGCTCTCTTGCGGCCCGTTCGTCCCATACGTTGCAGCATGCGGATTGGAGAAGCGGATGCATCATAGCAGACAATGAGATCAACTTGGCCAATATCTAAACCTTCCTCACCAATGGAAGTGGCAACGAGGACGTTCATGATGCCAGCCTTGAACTTGTTTATTGTTTCTTGTTGCTTGACTTGACTCATTCCTTCTGATCGCTTTGAGTCTGCTTGTCCAACGAAGACGGATGCTCGAATCATAGGACCATGCCTATTCAGGACCCTTACGATGTCTTCTGCACTGTCTCTGTACTCCGCAAATACAATAACCCTCGTACTTGATGGAGGTGCATCGTCTCCCAATCTTCCCGCTCCCGCATCCATAAAGTGATTGAGGACAGATTCACAAAGACATGTAAGCTTTGGATGGCCAACGAAATCATCTTTGCTGATCCACAAGTGTATTCGGTCCATCATTTTTCTGAAGTCGGCGTGTTCGATGATTTGGCTTTTGTACTTCGACGGCTTTGCTTTATCCTCCACGCCTGACCTAAAAGCCTTGATGGTCTCATAAAAAGGCCCAATACCATGGAAATTGAGAAGTTTGATGCTGTGGGCAATGCTTGCAAGAACGGTGAACAGGCTATTCATCATGCCTTTCATGCCCATGGAAGCGGTACGACCTGCATCTGCCATCCACTTCTTCCGTGCCTGCAACATGCCGAATGCCGTCAAGGACATTGGGTCTCTGTTGTAATAAGCATTTTGCTGGCAGACTGTGTTCACCAGTGGCTGAAGTGCTTTCGATAGAAGATCCTTGGTCATGATAATCTCGTCCGATGGTTCAAGAATGATCTGATCTATGTTTCGTTGATGTGTATACTGCTGAATGTCTATCGATTCCTCTGTCCGAATCTCCACCTTGGAAATCTCGAGATTGTCGATAACTTCCTGCACAGACTCGACACTTGCACCAGGAGTTGCAGTCAGGGCAAGTATTCGGAAACTTTTGTTGAACCGGCGCAAGAACGAAACCACGGTACAATAAGCGTAGTTTCCAGTCGCTCGATGAGCTTCATCCACAACTAACAAAGCGATCCTCTTGGGATCTGCGATGCCAGACGCCAGGTCGTTTTGGAGAGTTTGTGGAGTCATGAAAAAAATGCGTTTAGACTCCCATTCCTCGGCTCGTAGCGTTGGAATTTGATCTCCGGTAAGCATTGTCGTCTGGGATCTTGGGATGCCTACAATGTTGAAGCAAGCATCCACCTGTTGAGCCACAAGGGGTTTGGTAGGAGCGACAAAGACGATCTGGGCATCTTTGGTCCAGCGGTAGAAATTGAGCATGATAGTGGCTGCAATGAAAGTCTTACCTAGACCGGTAGGTAGGGCGACCAGGAGGTTATTGAAGAGACCATGTTTGACAATGCTGTACTGATAGTCTCGAATGCTTCCCAGATTTGTAGGATACACCCATGTTTTTACAGCTTCCAAGTCTAATTTATGATGCGTCGGTGCTTCCGGCGGCTTGTCAGCGATGAAATTGTAAATCTTCTTGACTTGTGAGGCTGGGACTTCGTCAGGAGCTCGACCTCCGAACAATGTCGTCTGGCGAAGTCCTTGTTGTGGTGCAGCAAGACGCTGACTTCGAAAAGGACCACCTTGGCTAGCACGTATTGGCGAGGATCCCAAAATAATTGGCTCTCTTGAAGCTGTCGCCGCATCGTTTTCTGGGGATGAGAATGCGTCTGAAGGAAGGTCTTCTAATTCTCGACTGTAATTGTGTTCCGGTGTTGGATTAGTACTTCTCTTCTCAGATAAAATTGCAGCTGGCTTGACCACCCTTTTTGGAGTCGCGGAGAAAGTCGGTTGCTTCGGAGGAGATTCAGGCCTGGCCTTGATATAAATTGGTCCTCGAAACCTCCAAGGACTGGAATCGGGAAAGGCCTCTGCCTGAGTGGCACCGACGATCTTTGCAGCAGGTTCTTCTCTCTCTGAGACATGTATCCTATATTTTGATTTTTTCTTATTGTTATTTTCTTGTTCTTCGTTCCCTGAATTGCCACATTCGATCGAGTCGCGAGATATCCTTCGCCGCTTTGCTGGCCGGGGTGAAGAGAGTGCTGGAAGTGCCTGGGAAGGTTGACTGAACGCTTCAATCATGTACTCGTCGGGGATATCGCCATAATCATCTTCGTCCTCGTCCATGGCGAGGTTGTTGGCCCTTCACGGTGGTATGCTTTGGTAATTCACGTTGCAGGTGACACGGGAAGACGCGACGACACACGAGCTTATCCAAAGTCACGTGTCAACAGCTTCTTCCTTGGCATTATCAAAATGTTCAAGGAGAGACTACTTCGGTTTCACAAACATGAACAAACATGAATGATGGCTTGGTAGGAGCCTGTGAATCTGTGTATAATCCTGTCTTCTCTTATTTGCCCATGCAAATTAATCGAGATACTTGGCTGGCTGGGTTCCGGGCAATAGTGCAGGGATCCAGCTTTACCAGCTATCTATCTCACCAGATCCCATCATCCTTGCACTAACTAAATCGCTTCGGTGTGTTCAACCTTAGATGTTCCTGAACTTGTCAACAGCACCCATACGCCTTTTTGAAAACAACCTAACATCAGTGGGAAATCATGTTGATTTCGATGAGGATAATGCTTCTTTTTGAAACACAAACGTTATGCTGCATACAAGTCGTCGTTTTGTTGATCTCCTTGCCTCACATTCTTATCATCGGCTCAGACTTCAAAGTTTCGCATACCTCAGAGGTTTAATCCCTTCTGCCGGGGCTAAGAAATGAGGGGCATTCTGCAAATATTGCACCATTTTCTCTTGTCTGCTTTTGTCATTTTTAGATCTTCCAATGAGGGGTGGTTGATCCGTATTTCTTTTTCTTGCAGATGCGTATTATTGTCAATCGTAGATTCGTATACAGAACCTTGTGAGATGCTGATGAGTTTACACTTGTGTCAACATTTCTACTTTGAGCTCTATCAGCTACCATTCGAGTAGCCAAGACAACACCAGGTCATTAAGTGAACATGAGTTGACTTTTTAGCTCTTTGTTTTCTTCTTTTCTTGACTTTTGCAACGAATTATATCATATTGCCCTCCATCAATTGTATCAAACATGGCTCCCATAAAATCCGTAGCCATCATCGGCGCCGGCCCAGCAGGTTTGATATCCATCGACGCACTCGCCCAAGAAAAAGCATTCGACACAATCCGCGTTTTCGAACGTCGAGAGAAAGCCGGAGGATGTTGGTCAGTCCAGTCTCCTCCATCCTCTCCTTCACCCAGAAACTGAAATTCCAAACAGGATCGCAGACCCAAAGGATCATGTTCAGCAATATCCCGACTTCCACAAAATAGCTTCACGTACACCCGACGACCCCATCCCCGTTCCTTCAGACCTCCCAACAACTACAGCCCGGAATACTCAATACCGCTTTTCCGATACATCGATATACCCCACGCTCGAAACGAATATCGATGCTACCGCCATGTCATTCACTCAAGAACCCTTCCCGGAAGAAAGAAGCGAGCTGAACATCTCTCGCCATGGCCATGACTCTCCCTTCAGGCACTGGAAAGCAGTAGAACGCTATCTCGACGGCCTGGTAGATCGAAACGGATATCAAAATCTCGTTTCCTACAACACAACCGTGGAGCTCGTGCAGAAAGACCAAAACACTCAAAAATGGGTTCTCACACTCCGGAAACCGTTAGAAAACAGCGAGGAAGATGCTTGGTGGACAGAGGAATTCGACGCTGTGCTCGTAGCTGCGGGACATTACAGTGTTCCGTTTATTCCCCACACACCTGGGTTGGCGGAACTGGCGAGAGATCTTCCCGGGTCGGTGGAACATAGTAAAGCGTGGAGAGAGCCGGAGAAGTATAGAGGGAAGAGAACGATTGTCGTTGGGGCGAGTATTTCGGGGCCAGACATCTCTCATGCCCTGGCGGATGTGACGGAGGCGCCTTTGAACTGCGTTGTTAGGGGAAGATGTAAGCGAATTTCTTGCTTCTATCTTTGTTCGCTTAGAGAGATATATGTTGACAAGTTCAGATCATCCATATTTTGGCGACTACGCTTTCCAACATCCCAATATCCTTCGCCGTCCACCAATAACGCATATTACGTCAAACCGTGCAACAAACGAGCGCACCGTCCATTTCGAGGACGGCACCAAGCTTGAGAAAGTGGACCACATCATTTTTGGAACAGGGTATGATCTCTCCTATACCCAAATCCAACACAACCCAACTCTCCGGCCCAAAATCCTATTGCTAACAAACCCCCAAAACAGCTACTCCTGGACCCTCCACTTCCTCCCCACCCTCGCATCCACAATCCGCAACAACCGTCTCCCCAGTCTCTACCAACACATCTTCTATCAATCCGACCCGACACTCTGCTTCATCGGCGCCATAGCAGCTGGATTCACCTGTAAGTATTCTCCTTTGCGCTCTCACGATCTCCAGATCCGGGATCCTCTCCTCTTCCCTCCCCTCCCCTTCCCTCCCCTCCTCTCCCCTCGTCTCCATCCCAAGCCCTAAACCCCCCGTCTAAAAATCCATACGCTGACCTCTCCCAGTCAAGGTCTTCGAATACCAAGCCGTGCTCGCCTCCCGCTTCCTCGCCGGCCGCATCGTCCTCCCGCCTCTCGAAGCCCGACTCCAATGGGAAGCCGATCGCATCGCCTACAAAGGTGACGGCGTGCCCTTCTCAGCTCTCTATCCCGATTTCGAAGAGTATTTCGAGGAGGTGAGGAAGATGGCTGGGGAGCCGGCTGTGGATGAGAATGGGCAGATAATCGGGAGGAAATTGGTGAAGTTTGAGAGGTGGTGGAGGGAGGGCTTTGATGGTGCGCATTTGAGGAGGATTGAGATGTGGAAGAGGGGGAATGAGGAGGCGAGGCGGAGGGTGAAGAGCAGGGTGGAGGATGATAGGGCGCAGGTTGCCGAGGAGGATGGGAAGGTGGCAGGGACTGGGCGGGGAGAGTTGACGGGTGGTCGGTTGAGTAGTAATTTGTGATGCGATATGATGTGTAAATATGAAGACCTGCTTCTAGCAAACGTTGATGGGATGTGTCATGAATTACAGCATTGTCTGAGCGATCAGGAAGGGCTTGAAATGTTAAGCGAGTATTGTCAACAAAGACATTGTACCCAGTTTACATTCGCCAAGCCTCAGCATCTAATGAAGCTTCAGCGACAAGGGTATCTAACGCTATTACATCCAATCGTCCAACTATATACTCTCTCCAAACAACCCATGCCAAACCTCCCTCTCACCGTTCATACCTAGGCAAATTCTCGCCATGTGCCGATGATTCTGGTGAATTATGCTGTGCATATTGAGCCCTGTAGTGGTCATAATGCTCATCCTCTATTAATGGCGGCGCAGAAGGCTCTTGCTGGGGTCTGCTGCTCCCCTCACCTCCATTGTCGTCTTCATCATCAGGGAATTCCGTGGGGGCACTCGCTTCGCCCATTAATCGTCGACGTTCCAGTTCTTGCTTATCTTCAGTAGCTTGATGACCTGCTTGTGGATCCAGATCCTCAAGATCTGGTGCGGATGGGCCGTTAAGTGCTTCTGATGGGGTGCTGATATCTGGTGGTAGTAATACAGGCGGTGCTTCTCGAGGAGTTGCGTCGTCCGCGCCGTATAGATCATCGTCAGATTCTATCGGTGGTACAGGAGGGTCTGATGGAGGTACAACTGTCCTCGAGGACGAAGGACTATTCTCGTCGGGAGGTGGTTGGCTAGGAAGAAGTCTTTCCTCGGCTCGACGTAGCCGCTGTTTTTCACTTAATCCTTCGTCGGCCTGTATTTCTGGAGGAGGCACGTGTATGTGGGCGTGGTCAGGAGGTAAATAGTGGTACCGGTAATCGTAATCATAGTACTCAGGATTTTGATGATCTGGATGTGGATGATCTGGCGGTCGATCGTAGTATGGATACGAATCACGATCCTGTCGGTAGGTCTGTCGCTCATCGTTTGTCGCGACGGATTCCTCATAGATAGGCTCATGCGTTGGTGCTTGAATTGCATGCATATCTTCTGGCCAATCGCTGACACTGCGCTTGCCAAAACTATTCCCTCGATCTCGTACTTTGCGTGCAGTGTTTTTGGTACCCACAATAACTTCGAATCGACATTCCACTACACTTTTCTCTCGCCTAATATTAGCAGTGTCAACAAGACTTCCACTCAAGGCGGTCAACAACTGATTATTCTCTCCCGTGCGAGGACCAATTGAAGGGAGAGTCATAGCTCCCATATTTGGAACGTATCGTTGCTGACCGGCAAGTTTTCCTCCTAAATCAACAACAACCTCCACATGATATCTAAACGCTATCATTTGACCAGGAACGCCGGAAATCGTCGGAAAAACATCCTCCGGAACTCTGACCGTAGCATTGACAGTTGTCGTTAAAGTCGTAGGATCGACTAAGATTGGAGCAAAGGTCTGAGATAAGTCCTTACGAAACATGCTACTTGATCCCGCAGATGACAGGGAAAGGCCACCGAGTCCAGTCTTGGATTTTGGAAAATATTCTTCATGCTTCAGTCTTTCTGCCTCCTTACCTTTGATGTCCGCGAATAGTGACAGAGGAGGTGCGGAATCAATCCTCCCTTGTCTGTAAAATGTGATGATGATTCCATGCATGCTTTTCAGAGCTTTGGTGTGCTTTATGAAAACTTTGACCGGAATATTGTCTCCAGGTAGAACTCCGGACTTGCAGAGTTCAATTGTAGCAGTTATAGTTTGGTCTACGAGTGATGCTTTACTGCTTGTCCGCTGGCTATCCTTTGTCGACTTTGCTGAAGATGGCACCGCGCCCAACCTAAAGCTGAGACCGGTGCTACTACTCACAGTGCTCTCTGCACTGTTACCTGCGCTACCAGAAGATTGTACTTCGCTTGGGACCGGACTTCGAGGACTCGTTACTTGATGATCAGTGGAACCACGTTGACTCGCAGAGTCTTCGGGTTGAGGCGAAGTCACAGCGGGTGCTGCATCTGCTGCCGTGCCATTCCCAGCTTCTGTATTCTCAGGAGACGCTGTTTCCTTATTCTTGATTGTTTTCTTCCTCCTAACGCGCCGCGATATGGGTTCGAGGGAGATCTTCTGTGGTTTGGGTGGCACCATAGGCCCGATGTCGACCGTCTCCACCAGAGAAAGCTTCTGGTCGCAACTCGATGTTGCAGCGATAGAGGTCGGACGTGTAATCGTGGCAGTAATTAAGTAGGAAATAGTTCCTCTCTCGAACTGTAGATATCATCAGCAAATTGCCCTCGTAGTAAGTACATAGACAGGCCGTACATCAACACTCGATGGCAGTCCCTTTCGAGGGAACTCCAGCTCGAAATTAAACTCATATACCCCGATATCCAATCGTCCTTCACCACACAGGGTGACCTCATCCTGGAACAAAGAAGCGTGGCCGTTGCCAAAGTATTGGGACTTCCTGGGATTATTCGACGCAGTCAAGCCGAGATCCGGTAATGGGTCGTTCGCAGCATTCGGGCTTTTGAAGACTCGCACATAGCCATGGAGGCAGACAGTAAGATGGGTCAATCGTATAGGTTTGACCACTGTGAGCACAACAGCTCCCTTCACCAGATCGCCAGGCGAGTACTTTCGATGGGGTTCATCAGGGCGAATATGGAAATCTGTGAGGTTTCTCGTCCGGGACTTCAGCGGCGCGGTCAATCGCGACAGGAACGATCGACTGTTCGTCGGCAGAGGCGACACCGACGACGTCGTAGGAGTGACATTTGCGCCCATGTCAACGCGTATAGTATGATGTATTTATCGCCAAGAATTCGATCTGAATGCCAAGTATTCGGGGATACTCGACAGGCGGTCGACTGACGGGTCACATGTAGACGCCCGTATTGGCACTGGAAGTGGCAGACGGCGCGCACTGGGACAGTGAAAAAGGTGGGTGGTGTGTTACACTACTGTGACTGGCCAAAACCAGCGAACCAAGACTTGAAGTGCTCTGAAAACCGAGGTTGGGTATGTGCCGAGCTTTCAGAGTCCTTGGGGGGGTGGAATCGAATAAGGCGTCTGGGACGAGAGAGGAGGAAGGAAAGTGTAAGAGAAAGTTAATGCATGAAGGCGGAGGGGGAGGCAGAGAGAGAAGAGAGGGCAAGCCAAGTCTTGAAAGATACATGTACCACCAGACAAGATCCGGGGGCCCTAGAGGAAGCTGGCTTGGGCGGGGTTTGGGCCTGATCAGTCGTGGTGTATTATGGGGCGTTTGTGGGATGCGATGCAGCAAGATGCAGCAAGATAGATGCAATTCGGATGCAGTCGATTTCAGGGCATACAGGCGAGAGAACGGAGCAGGAAGCTGGTACAGTATGGGCGGGGGGAAGGGGGGCATGGTAATGTAGGTATGATACTGGTAGAAGCAGGGGGCCCGAGTTTTGATGTACGAAATGTGGGAATGGAATCATGGGTACGACCAGACCTGCAGGTTGTACCGACCGTACCGGACTTGTCTCGCTCGTGTAGGTAGGTAGGTAGGTAGGTAGGTAGGTGTACCTGTAGCATTCAGGCGCAGCTACGGTAGGCAGGTAGGTCCCTTGTACGAAAGCACCTCTAAGCAAGACCAGACCACCTGCACCCAAAACCATTGACGGGCGAATCTGTGAAGTCACAGCTGGAGAAGCAGAAGCCGAAGCATGCTATAAATATAAGTATAGGCTGGTAGGGCTCGAATAGCATTTCTGCACTCACGAAGTTAGTTCGTAGTTGCCTCAACTCAAGTACCTTTCGTACAATATAAATAAGTATATGCAGCGAAAACTCAATCCAAGGTGTGTGTGTGTGTGTGTGCTTCCGTTGCGCAGTGCAGTCAGTGCACTATTGCATCGTAGTGGATCACGCGCTGGAGCAACTTCGGACTCTCAGCCGTATCTTACTCTTACTTACCTAGGTTACTAACTAGGTAGGTAGGGAAGAAATTGCTCCAGCCGTATCAGATTGTGACAATCTTCAACCTGTAACAGCTTCAAATATCGCAGAACTAAGAAAGAAGCTGAAGACTCCCTCCCTGCCTCCCTCCCTCCGTTCGTCAGGCCCCCACAATTCATGAGTTACCTCCTCCCTAGGTACCTTAGTTGACAGACTACCTACCTACAACTGCCCTGTAGATGCGAGCTATATGGATGGAAATAGAAAAAAAGTTAAAAGGTCTTCGCGGCCCGGGCCCAAGATAGGCAAGTTGACAGACAGTGGGTGGTGGGTGGTACGTGCGGTTTGGGATATGTCTGGGTCTGGGTCTGGGTCTGGGTCTGGGTCTGGGTCTGGCTTCTCATATGGGCTTGTGAGGTATGGCCTTGCACTTCTCGAATAATACCCACGAACAAGCAAGTAACAACTCCGTAACAGCAAATGTAATAACCGAGTAGGATGTACAGTATACACTCTGAGAGACAGAGACACCTCATGATCGAATCCGGTCCGGGTCTTGCGCAACCAACCAGCCCGAGCAACATGTCATGTCATGGTGATGTGGGTCGTCGTGGCGGAGCAATTGTTGTGTACATATTCAAAGGCGCTAAATCAGACGGGAAGTGACCTCAAGGTTGTCTTCCGGAGCAAGACATCAGTTATATATAGCCTTCATCCGATACCACTGTTTACAGAGCACTTGTCTATCTCTTGCCTCATCTCATGACATACTCGCCCTCCAAGAGCTTACCTGCGTTGGGTGCATAACGAGACATCCTCGACCAAAAGGAAATTTCGAAGATCAAACGGTGAGAAGGAAGAACAAGGGAAAGTGTGAATGTCTGGCAGGCGCTGATACAGCTGCTTCAGACCCGATGCGGATTCGTCAGGACATCAAACGGACTACCAAGACCACCGATAACTGGAAATACGGAGCACGCCCCTAAATTCACTCAGATGATCCATAACGGGAGATAGTAAATAGATAAAAGACAGATAACGCTACCTCCCACCGTCTCCACAATCAAAATACAAAGCCAACTCAAACTACCAAGCCAGCCCTTTGGGCACTTACGGATACGGAGTACGCTTAACCGCTCACAATCCAAGACACCGCTCCCAATCCATCCCCATCCCTCCTCCGCCGAGAGATCTCGCTCGGCTGCTTCCGAAACAAGCTTTCCCCGACTATTAATAAACCAGCGATGAGAAAAGCTTGAGTGCTAATTAATCGAACATGTGGCGGTCTGGAGACTCTGCCACTCGCATCGTTGAGCAGCCCTGGCAGAATAAAAGCACTCAACTGATGCAGGGCAAGCAGGGCATGGCATGGCATGGCATGGCACGCATGAGGACTTGTGCCGTTTCACGACCGCATGTATCATCTTGCTATTGGTTGAGCTGCTGCATGCTGACGGAGACTTGCTTGGGTGCTTAATCGACTGTACGTTGTTATCGACATCCATTGTTGCTAGTCGCGAGTAGGCCATTATAATGTACATCTGCGTCTCAGTAGCAGCAACATGTCCGGATAAAAGCAACAAGTATTGTAGCAAGCTTACATAGCTAATTCATTTCCACATCGTAGCATATACCCCTCGCAGATACCCTTCCATACACCCCTTGTCCGAAATGTAAGCAAATTCGATATTGACGCATCATAGATCCTTCAAGCCCTCTCCAAGCACGTATTCATCACCACAAGCCTGCGCCATGATCTCCACCATCTGCGCCCGATCAGTAGTAAGGGTCCCAATGTAGCTTTCCAGCGACTCGATATTATCCGTCCACCTAATCGCACTATCCCTCGCGCGCTTCGTCTCCTCAACCTTCCGTAGGATCTCCACAGGGTCATTGTCGCTATAAGCCGCCAACTCCTTATCCAAGATCGCCATCTCCTTCTCCAGCGCTCCATGAGTCTCCAATAAAGTCTTCCTGTCCATCCCATTACCCTCCAACAGATTGTCGTCCTCATCCTCCCTCTTCGCCATCTCCTCCTCAATCTGCTTCTCGGCGTCCGCAATGGCCATCGTCAAGGTACTCTCCTCAGCCTTCAATTTGTTGAGCATGTTCTCCTTGGTCTTCTTCGCGTCCGAGGTGAAGCACCAGTACCAATTTCCGCTACCGATCTTCTCGACGCGGATGACGTTCTCGTCTTGCATTGACTGCAGGAATTCTTTGACTTGCATGGCGTGAATGGATGCGACGGATGCGAGGGTCTTCTCGAGCTCCTTGAGGGTGAAGACGTTCATGGATTGTTGGAAGAAATCGAGGATCTTTTGCTGCTTGGCGGCGGGTGGCAGGTTCTTAGGCGCCTGGGATGGTAAGTAGATAATTAGGTACTAGGTAATTCGGGATGATGTCAATCACCATTGTGACTAGAATCGCGTTTTCCTTTATTTCAGTGCCGGTAGCGGAATTTTTTTGTCGTGGGAGGTTTTCGCTGTCTTTGGTGTGGAGATTGAAAGGTTGGCAGTTGGAATTTCACGAGTTGGGAAGTGACGGGAATGTTGCTGGCGAAACGGCAAGCGGAGGCTGCTTCTCAAGTAGGCAAGTACGCGAGCTGGGGTATATGCTCAAAGAAGCTCTTCTTAGGTATCTAAGGTAGGTAAGGTTCTAAGAACTGTCTGGATTGTATTGTTTCCCCTGATTCTCTGGTGAATGCCACACCCGTTGCTACACATGTATCGCTAGCTTTGTTTACTTCCTCCTCTCCTCTCCTCTCTTTACATCTCTCCCACATTCAGGTCAAACACAACCACTTGACTCGTCCGATTCTTGCGTGCCACCGTTCTCATCAATATTGACAGAACACCAGAAGTCTCCAACCTGCATACATCAACACATGGATCTCCCTCAACCTTCTCATACTCGCACACTGACTCAAACTCTTGGTGTGCATCCGACTGTCGCGCCCGCATGATGACAAGGCCCGGTTTCGAGGTTAAAGGCAATATGAGATAGACATCGCCTATGTTGTCGACACATACGGTCGGGCTTGGGCCTGAATCCGTAGCTTTAAAAACGCGGTTTGGCACGACGGCTGACCTCCAGCCCGCTATTTTATGTTGTCAGCTCAGCTCACTCCTTTCGCATATGGAGAGGATTATAGCTAGAAGCACTACGCACATGGCGGCCTCCCTTCATGGCCTTCTGATATCCGATGTTTCAATGCCCACTTTGCTTCGCCATTGAACAGCTGCCTGTGGACCAGCCAAAAGCCGCCATCGAAGTCCGTAGCTTGGCTTCCTGGGTTCGAGACGCGTCTGATCCCAAAAAAAAACCAGTCTCGCCTGCGTCATCCGGCGATATCGTTCCAATTGTGATAACATTTTCAAGGCCTGACATGCAACCCATCTCTTCTCCACGAGTGTCTTTCCAAGTACTGCCATAATCTTCAGAAATGGCATATTCCAGTCTGGAATCGTCATCTGATACGGCCAGGTTGTTTTTCTCCCGATGCGCGTCTCTCGCTACGGAACTTGAAGTTGCAGCGGATCTGAAGTTACTCCATGCCATGTACAGTCTATTGTGACGGTCGCAGCTCAACCCGTATACGTGCGGAGTATGGGGAAAACCTGTCAAGAGCTGCCCGTCGAAGGTATACTTCCAAGTAGGATAAAAATAGCGGTAGAGAGCCACGGATCTCGCACCCTCTCCCTCCCTTGTAAACTTGTCAGCCTATCACTGCGATTGTTCAGTAAGCAGAGTCGACTCACTGGCAGGTGTAGCACATGAGTAGCAGCGCCGAAGCCATGTTGATGAATCTCGGGCCGATGACTCTCATATTCAAAAACCTATCCCTCTCGATGCCCGGCAAGCAGTTCATGGCCTCCGTGAATAGCGACACGTCCCATATTCCACACGAATTATTCGCAACTCCAGGTTTCGAGATTCTAAATTTGAATTTACAACACAAGCCATCAGTCGCAGCCCATTTCTCACATCCTCCTCCTCTGAAGCAGGAAATCTCACTCGCTACCACAACGATCATAGGCCACATGAATAGTCTCATTCACCTCACAAATACCAATCAAGACACCACTACTTCCATCCTCACGAATTTCGACCGGATCAGCGAAAGTCACAAGTTTCCAATCCGCCGCTGGGCCGGACGAACTAAAGTGACGACGAGCAATGGTAAGACGATGTCTTGATTCTGGATCATCGGGTATCACAGTGAAGTATGTGATGTATTGCCAGCCACATAACGAGGTTATGATGTTCTGCTTGTAAGGTATGGCTGTGGCTGTGGCTGTGGTGCCCTTCTGTCCAAAAATCCATTTCCTTGCTCCTCGGAGCGCACTCACGCTAGTTGACATTGCAATGAGAATGTTTGTTGATTGAGAAAGTCTGCGAAGTCGAAATTATAGCAAGAATAGCTTGATGAATCAATGATGATGTATTAATCAATGATGATGTATTGATGGGCGTGGAATGCGCAAGCTGACACTGTTGGCACCGAGCCAAGTAACAGCTCCTCACTTGCACCTTCCCTAACGTGCTTAGCAGTTCATGTCACTGACTCTTTCCCTGTCAATCCGAACACATCGTTCGCTTTTCATGTCGCAGAAATCACGCCTCGTGAAACGGATCACTGTCAACACGGAAGTTCTCAGCTTGTGTAAGGAGGTGATGAAGAAAACAGCATTTGTTGTTATCGCGGAATTCTAGCGAAGTCCGCAAAATCTACTCGAAGCACCTTTCGGATTGGGCTCTACGAAATCTCAATAAAAAACTTCATTACTCCTATGACCTTTGGAATTTGAAAATGGGAAGGAGCTCCTCAACGATAACCGCCAGATCGCCAGGTAAGGCAGGTTGAATTACGCGTACATTCTGATGCGGGAGTGTAGCTACACCAATCGTGTCATAAAACAGCAGCTCTTCGACGACTCGGTGTTCCATTCATTATTTCAACTTGCATATAGCCCATCACCTCGAAACTTCACCGTCTCTTCTCGACGAGAAGTCCTCGATGAAAAATTTTCAAAGCACCATCCATTTCACCATATATCTCACATATCCAAATCCTCACTCAAAGACTCGACTTACCTCCCGCATGAATATCCCTCAATCTCTCCTCCGCAGCTCTAATACCCTCCTTCCACTCCCCAAACATCTTTCCATAAAACCCACTAACATCCAACTCCTTCCCCTCCTTCAAACTCTCCTCCACGAAACCCGCCAACTCAACCGCATCCCTAATCGCAAAATTCGCACCCTCTCCCCCAAGAATGGGAAGCGCATGCGCCGAATCCCCGATGAATACCACGCCCTCTCTCCCAAGCCTGTCCAACTCCCTCCTCTCCACAAGCACATCCCTCATCAACCAATGCAGCGTCCTCGCCTTCCTAACGTCATCCACAGCAAAAGCGTCTTTCCACGGCTGTCCCAAACCCTGCAGACTCAACTTCGAGACCTCCTCAAAAAACGCTTCTGAGATATCACTTGCCTGGCTGAGATCTCTGCCAGGTCTATGAAGAGGGTCATTATCTTTCGAAGGTCGAGAATAGACAATACTGAGATCCACCCTCCCTCCCTCCTCCTTAACATCATCAATCCAGATCTGCAACAGCACCTCCCCTACCCTCGTCTTCAAAACAGTCCCCCTTTCAAAAGCAGCCTCATAAACCTCCTCAAAAACCTTCCTCTCAATCCTTCGCGTCCCTCGAAACACGACATAAGGCAGGACGTTCAGCTCCGTAGCAGGTAAAAGACTTTTCCTCACCGAGGAATGAACACCCGACGTATCAACCACAAGCAAACTCCTAATATCCGGCTTATCCTCAAACCTCAAAACCCCTCCCATCCTGTTCCCAATCCCATTCCCATCCCCACCCATCTCAACATCCCGTAAAACGTGACCCCACCTAACAGTCCCCTCCAACCCCTCCCTCAACAAACCCTCCAACCGTCCTCTATGAGCCCTCAACGGCACCACGCCCCTCCCATCCTCACCAAACGCACTCCTGGAATCAGAATCAAGATACTTCAATCCTCTCGACCCCCCGTCCCCATCCCCATCAACAGCCACCCTCCCCAGCAACCTCCCCTCCTCAATCCCCAGCTCTTTAACCAGCAACCTCCACGCCCACGGCTGCAACGAGATCCCGTAGTTGTGCTTCGCGGGCGACGGATTCTTCTCGAAGATCACGGCCTGGATCCCGCGGTTGCGAAAACAGCGCGCGAGCGTGAGCCCGCCGATACCAGCGCCGATGATGTGGATGGGCGGAGTCATGACGTTATTGACTTCCTGGGTCATCTGAGATGCTAGATATCTAGTCCAAGGAGTCTTGCTTTGGCTGGTAGGGCGAGATGCTGCTCTTGCGTCGAAAGAAAGAGGAACGATGCATGGATACTTTGGTCACGGGCAGAGGCTTGTTAGGCTCTACTAAGGTTGGAAGGTTACTCGCTAGCGCTTGGCTCGACTGGCTCTAAGCGAGATCTTCCATTACACCTTTCAGCGACCCAGGGGTAGTTGATAAGGACCAATTTTTGCGAGATAGAAATCACAGTCTTAAACTTGGTATTTCTCTAGAAATGAGGTCATTACCATGTTTTCTATGCTAAGATTGCTCTGTACCTCTATGATATTTACAATTCGCTCTTAATCGTCTTCGCCTGGTAAGCCTCCACCCACTTCTTAACATCCTCTCTATCCCGCTCAAGCCAAGCAGCCTTCGCCTTGATAGAGTCAAGACTCTGAGCAAGACTCTGATCGAAACCTTTAGTACTCTTATCCGAAAAGAACTTGGTGACACGATCGATATCCTTTTGGCTGGAAAAGCTTGATGTGCAAATCGCAACCATGGAGCCTAGCATAGACAATCCTGCAGGGAGTCGTCTGGCAAGCTCGTCCCAGTTCTCTGTCATCCAGTTGTAAAGTGCCTCGATTCCGGCGGGATGACTCCTGAGATTGCCGACGGGCATGTAGATATCTTGCTCCTTGACTTCGCCACTGAATGGCAGGGCAAGTGTCCTCTTCATGAGCTCGGGATCCTTGGCTCTCCCCAGCGATCGAAGGGCGGTGTTGCGTTCATCGGCCGTCTTTCCTGTGCGGTATGCATTGAGGACGACGTCGTACTGTAACCTGTTAGTATTATCTATTGTTCAGGATCCGGAGTGACCTACCTCTTTCGCACCACCATACTTCAAGTTGATACCATAAACACTGCCACGAATGTTGGGATGGATGGCAGATGTGTCACCGTCAGCAAACTTGGCAAACATATCTTGGGCAGCTTTGATGATGACCTGGTCCCCAGATACACCAGCGCTACCGAAGAGGAGAGCCTTGAATTGCTGCTCAAGATGGTCATCGCTCTCCTTGAATTCCCAACCAGCTTTATGTGCCAGACCACTGACAAGATCTCGCTGGAAAGTCTCAAGCACGTCCTGAATCTTCTGGTCCTCGAAAGTCCATGTTCCTCGAACAGCACCAAGTCTCGTGAGGATCTCACTCCAAACGATGAACTCCTTCTCTTCACTGAAACCCTTGAGCAAGTTCAACACGCCTGAAGTCTTGCCGTAACCTGATGCTGCAAGTGCACCCGCATCCGAGATCATACCTGCGCGATCCTCGACAGTCAACAAGCCATCCTTGGCGGCCTGGCCAAGCTTCTCTAGGCGAGCGGGGCTGTATGACGTTCGGTAGAGAGACGAGTGATCCGCGTTGAGCTTAAAGAACTCAGTGTCCTTGACCTTGAAATCCTCTTCACGAGTTGACAAGACCAGTGATTCATCTACACCTTCCTTGGTACGGAGACCCAGGAAAACAGGGTACAGAACAGTGTCTTCTTCAGGCTTGACATCTCCTGTTCGGAGGAATCGATTTTGCTTGACATGAATGGAGCTTCCTGCCTCGTTCTCCGTTACGGAAACCACGGGGTATCCAATCTTCTTGGTCCAAATATCCATGACATTCTCAACGTCCTTTCCACTGACTTTGCTGAGTGCGTTCCACAAGTCACCGGTGGTTGTGTTACCGTATGCATGCTTCTTAAGGTAGTCCCGGATGCCCTGCATGAAAACGTCCTCGCCTAAATACTTGGAGACCATTCGGATGACACTTGAACCCTTCATGTAAGAAATAGCATCAAAAATTTGGTTAACCTCGTCAGCCCTCTTGACTGGCACCTCAATTGGGTGACTGCTACGAAGAGAATCGAGGCTGAGAGCACTTTGCAGACCGTCCGTAACATAGCTCTGCCACACTTTCCACTCAGGGTAGAAGACATTACAGCTGTACCACGACATCCATGTAGCGAAGCCCTCGTTGAGCCATAAACCATCCCAGAAGTCCATAGTCACAAGGTTTCCAAACCACTGGTGAGCAAGCTCGTGCTGAACGACTTCTGCAACGCGCTCTTTGGTCGACGCACTGCTAGTCTTTTCGTCCAACATGAGATCAACGACACGGTAAGTGATAAGACCCCAATTTTCCATTGCACCAGCAGCGAAATCCGGAATAGCAACCATATCCATCTTTGGCAGAGGAAATGCACTGTCAAAGGTCTTTTCATAGAACTCAAGGGTACGAGCAGCGAGCTCCAACGAGAAGCGGCCATGTTCGATATCAGACGTAGGAGGAGCGTAGACCCTGACTGGTACTCTGAACTTGGTAGATTCGATGTAGTTGAGCTCACCAATAATGAAGCAGATCAAGTATGTGGACATCGGCGGCGACTTGTTGTAGCTCACAGCCTTCTTGACGTCTCCGCCAAATTCGGATTTGACTTCCTTTTCGCCTGAGACGTCCATGTTGCTCAAACAGGTGAACTTCTTATCAGCAATTAATGTGACAGTAAACTCAGCCTTCAACGCTGGCTCATCGAAACATGGGAAAGCTCTTCGAGCATCTGTAGCCTCCATTTGACTGGTTGCCATTATGGATTCGGTACCATCTGCATTCTTGTATGTTGATCGATAGAAACCTGCCATTTTGTCGTTCAATTCGCCAGTGAAAGTCATCTCCAGCTGAGCCTTGGAGCCCTTCGCGAGACTGTGCTCGAAATCAATCTTTGTGGTTTGAGAATCTTCATCGTAGGTGAGGTTCTTAGCTTCGGAGGAGCTGATGAATTCAGTCAGTATTACAGCTCGGTACTTCAAAGCTTATGGGAAATCTACTGACGTGGAAGATTGGCCAGACGTAGAAATCTTGGTACTGTGGATATCCAGCTCAAGAGTATTCAGAGAGACCGAGCTAGTCTCCTTCACCACCTCGAGATCGATGACGACTGTACCCTTGAACTTGAAGGTCTCAAAGTTGGGCTCCAAGGTGATGTTGTAATGCTTGGGAACTACGTCCGCAGGCAGAATCTGTCTGCCCTTGGTCACATCCATGCCGCCGGACTCCACATCTGCATTTCTGTCTGATCGACACATCTTGTGGCGTCGGTAGGAGCAGTTACGAACTGCTGTAGTTGTGGGAGGATCGTGTTTGCGAGAAGGAGAAACTTGAGGTCGTCTACAAGTTGGGTAGGATCTGAAGGAGGCTGTTAGTCTAGAAGTGTAGAGCTTGGAAAGAAAGTTGAGTGCGTAAGGTTTCAAGCAGTAGAGTTAACAGATAGGCAGAAGTCTACATGTGAGGCACTTTCCACATAGGGACGCGGGGTTAGATTGAGGAAGCTTACATTAGATTGGGAAGGAGGGTGGCGGACGACCGAGGAATAGGCTGGAGTTGGCTACTCAAAGCTCTCCTTGGAGTTGCTGGAATAGAAATGGAACTCGAGACAGCTGGGCGCAGGAAGGGGAAGGTGAAGGTATTCGAGGTTATGGTGAATCTGACCACAGAAGGAACGACACGAACATGCATAGTAAGAGAGGGAGAGAGGGAAGGGAAGGGGACTCGGAGGAGGGGAAGCAAAACAGACAGATAAAGGAAGGTGGGGTTGACTTCGTAAGGTTAACCAACGCACGCAGGGTACTGTAATGCAAAGCTGCAAAGCAAGCGCGAGTGGACTGGACTTGGACTGAACTCGAACTTGCTGGGCACTATAATAATGGCAACGTCGAGAGGGACGACTCGGACTTGCAATTGGGCTTCATCAACTCGGCCTCGACTCGACTCGAAACTCCTCTTGGGCGGCAGAAGCTTTTGCGCCTGCCAAAAGGAGCTTGGCTCATTACTTATTTATAATGTACCAGTACAGTACCAGGGGAAAGGGCGGTCAGATCAAAAGTGGGCCACCCATATAAATATTTTGGATGTCGGGACTTCTCTTCTGGCTCCTCACGCAACATCAGTTCTTCCAACACGCTCGATCGTTCACACGACGTGTCTGGCGCTCCCTGATACTCTACCTATGGTAAGTATCGGACGTTGCAAGAAGGATAAACCGCAAGTTTGAGGGGACCATAAATGCCTTCGGGATATGCATGACTCTCCATAGGAAGACGGCACATTGTTGTTCGAGAGAGGCTGTTTGGATTTTGGTATGGTCAGCAGGTGGTACCTACCCATAGGTGCGATAGCAAGCCAGTATTCAGCCACTCAATTGGAGCACAGTTCTTCATTTTCTGGAATTTGATGTAATGGAAACCCCATTCTTGAACCCAATCTCGTGAGGAAGCTGCCCAGCAAGGATCATCTCGTACAAGAAGGGAAGGTGCTTTCAGAAGAAGCAGTTTAGCTGAAGTCTGTATGGAAGTCATATCCTAGGCTTCCTCCATGACACCAAAGAGCACCTTCAGCCAGAGACTGCAGCCCTTGCACCCAACACAAATCTCCCCATCCTCAGCAGCCTCTTCAAGATCGCTCTCCTTAATCAAGAACCCTCTTTCATCGCCACATCTGCAGCTCCTATACCATATGCCTTGTACCTCGTCAACCTCTAGATCATCCAGATCCGCCGTCTCGATGCCGGTTCGAAAGACTTGCTTTGCCCTTACCCCTCCATGTGTCGCATTCGCAGTCTGAAGCTTCAGCTCCTGATCATATTGCTTTCGGGACTTGGGATCGGAGAGGATGTTGAAGGCTTCGGATATTTGATCGATTGAATACAATGTCGTCTTCGTGTTCAAGGCATTGTTCGCAGAGGATTTGTCGGGGTGGTTCTGCAGAAGAGCTCGTCGGTAGGCAGCTCGTAGAGTTTGCGCCGGCAGATTTGGTTCATCGTGGAGAGCTGCGGGGAGGCCGAGAATTTCGTAGAAGGTTCGCATGTATGTCATCGATCCATCGGATGCGTATCGAGCTGCAGTCTTCGTTGTGCGAGGGCGAACTGGTAAAAGAAGTAGTTATCTCATTTCTGAAAATATATCCCCCGTGGGCCTCAGGCCATAAGAAGGGGTTTTGACGCCAAGCGCTAAGTCGCTGCCCCGCTTTCCCGTTCGGGAGTAAAGTAAATACCGCCGTCGCAACGAAATAATACGTAATTCGTGCGTGAACGGGGTATCGATGTAAAAAACATTCAACGGAAAGCATGTAGCCTTTTTTAACCGGCCATGCAATCTCCCAGCTGATTCCAATAAATATGGGACATCGATATGCTGTCCAAGTACACCCTTTGCGAGATTCCATGCAGCAGCTTTTCAAGATTTCGATGTTTGAATTTCCAAGGCAACATGCAGCCGAAACTGTACGCTTGAAAAAGAGAATCAAGGCAAGTATGCTCAATAACCTGGCTCGCGAAATTCCTAGAAATATAGTAATACTTAAGACATATCGGGAGTCTGTATCTGACTAATGGGCATCGTAGGTCAAGAATGAAGAATCTCAGCCTAGATATTCACTTTGTCACAAGCCCGAGAACATCCAAGTCCTAATTTCTCCTGTTTGAAGACTCTGAGGTAAAGAGTTATCTTGGTCCCTTGTTCACTGCCTAAGCTTAGAGGATAAATCATGAACAGTAGAGTTTCGGGAAAGAAGTATCATCATCAGGACGAACCAAGCAGGTCAGGTCTCAGAAAAGGTTGAAATTGTATGACCTTATCAAAGCAGTGCTAAAAAACACTCTTCGTCGATAGAAATATTTGGGTTGATTTCGGTATGCGACTAAACACGATCCATGAATTCTCAACCATCCAAACCTCAAACACTACATATGATATGTATTCCAAAAAAATATTGTCCCAGTAAATGAAAGAGTAATGACCGAGGACTTTACTAGACTATCTAGATAGTACACAAAAAGCATGAAACATCACAGTACTAGTCTGGATATAGACGTGAGCTTGGACGGCCTCACTGATATCAGTTCATAGAGATTCGTAAGTGCCTTGATTCATCAGTCACCACTTCCTATACAAGCATTGCGGGAAAGGAAATCCAGTGCTTGAATTTCAACAGTCCTACTCGGTGCTGTTGTACTAGGGTAGATGATTGTCAGAGAGACCGCTTGTGACATTTCTGCGCGCGTTGATACTGCCTGGTTCAAGCTAAGTCGGCGACAATCAGGTCGTGGGAACGGCACAAGACAAATATTTTATAGGTTCTACTAAACGTCTCATGGTTAAACTCAATCCTCCTTTCGGTTTGTGTGTGGGTGGGTTCTCAGCATTCTTTTACTTCCCTCTGCTATGACTGGAACTTCGATTCTGGCCTGCTCGAAACAGTGCTTATCGCTATGCATCTGATTGAAACCAGCACCCGTCGTCTTCTCGGCATAATAAATCATTGCCATGATATTGTGGTCCGAGAAGATTGTGATTTTGTGCCGTGCTCCTAACCCTCGATGAAATGTCTCCGATACTTTATAACATAATTGACGATAGCCAAAAGCTCCTGAACTCATCCCGTAGCCCGTCCCCCAAGGATGAATTTCTTCCATAATGATTTCCCAAAGTATACAGCAACTCGGAGCCATGATCACAATACCCAGCCAAAACCATCGACAGCCCTCAACACTCACCAAAACACCACAGACCCACAACCCCTCGCTTACCGCCTTCACCTACCCAAATACCGCTGAACCCCACAACGAACAGCAGCAGGCAGCCGCTCTATGGCAGAGCGGTCAGGGCAAACTGTGTTCAAAGTGGGAGGAGATCTTACGGATCATAGCGTGGATCGATGGCCAAGGGTTCGACAACCGTAAACGCGTAAACGCAAAAGTAAAATTCTCACTCATCGCGAGCGCGGGTTTTCTCCTCCTTCGGGAGTTTCTTTTTGGCCTTTTTAGATAGATGGTTTCTTTTAGTTTTCATTTTTTCCTTTTCTTTTTGGATTCTTGAAGGCGCTGCGAGATTCTTGGGATTCACTTCTTCTTGTTAAATCGAGGTGCGGATGACGAGTCGGCTGTTGACTTTTTTTTTTTTGGAATTTGATGATGTTGACATTTTGATATTTAAGCGAGGCCCAGGCTTGGTGTAACTTTACCAGGTCTCTGGGCGCCTGGGAAGCAGCGACGGAGCCGGTGATCTGTAAGTACTGGCAGTAAGTATCGAAAGGCTCTGTACATTCCCACGCTGCACATGCAACAAACTGAGGACCAGGTCGTTGCCAGTCCTGTCAGATGAGGTCTACTCAGAAAGTGGAGTGTCGACCACTGACTACCGAGATGCTCGTGAGTATGGAACATGTTCTGGTCTGGAATTTGGATATGTCAAGGTGTTAACAAATTTGACAGTTTTGGATGAGCGTGTTAAGATTAAGGTGAATGATGCGAGAATGTTACAGAAGAGGTCATAGTGATAGCATGAGTACCCTAACTGCTTGGTATTAAAATTCAAATGTTTATGCTGTCCAAGGCCCAACCACAAACATTACTGATTGGTCTATGTTTCAAAGCTTATCGGAATTGAGAGACTACAATGGTAATAGTTTAGTTAGCCTCCAAATCCATGCGGCGGCCGGTTTCAGCTCTCAAGAAACAATGAAGATGTCCACTTCAAGAGCATCCAATCCTACTTTGCTCAACAATCCTCCACCAGCATTCCATCCGCTTCCCCAAACAACTTGCTCAATTTTCCCCACGCCTTGGAGTGCGATACTCACATTCGCCTTGAAGGTAGGAACATAGTTCATGTTGACCACACTCACCAGCGTACTATCGCCCAAGCTCCAAGCAGTTGCATCAACTCTCGTTTCGCCCTCAACATCCAGCGCTACGGGGAAAGCACCTAACAAGTACGGCGTGACAGTACTTGAAGTCAGGGCTTTCGACAGCGCACTCGTGATATTGATGAGGCCCGGTTCAGTCGTGTACTCCCACATCGCAATACCCTTTGCGCCATGATTGATGAATAGCATATTCATCACTACCTCCTCTTCGGGGGTAGGGTATCGAACCCAGAATGTCTCATTCCCGAACGCCTGGGGGACACCCCACTGTGGTTTCTGCGGTACGTTCAGAATCTCTTGATACTCTTTGAATAGGTCGAGACGGGTGGTGATGTCTTCGAAATCACCTTCGCAGTCATCGCAACCACAGCAGCCATATGTGGTGTTACAGACGGTGTTATATTGAGAAGAGAACGTAGTATTGACTGCGATCGGATAAGGGTCGGACATGATTATGTCAGTGCCAGAAGTGTATTCCCCGAAATAGTAGTTGAGGCAGTTGAGGCAGAGGGAAACCGGGTGCCATGGGTCGATAGATTTTATGAGGTCGTAAGTAATTTTAGTAGCATTAAGAGGGTCTGGCCCAGAAGATGAGTATTGGTGAGTCTAGTGGAGGGAGAAAGCATCTTACCGACTTGGCCATCTGGTTCGTCACCCGTGTAATAGAGCAGCAGGCTCTTGTGAGACTTTACTCTTTTCACTTGTGTTTCTACTGAAGATAGGTTCTTCGTCGATTAGCGTTGTTTACATTTCGATATTTCAAAGAGCTCACCATATAGGACCATCCTGTGAGTATATATCAGCAAGTCGTTCGAGAGGATCATAGAATGGACGTACTCATATCGAACATCAACCAAAGCCCGATCTCATCCATGAGGTCTTGATATTTATCAAACACATCGAAGTCAAAGGCCTTATTATCTAGCGCAAGATTGGGCACAATGTGGATAATGTTGTAACCTTGAAAGATTAGTATCCAGACCAATATCATTCTCAACAGTCACTCACCTTGCTCCTTGAAAAGCCGAATGTCTGTGAAAGATATTAGCGCTGCACTTGATCCGAAAGGCTCGGTTTTGCTTACAGTCCAGGTTTAGTTCAAGCCATTCATCCCAAGACGTATAAAAAGTATACGGAAACAGTGGGGTCCAATCAGTCTTGTTGGCGAAAACATCCTGGACGAGCAGACCACCGTATAAATTGTCAACTTTTGCCACACTACCACCATCAGTCCGTTCAGGGACGTAGTAGAGTTCAGTCGTAGCGGTATAGAACTGCGCTCCGTCACCGGATGCTCCAGTGATGACGATCTGATATGGCTCAAATCGGGGGGTAAGATCAGACAATTTGATCCCAAACTCGTTGTTAGTTGTGTTAACAGTGATATAGCGACCTGCGATCAAATTGAGTCCGCTCTCCACGACTTCGACGTCAATGAAGAGTTTTACAAATGGGGTTGTGACGTTGTTTTGCCTATCGTAGGAGGCGTTCACGTATCTCCCTCCATGCATGAATGAGATTGGAGCATCGATGAGAAACGAGGCATAAGTCTCGCTGGCGAGATATAGATTCAATCGCGGCCTTATAGAAAGATCAAGCAGGGGAGTGGTAGATAAAGTAGGCTTTTTAAGCCATCCTCCAGGCTCGAAGGACCCGTTCCTGCAGCCAGATTTCAGAATCTTTCTCCAAATTACCGAAAGACAAGCTAAAAAATAACATACGTAGCCCTATATGCTTTCCCGCACCTTTTGAATAATTAGCATGGTCGTTTATCTAGGAAGGCAGAATCATACCAAACATCAACTCCCGCTGGGTAACCAAATTCCGCAGCCAACTCCGGACTGATTGCAAGAGCACATCTCGCTAAGAGAGATGCAACAGTGCCTAGACGGAACATGACTGCGTTGGTAATACAAAGTTTCCGAGAATAGCTAGACGGAGCAGGTGAATTAAAGAGAATGTCTTTGTGCCGGCAATGAAGGGCCTCATATAGACCTCCGCATAATGGGGAAGTAGAAGGTCATTATCCGCCACAGGAGTTGGAACCGCAATTGCCTTATCGACTCTATCTTACCATCGAATTCATGATTAACCGAGGCCAGCTTGGACAAGAGAGAGCAATTGACTTTACCGATGTCGTAACGTAGCATGCTATGCGGACATTGTCGGCAAACAGGGCAGTATCCCGATGTTCAGGACCACTTGCAGAGGCATGGAAAACGATGACCCGGGTCGAATTGTACTTACTGCCATGTCCATGTACAGAGGAAATAATGTGAGTATAGAGATGAACAAGAACTACAAGACACTCTGTAACCCGTCTTCCAGATCAGCAAATTGAGTAGGGATTTGTACTTGAAAACTAATAATTTTAGCACACCCTTGCAGCTTTGTTTTGGCTGTTGGAACAGAGGGTATGAATTGAAAATACCTAACTGTTTTCACTCAGTCCAAGATAACCCGCAAGATTCGAAGCTTCAGGTCACAAGACGTGTGGCTATAATCTTTCAATGTAGGCTTTCCACTGTTGTGTACAAGGATTGGGACATCTTTGAAAAGTTAATATGTGCATGTAGGAGTGGGGAAATTTGGTGAGTATCATTTTACGCGAGGGGTTTACGGTTCAGGAAGTGGGATGAGGTTGGATGCAGGGACAAGCTTTGAGGAGGCGGGTCGGGTGCGATGGGCGTCATCGATGAACTTGGGAGCCATTCATCAACCTGCGTATCGAGTGCCCTGCCACTGTTCAGATATCCACGAGATTGGTATTGATACGGCCTCTGAAGATAGGATGGTAGTGCTGGCATCCTATCACGAACCGCCCGTCGCATGCGTACCTACTGCACATTACCCCTCCCTTTTTACAGATTGATCGGATGATGTTACCATGCATCCAAACGTTACAAGTCCTTGTAAACCTTCAGAGTCTAATTTACTGAGTAGAACGCGGTGAGCCTAGATAAGCCAGGATGTGGATCATAGCTACCATCGGACGAACTACCATGATCGTTGCTTAGATGTCATCTAGTGATCAGAAGATGGGAGCTCGCAAAGCAGTCCGGCATATATGATAGGACAAGTGCCCATTCAAACTACACAACCTTATTGGTTTCCGAATCCATCACAATGAAGCTTCTTAATTTAGTCGGACTGGCGGCTGCAGTGGTAACAGCGGCACCAAACCGTCCCTGGGAGAATGAGACATCCATAGAGGTAAAGTCACCGACTGACTAGTAATGACTTGGAGCTGACATTGGCAAAGCAAATAGTCCAAGTCCCTCTCGCTGCTCACTTCAATAACAAAGGCTTCGGACTCGTCCCTGGCGAAGCAAATTTCGATCAATTGTATAATTCCTACCCTGCTCACAACCTGCCAGCCGGAGGAAGCTACACATCCACCAAGACAAATATCTCATATGCATTCCCAGGATATCAAGGCGCCGACGCAAGTGACAATGTGGTCATGGCAGGACAAACGATTGAAATCCATGAGGATTCATATTTCAGCTTGCACATGCTTGTGGCGACAGAATCAGCTGGTACATCTGGAAACTTGACCTTAGAATACACTGATGGTACAAAATCACTTACTGAAGTCCGAACCAACCCATACTCTACTTTCCTGTCAATCCTCAAAGGGGAGATTGTGATGCCATCCTACTTCACGAATAACGCTACAAATTGGAATACGTCTCACATTTTCGAGTACATTGGACCTGTCGACCCTTCCAAAAGCCTGGCCTCTATCACTTTGCCAGACACTTCAAATGATACGTCAAGGATCCATCTCTTTTCGTTATCGCTCCTACAGCAGACTGGAATCCAAATTCAGTTTCTACGACCAACTCAGAAGCATGATGCCGATAAAGTACAGGTGGTGGAAGTTGTCATCAACAATGCTGGTCCTGACTGGATCTCAGGCTCCGGGGTGGAAGTCACTATCTCTGCTCCGGGGATTGAGACCATCGAACCGGGACACATCAAAAGACTGAGACCAGGAGATCAGAAGAAGGTTAATGTAGGTGTTACTGGATGTGGGAATGTTACGGCGACAATTCACTTGTCGGGCTCGCTTAATGCGACTTATGTGATTGACCATGTCAAATTTGGTCTGGAAGAGTACACGTCAGAACTCTCAAGTCTTTCGACACATGAAAGTCCAGAGTGGTTCAACGATGCGAAGTATGGTATCTTTATTCGTAAGTAGTGCTTTGTGTGTGACTTGTTCTTATGGCTAATTGTCACATAGATTGGGGCCCGTACTGCGTTCCTGGTTGGGTAAGTCTCATCCCCAGAAGCTCAAATCTGATAAATGCTCACAAATTAGGGCAACTCCACTCCAGTTGAGATTTATGCGGAATGGTACTGGTGGTACGGACACCACAGAATCGCCGACAAGGCCGACGTATACAACTACCATCTGAATACCTACGGACCCGAAGTTGTATATGACGATTTCTTCTCCAACTTCACTGCCGAAAATTGGGATGCAAAATCCTGGGTAGATTTGATCGCCGATGCGGGAGCTCAATACTTTGTCCTGACCACGAAGCATCATGACGGATTCGCCATGTTTGACGCAAAGGAGACGACGCATCGAAGTTCTATCCACTATGGGCCAAAACGCGATGTCCTCGGCGAACTGTTTGATGCGGCGAAAAAGTACCAACCTCAGTTGAAACGTGGAACATATTTCAGTCTACCAGAATGGGTTAGTGTAGCACCTGCACACTCCAAGCTTGAGCTGACGAATTTAGTTTAATCCCTTGTTTGGGCCTTATGGGTTTTTACAGACTACAGATCCTGGCACCACGTCATGGCCTGGCATCTTAGCCAAGAATCCATATACTGGGGAGGATGAACCATACACCGGAGCTCTTCCCAAAGACGACTTCATAGCCGATTTGATGGTACCTCAGATGGAGATCCTAGCATATGATTACGAGACAGATATCATGTGGTGCGAGTACGTTGTTGGCCCCCTTTGCTGCGAAAGGAAGCTTATCTAATCTCTTGCAGTTGCGGTGCATCCAACGGAACTGCTGAATTTGCCGCCAAGTGGTTCAATCACGCGGCATCCAAGGGTCGACAAGTCACCATGAACAATCGATGTGGTATTCCAGCTGGAGCTGACTTCGACACACCCGAATACACGACTTTCTCCTCGGTTTCGGAACGGAAATGGGAGAGCAATCAAGGGTTGGACCCGTACAGCTACGGCTACAATCGCGCGACCCCAGCGTCTCTCTACATGAGCGCGACGAAACTCATTCATTCTCTCGTTGATATGGTCAGCAAGAACGGCAATCTGTTGCTGGATTTTGGACCTAAAGCCGATGGCACAATTGACGCCACGGAGGTTGCTCACCTACTCGAAGCTGGAATCTGGATCAAGGCAAACGCCGAAGCTATTTTCAACACGACTTACTAGTAAGTACCGGCATGTTTATTTGATATTGTATGTAGCTTACACCTTGTAGTTTTGTCACAGCCGAGACTGGCGACTTGCGCTTCACTCAGACTGAGGAGGCTTTCTACATCCTCTCTCTGACTAAGCCACTCGAGACATTTGTGGTCAATGCATCTCTCCCAATCCGACCCGGAGATAGCATTTCTATGCTTGGTGCTAGGAATGGAACAAGTCTTGCTTGGACTAGTTCGGGAGAAGAGGGTATTGCCGTCACGGTACCCTCTGCGCTTATCTCAGCAGGTCAGCACTGTTGGGCGTTCAAGATAACATACGCATCATAGAAATAGGAATCAAGTTTCAGCTTACAGAACTCCTCCTTATGCATCCTCGATCGGGAGATCTGGAGCCAAAGTAAAACATGATTATACGCGAAAGCTCGAGGAGTAATGCAGCCTTGGCATAAAGTGAGACTGCACCTTGTCGCTCATCGCTTCTTCTTCAGAAAAAAGCTAGAGTATATTCTTCGCTGACATTCCGCACCAATCGGCCAAGCGAGGCGATATAGAGTTACAATCCTTCCCAGCTTGGTATAGAAAGTTGGACACATCTGATCTAGTGTCACACCGCTCGCGAAATTATTTTCTTTGTTGACTTTTCGCCTCTACTCGCTAAGCGAGACGAGACGAGACGAGATGAGTACGGGGGACATGACCTACTTCAGGAGCAACGTAGGTAGGTCGGTCAGGCGGCTGCGATCTATCCAACTATCTCTCTTGGAATCTCCACAATTCCTTTGTCATTACATCACGGGATAAGAACATCTTCCATGTGTCGTGCTCTTCAGACTTCAGTCAGAGCCCTGAGTTCGAAGAGAAGTTAGAGAACTGCTGAAATGGTATAGATAACTTTGAAACGTCCTTATGATCTTCCTCTTTAAGAAACATATGTGATATGTAGATGAGGGATACAATATCTTGAAAGTGTTCATAATTATTACCTTTGAAGGAAGATAGGACTACTATTATTGGCAAAGTGGCCGCTGATCTCTGCTCTCCACCCTCCGACATATTTTATACGATCCGTATTCCCAAGCCAAGCCAAGCCACGCCGCCCCTGCCCATTCCGTTCCCCATTCCTGACAATCTTTCATCACTGCGCGACCTATATAGCATCGCGCCGCCGAGCCGCCAAACCGCGCCTAGATTCATCTATCCACATCGCTTTAAACCAAATCATCCTCGGATCCCTCCGTCCACGAGCACGAATGTCATGCATTAAATACTTCAAGTAAAAAAGGAATGTAGAGAAGTCAAGCTGGCACCTGCTACGCCATTCAGTTACCATCCCAAGGCCATATCCATGTACTCCCAGCCCCGATCCACAGCACATAAAAAGTGTCGATGGTTGCTGCCTCTCTCTGTACTAGGGACTGGCAGCAAGCAAGCCGTGAAACGCCGATTCANCCCCCCCCACCGGCCGCAATTACGGACGACTAACAATACAAGTAGAGAAGGAAATAAAATTCGTTGTTGCTGTATGCAATAATATTGTGTTAAATTGAACAGGGAGACCAGAGTAGTCCATTCTCACTGTCGAGGATGTTCCATCGACGAGGCGCCACTGATTCGACCATCAACAACCTCTGCCGAGCTACCCAGATGTTGTTGATTCTCGGAGGGAGTAATCGTTAGAATATTATGTTGATTGACGAATCCCATACTAGTAGGCCTGTCATCACTGAGATCTTCAGAAAACCTTCCCATCACCAACGAGCCATCCCGAGAGTGACTGAAGCCTGACGGACCTGCTATACTGGATACTGCAGATACGCCTGAGTGGCGCTTGCTGGAATTGCTGCGGTCAAATGGAACCTGCGAGCTATCGCCTCCAATATCAAGAAAATGCTGAGCGGGGTATTGGTGCAGGAACTCAGGTCCAGCTTGAGGCAAGTCGACGCTTTGTGACTTTCTCCTCGAGCTTCTTCTTGGTACCCCAAGCTTATTGGACAGCAATCGTGAAGGCAAGCCCGGAACCTGAGGAGTATTCTCAGACCTTCTCACCCTCCGAGAACTGGCCTTTGATGTAGCCTTCGAAGGGAATCGTGATGGAAGTTCAATGCCGCCACCTGGAATGTCTAGGCCTGACAGATTTGGCGGAAGATCTGATATTCTCGTAACTTCGAAATCCTCCTCGGAATATTCACCATCGGACTCTTCATCAGAACGCATAGGACTCACCAAAGCGTCCTGGGCATGTGGAGGTCCTGCAGTCTTTGAAACCGCTGGCACGGGCTCATCATCGTCTGAGTCAATTGGCCCGCTTCTCACAACCCCAGTAGCGACGGGGATACCCTCAGGTGGCGTTTCTTGCCCGGGAGCATTTCGAGCCTGCATTCCCGGGGGCATCCTCGAACTTCTGACGACCTCAAAGCCTTTGCCCTTCTCCTTGGTCTTGCCTCCGAACATGCCCTTGAACCACCCCACAGCAGACGCTGGAATACCAGTCGGATCTGCGGGACCTGTCTTGATCCTTCGACTTGGAACGTTGGCATTTAGCGCTGGCCCACGAACTCCATAGTAGAAGTCTACCTCTCGAGTAGTGTAATCAGCCTGAGACCTCCTTGGATCGTTTGGAGCAGCTTCGAGAGCAGCCCCTGGCAGCGCAGTTGGAGTGTTTCTGCCTGATATTGATGGGCCTAAGTCTACAGGTGGTGTCTCGGCTTCTGGTGAGCTTATAGCCTTATTTCCCCAATCTCCACTAGCCCAGGATCCTCTACTTTTAGCACCAGGGGAGTATGCATCTAACGTAGGTCGCCGTAATCTTGGTGGCCGGTAGTAAGGATCTGATGCTTCGGCCGTAGCTAATCCCAGAACTGGACGCCTTCCAGCTGGTGCCGCAGCAGACGGCAAGAATGCAGAGTCGCCTGCCTCTCTGGGTGTTGCCGTGAACGAGCTATTTCCGCCGCTACCACCAACCTGCTGGGATTGTAAGGCTCCAAAAGGTTCGACATTGTAGTCCAGTCCGGTGCTATGTCTATTCAGCAGAATAGTGCTTCCCGCAGACTGGCTCCTATTGCGACCATCACCCATCACATATGACTTCCTCTCATTCTCCGCATCCAACATGGCAGCACTCGATAGCTGGCTTTGACGAGATGCGGCATCACGCCGTGGCATACGTTTAGAAAGCTGTCGCATACCAAATACTTTGACAAGACCACCTCTTGCCGCTCCGCTCTCATCTCCCCCAGCACCAGCCAAACGAGTTGCGACCTCGATGATGGTCTGGATGGCATTGAGAAAGAAGCCAAAGATCAGTACAAGTGCATGCATGAGTAGAATTGCATATCCAATCCAGCTCTTTGGTCCTTCAGTAACGCCTAGTGAGGGGGCAAAAGCAACCATGAGGAGAATAGAAGCAAATCTCACGGCTGAAAAGACTGTATGAAAAGCGTTCATTGAAGTCGGCGAATGAAATGGTCTGAAGGCGTGTAAAGTAAGAAGAGTAATGACCTCGCAAATAGCAAGAATTATAATCTGTGCAATACCAGAGGGTTGCACAGCACCAATCGTGACGCCCCGTACGAATGTCAGAGTGATTGGAATCAGGGCGAACGGCGCGGCATTGTCGGAATAAGTGTTGTATAAAGATCCATAGAGCAGGACTGTTGGTAAGTCATCGAACAGATACGATTTCGGCCTGGTGGAGGCAATAACGTAGAGAAGCCAGATGGCAAAGCCTATGATGAGAACCAGCATTGCAACTGCCAAAGCAACAGCGTACATAGGCGATCTCGATGCTACTACCAATTGAAACATTGAAAGAGCGACTATTGGAAGTAGAAAGTAATTGAAGACAATGCGAATGACATTGCCAATCGAGAAAGGCATGTTCTTTGCACGAAGATCTTCTTCTGGCGTGTCGCTAAGATGGCGGTACGCCCATCGAATGAAAAACCCGATCTGGATCGAAACAAGTACGACTGCAAGGATCACAAGGAGCCAAACAGTCATGCCGGTCCAGACATCATCGACTCCACTCAATCCCACTAGTTGTCGAAGCTTATCAAGACCATAAGTACCGCGGACGACGTAGATTCCGTCAACGAGGCCGTGGTTGGTGGTAGTGTTACGGACGAAGCTCTCATCGAACATCAATGTTGACCATGATGCCTTGCTCACAACTGGTTGATAGAAACCAGGGTAACTCAATGTCAGACCTCCCGTTAGGACAATGAATTGTATATATTGCAAACAGTCTCCGAATCCCGGAGTGACCAAACGGAGAAGGTCAGCATCCCGGCCATAATTCGTGGTCCAGCGAAATGTATCTGTCGTACCCCAGGGGCTGTAAATTGCTGCGAAAGCGGTTGCAACTGCAACCATGATCAAGATCACCGCTGGAATGTAGGTGAGAACACCGCTCAAAGGGCTTCCAAGATCTGGCGTGATCACCGTAGAAGTGCATCCGATCGGAGTGGCGGCCTCATCTCCCCATTTGATCACAAGTGTCGCAGCGAAGGACGTGAAGGAGTAAGTTGAAAAGAAGTTGTTCTTTAATCGAAAGGCAGGATAACTGAGAGGGTCGCTTCTGTAGCAACATAGTATTAGTATAACTGCTGCAGATTTCTATAGCAGAGGAAACTTACTCATTGGCATCGAACCTTGGTCCAAGGGGGCATGACCCGTTGATGAGAACATTGCAAAACTGGAGGTCCTCACTAAATGGTTCATAAGTCAAGACGTTGACCTTATTCGACAAAGTCGTGAGTTTCGGAACATTAGCTAATGGAAAGGGACTGTCCATAATCTTGCCGCCATTTATAGTTGAATTGCCCGACCAGTATTCAGTATCATTGGCTCCAGGAAGGATAAGCCTGGGAGCCTTTCCAACTGTCGACCCTGTAATGTTCCCCCATACGGTGATTTCCAGAGGGTGGTTCGGATCCGTGGTGTTGAAGGATGCGTCGACAAACAGAGGAACGAATTGTAACTGCATAGGTAGATTCTTTTGAGCAGCATCGGAAAGGCAATTTTGGAATTCAACCAAGACTGCAGATACTGGGGAGATCCAGAGGCTCGCAATTAGGATCAGGAGAATTGGCATAATAGTGTTGAAACCCCTCCCTCGTACTCCGATGGCTGTACCACATCTACCGGTTTGCTTCGAACTCGAGGTCTTCCTAGAGTGCAGAGGCCGACGTCGTCCAGAGCCACTACCGTCGGTTATGCAATGCCTAGTTCCTCTCGAGTCCGCAGGCATTGTCACCAATACATGCGATCTTCTCGTCTGCCCAAGGTTACTTTGCGGATCGAGGATTACGGCCTGACTGCAGCTTCTCGACTTTTCCATGGCACCGAGATCCTCAGCGCCTCGACATTGACGAGCCGTAGACCGCGAACAGTGAGTGCAGCGTGGTTGAAGGACCGACCGTATTCGTAGATTTGTTAGTTGGCTTCAGGAACCATTATGAGCTGGAGCACATCATTCGAAGTTGCTAAGGGAGCGGAAGGTAGGTGAAAAGAGAAGGGCAGGGCTGTGCGTCGATAGGTACAATACGATGCAGGACCGAGGATTGTCGATTAATTCTTGGGTCCTAGGGTCGTGCTCGTGCCTGGCCCAGTTCGTGTCGTGTCCGGTGCAGGTTGGCGTGTGTAACGAGCGTTCTTGCAGCCAGCCAGCGGGTGGGCGATTAGGGTGAGTCCTGTACGGACGGAAGTAGGTATGTCACAAATTAATGAATGACTATAATACTTATATACCTACACTGCGCCACAACGGATGTATGTTGGGGATATCGTGAACAAGCGAGCGAGAGGGGAGAATACAAAAAGATCCCGGGAATTACTGATTCACGAATCTAAACATGGAAAATAAATCGCGAAGTCGAAATGGAGGTCAACTGCAAACCCAGCCTTGTTCGAGTTTGCTGGGAAGGAAGAAGAGTGGAAGGAAGGAAGATAGAGATCCAGAAAGAAGTGGGGTCCTCATCCTCGTCCTCTCCTCTCAGACCTCAATATGCAGCAGCAGTCTGTCTGTCAGGGTACCTAAATGACTCTAACCTCATTGAGCGTCTTCAAGATCGGGCGAAGACCTCCCGTCGTATTGGAAAAAGCATGTCTAAGGATGTCTAAGGATGATGGACGTCAGCTCATCCATACTTTTTGCCTTTTACCTGCTTTTCCTGGATGGATCAGACTGAGCCACGTTCACACATCTTGCCAAAAATCCGGCTACTATATATATATATATATAATATATATATAGTAGCATATATATATATATATATATATTAGCGTTTTCGCCGGGTAAGAGGAATCATCAAATATCGTTACAATGGATTGACAGTCTGCTGCATGAATATTATACTGAATTGGTTACATCCCTGCTCTGCATTGTCTTGCTCCCAACTTTTGGTGTCCCCCAACCGGGTTCATTTCAGGATTCATGGGATGGGTTTCTCGCAGCGAAGATCCACGAAAGCTTCTTCTCGTCGTTGATTTTTCAAGTGGCGCGGTTCTAGCAGACAACCTGCAGGCTGCATCATCGGCTTGTGATTGGAAGAGAGAAGGTCCTATTTTTGGCATCGTGCTGAGTTGGTGGAGTTCGAACACGGGATGACGGCGTCGGGCTTGAGCGTGGCCTTCAATCGGAATCTGGAGAAATTCATGTGTGGTAACAGAGGAAGAAAGCAACATGGTGGATGTGTTGTACAGCATGATATAGGATTCAAATACATGGGACTCGAGCTGTGGAATGGAAAGAGTCATTGGTAGTTTCCCACGCTGGTTAATCCCTCTTCCAGCTTTCGTCATATTCGTCTACCGTATGTCATCCTTCCCTAAGGCAACCTATGTACTCATTTATGTACTCATTTATGTACTCATTTTCACTAAACAAAAAGCGCCGTTGGATATCATCCCAAAATGCTGCAACACTCCTCCAGAAATGCTCAGATGCAGTGATTTTCCCTTTCTTTTGAAACGCAAATAACTCAAATACACGCTTGATAACGCTTCAATACGTGCCTGTCTATCTCCTGACCGACGGCATTCGTGATGCGATTTTAGAAGGCGCCGGCAATGCTTTTGCGAAAGAATCTCGATCTTAGTATAGCGTTAGTGAGTCTTTTTGGAACGAGGTAAGGAATCTTACCAGCTTCAGTCTCGAATACAACCGTCACGTCATCATGCTCACCAGGGTACTCCGGCATGTCGAGGCAGACGAACTCATGATCAACTCCAGCCTCGGATCCCTTCTGAGCTTTTGGCAATGAGAACTTAGCATCAACAATTCTCAGAGAGAAAGTTTTCTTGTTGCTAGAGGTCTCGAAGATGTCTGTAGATTTGAGTGTGAAATTCATGGCTTTGCCATGATTGAAGTTGTCAAAGAACGCCAACAGCTGGATGACTTTCTCCCTCTGAACTATCTGCACTCGAGTCGTAGCTGCATCCCACTTCTTGTAGATAGGAACGACCATTCTACGACGAGATATGTTGAAGGAACACGCAATACCATCAAAGGTCACTGCAAATCCGGTCAAGGCTGCTTGGAACAGATGAAGTTCTTGAAGTGATGGGAAAGTGTATTTGCGAATGGTCTCAGCTTTTGCAATACTGTTGAGAAGTATGCTTGCAAGCTCCCGGGGTAGGTCTTTGGAAACTTGCGACTCAGCGACTGATGCAGTCATGTCTTCTTGAGGCTGACGCAAAATCTTGAGTTCGGTCATAGACATGACATCTAGGCGTACCTTGAGTTCTCCGGGCTCAACATTGATTCTGTCTGTAAGACTGCCTCCCTTGAAGTCAATTGCAACTCTTAAATTCTCAGATAGAACCGTCTTGTCGGTCTGAAAGTCGGTGTGATCATAATTGATGAACCTAAACCCTTGCCACTCCAGAGCCTGAAGGCAGGTCAGATCCCCATCAAGCTCCGCTACAGAGAAGCCCGCAATTGGTGCTTCGGCGATGACGTCTTCACCTTGGCTAAGAGCGATCCCGGTGAGGATGGTATGGAGTCTGAACCGTTCATTCGGGTCGTAGAAAGTGCATACCATTGTGTACTTTGACATACCATCATCGATCTTAAGTAGTAGCGCAGGCAAGCCCCCTTCCCCTCGTAGGAATCCAAACTGGACTGGGTGGCTCGGTAGGAATTCTTGGTCAATACATCTCAGAGTTTTCGACTTAGTGCTTGTATTAATACCTAGACGGAATCCCCGATGCATTGAACGTGGCCCTGTAGCAGCTTTGACGACAACGGTCTTCTCGAACAGTCTGAAGTGGCATTCTGGTTGCGCTTCCTTTGGAAATGGAGGCTGTTGGCTTTGATCGAAGTACTGGAAAGAATTGAGAAATGTTTCGAACACAATCTCCTCGCCTGAACGCTGTGCCAGCACTGACTGAGTTCTGGTCTCGTACTCATGCGTACCATAAAGAGTTCGAAGTTCTTGCTCGTTGCAGTGAAGCAAAAGTATAAATCCACGCGGCAAGGTGATTTCTGCTATTCCCTGACTTGTTCTCCATCGCACGTCTTCCCATGTCAACCCACGACTTTTGTCTGATTGTACGCTTGGGGATAATTAGCACATATTTCACAAAATTATCGATAAATTTGAGTGGTGGTCAAAATTGCTGATTCCGAGCACAATTTTGCAAGTCACCTTAAGCTTTTGACAATATGCAAGAGTGTACATTGAAGAATAACAGTTTGAAATCTGCCTACCTGAAGTTCAAAGCCCCATCTTGACTAGCAATGACGGCCGTGGTAGAATTTTCCTTTAGCCCGCGTACCAGTGATATCAAGACCGCGCATCGATATTGTTGCGAAGCAGCTGCTTCTACAAGCGTAGCCTCAACAAACATTCTTCCAAGTTGAAAGCTCCTACTTGTGTCGCCCAAAGGCATTGCATCAGACAGAGACTTTACTGAAGTCATGCGCTGACTGTAAAGCAAAGACTGGTCACCAGCTCCTCTAATCCATATCGAGGGATCCAATCCCTGAGTCAATGGGGCTTCCTTGGGGTCGGGAGGTAGAAAATTATTTCTCTTCATTGACATCGTCAACTTTCTCAGACTAGACAAGACTGCTTGTCGAGACTCTAATACACCTTGATCTGATTCAGTTATGCCCTGTCGCGACTGGACTTGGGGATACGGAGAAGTTACAGTCTCTACTATCCAGAGAGACTTGGCTAGGTCTGCATATGCTTGTGCTCGCATGAAATAGTTGGCTTGTTGAGCTCGCGGTGTGCTGGGCCGGTCTCTGACTGCCGATTCGAGATTCATCCTGCCCTTTAAAAACCACCACATAGCCACTCGAACAAGCTCTTCCAGCGAACACTGTGTCAGGGGCTTCGAAGCTTCTGTAGTGAGCCGAAACAAGGTGAAGAGGTGTCCGATTCGCCATTGAAACTCTTGAAGTGCGTCATCTCCCACGCTCACAGCTATATCTTGAAGAGTGGAGGTTGAGGTTCTCGAAAGTGTAGCCGGACTCTCTGTAGTATGGCTGCTCGTAATGGGTACTGAAGGCTGTAGACTTCTTGGTACACAAAGTTTTGATGTCCTTGATCCTCCTGCGTGGTTCTCTGATGAATGCGATGGGTACGTATCATTCGGAGAAACTGGGCGGCTTGAGCTTAGCCGACTCGACGTAGCACTTGGTGGTATTCCAGGTGACAGTGCTGTGTGCGTAATATCCCTGGTATGGATTTGAAGCGCCCCAAGTTGATTTACAGAAGCAGATGATTCCGTTGATTCATCACCTGTAAATAGTTCATCAGGGTCAGAAGAATGGGATGCGGCCTGCACTAAAGCCCTGCCCTCTTCAGATCTCATGTCCGCCCTCACTTTATCTGCAAACGATCGCCTGTCATTTTCGGCTCGGGATCCGAAAGACCGGGACGGCGTATCGTGAGGACTTCCATTTGACGCATATGCCTGACCAGAATCTTCCTCAATGTCTGGTATTGACTGAGCTCCCGTTTGTGTACGCCTAATGAGCCCAGGTCGAAATTCATCCCTGCTGTTGGCATGCTCGGCGAAGCTTGGTCTGTACTCGGACGGGTTCATTTCCCTCTGCTCGGTTGTCTGCGCTGGATTTGGCTGCCGTACCGGAGGATGTGTATGTGCCCTCCTTCTCATGCCTATCTCTGCAACTGGCGAGGTTGCTTCATCACCGCCCTCCCCAATCACTTCTGGCTTTTCGTCTGTAAATCGAACAACCAGACCTTTCCTACTCCGTTTCGGACTGGCCGACCGCCCTCGCGTGCTCTTCGAAGTTGGAAGATCTGAGGCAGCAGGCCATCGACGAGCGCTGGAGGTATCAAGACGCATTAGAGGTGGTGGAAATGAGGGACTGGTCCCAACCATGTGTAATGTGTCCGAAGGGCCATGGAGAAAGTCGTTGACATCGTTTTGGGCTTGCGACTGTGCTTCCTGACTGGTGTCCTCCTTCTTGTCCTTGAAGAGCTTCCCCATGAACCTGTTTCGCTTTTTCTCGCCATCTTTAAGACTGCTCGAATGTGCTTCCATGGCCACACGATCAACGGAAGTCCAGAATAGGTGGACTAGCAGCAGAGATCTGCGTTTACAGACAAAGCGAGGAGGGGTTTGTCTGGCGAAGCGGCTATTTGCCGCAATGTGAAGGAGATACACTCTCACAACGTTCGAGGTTGCATCGCGTATTGGTGAACTGGTGTCTCTGGCCCTATGATTCCAACAAATGGGAAACATCCATCCAGGGCCAACAAGGGTCCATGGAGACTTAGGACTGGCCCCACGTCAACGTTTCATGCCCAAAACAGAGGGGATTGTGCTTTATTTCATGTGACTGTTAGAGATAGCACACGTGATGTCCGTTTATTCTGTGACGGGACGGGGATTCCAGGGGTTCAAATAGGGCTTCGCATCTGCACTAAAGCTACCAGGTACGGAGGCTACTACCTAGAACAGTGAGTGATCTGACGAATTAAAAGACACCTACCTCATCCACTCATACCGACCGCTCCAGTCGCTCGCCGAGATATCTTCCTCGTGTACCTTACTGTATGAGTAACTCACTGCTGCTGCCTTTCGGGATTGATAAGAGTCTGAGTCGATGTTTGACGACACGATCGCCGCGGCGCTTGTTCTCTCGAGATGAGGTTGCATGAGATTGGTTTGACCACGGGATTTGCCCGATGCGCTGAAGTTGACTATCCTCAAGACGCCTTTTCGAGAAAGTGTACCTGCCATGCTGTGCGTCACAAGTGGCAGCACGAATTATGCACTTCTTCTGGCGATTGGAAGAAGACAGAGACATCACGGAACGTGGGACCACCGACCTCACTACTCTAACTCGTCTTGCCTATGACTGGGAAGAAGAAGAAGAAGCAAGGGAAGTGAAGTGAAATAGATTAGCTACCTAGATGCCAGATTGCGCCTCGCCTTGCATAAGGTACGCAGAACAGCCAGCAAGAACTATCTATACCCAGTTTTCCAAGCGACTGGGGTAATAACACCCAACCTAATGTACCTACCTACCTACCTACCTACCTACGCAAGTGAAGCTGAAGATATCGCTTATTAGCCGGACCATCTGCTGCTGAAAACACCACATTCGGCCACTGGCACCCACAGCCTCTCGTACTGTAACCACTCTGTATGAGCAATGTAGTTTCGAGTCTGGGGTGGACGATAGTCTGTCTACTAGGGTGTTGAACGATGATGATGATGATCGCCTTCATCCCTGCTACTTCATGGAGCTCCAGAAGATCCCCTACTAGAAGTAGAAGACCAGATTTTTGGGTCGGACCTGAGCTGACCACAAGTGCGTGAAGATACAAGATACACGATGCATACTAAGTAAGATAAGGATCTAATGTTTGAATGGAAGTTTACTGTATCTGCGGAGGCAAAACTTGATTCAAGTTACCCACCGGACTGGAAACAGATCAGACGCAGGACACATCGACGTACTATGGTTTCACTCCTGAGTACCTAGATTTCAAGCTTGCCGTAGCACATAACACCTGCACATTAACAATACCATGATTCATACGAATGCTCGGTTTACATGGTTTGAATAGTCACTGCTCTACAAGAATTCTTCAGGCCAGCTACCGTGTTGTCACAGATCTACGTTTGTTTTCAGGACATTTTCAACCAGCAAGCAAGCCATGCTAGAAGTTGCGAATCGAACTTACACATCCATGTATTATCTTGAGCTGAAGGGCCTTGTGGTCTATTCCCGTCCTTGACAAAAATCCATGGTACATGTCCTGTGATAGTTGTTTGGCAAATGAATGTGGTTCTCATACATTTCGGCTGCATTCATTAGGTAGGTCGGAAGGTACCTTGCGAAGGTTTGAAAGTATTTAATCAGACTTTCGAGTTCCCTCCATTATTTACTTCTAAAGCTCAACTTCTTCACCCCACCCCCACCTTTCTCTCCATCGGCCGCGAGATAGAGTATCTCTCGAGGTCCTCATCTCCTCTCTATCGACGTCCAAAATCCAACCAAACACACCCCCCCCACCTGCACCGAGCCCACTCACCTGCGTGCACCCACCTCAACCGGGAAGCCCCAGCTCCAGCTCCAGATCCCAGTTCGGGGTCTGGCAAGGCGACCAAGGAATCCCAAGGGACCCAGGGGACCCAAGGGAACACTGACTCTACTCCATAAGGTACAGACAGACAGGTACCTACCTACCTACTTACCTACCTACTGTACCTCCGTCGTAGACCAACAGCGGCTTTAGCGTTCCACAGCCCGTGCGGGAATTTCGTCAACGCAGCTGGCCAGGGATGTTGCACTGAAAGTAAGCCCAATCCCTGTACAGGCAGACCAAACCAGCCAACCACCTCAAGCAAGCAAGTTGTTTCCACGGCCCAAGCCACCTGAAGACCTGCCCTGCCTGCCTCTTCTTGTCCAGCCAGCTAACCCACAAGGCAACTCGAGCTCAACTCTTCTATCTCCACCTAGATCAGCTCCTCCCGACCAGATTATACCGACCTCAGCGATTTGAAGATTGTATTCTTCTCATCCCGGGCTCCTTTCGTTTTTGCCCTCCTTTTTGTCTTGTCCATCTACCAAAAGTCGCACGAGGAATCGTTGGCCGACCTGAAGTCAATTGCATGCTGGCAAGCTCAATTGTTCTAGATCAAGGCAGTGAAGATCTCAGCAAAGATGGACGTCAAATCTAGTGCTGCAGAATTAAGATCACAGGGTGTCTTGGAAGCTGCCCGGGACCCAGACAGTTCAGTCACTGCAGAAGATGCGCAACAGAGTATCGTGGCCGAGAGCAAGAAGGCTGGAGTCGCAGCCTTCTCATTTGATCCAGATGCTACCCCCGAGCAGAAGGCCGCTCAGGCCAGAGCTGTAAGCTTGTAATTCTATTTTCAAGGATCAATGGCTAATCTAAACAGCATGTACCCGAAGGCTTCCATCACGAACATAAATCCAAAGGAGTCGCGATTCCAACAGACATTGACGATGGTAAACCCGGTGCATACAATCTTCCCTCACCTACTACCGCTGGAGCCCTCGCACCTACTGCACCCCCTAAAGATAAGACTGGGAAACCTATCACAAATGGGATCAGCGGCCAGTTCATTGACGACGAGGAGAACGATCGATGGGTGGAAAGAACTGGCTGGGCGCCAAGATTTGGCAATGGTGTTTCAAGCGCATCAATCGAAGAGGAGAGTCTGGCAGACCACCAGACTTGGGTCGAGGGAAAGTTAGACGATAAGTTCTTTGGTGGTGAGTGTCATCTGTATTTCTCCATCTTATGGCCGCTTACTTGAATCGGGCAGACTGGTACCACAATACTGCCGTCATTATATTCGCCTGCCTGTCCTCTTGGTTTGTGGCAGTCTTGGGGGGTGGGCTTGCTTGGGTATTCCTCATTATGGCCATTTGCGGCACGTATTACCGAACGTCTCTACGACGAGTGCGACGAAACTTCAGGGACGATGTCAATAGAGAGGTCGCAAAGAATAGGCTAGAGACAGACACCGAGAGTTTGGAGTGGATCAACAGTTTCTTGGTCAAGTTCTGGCCTATCTTCCAGCCTGTCTTGGCGGAGACCATCATCAACTCAGTTGACCAAGTGCTAAGTACTTCAACACCAGCATTCCTCGACAGCTTGCGTATGAAGACTTTCACACTTGGAAACAAGCCTCCGAGGATGGAGCATGTCAAGACTTACCCAAAAGCGGATGACGATGTTGTACTGATGGACTGGAAATTCAGTTTCACGCCAAACGACCATGCGGACATGACTTCGCGCCAGATAAAGAATAAGGTCAATCCAAAGATTGTTCTCGAAATCAGAATTGGGAAAGCTATGATCAGTAAGGGTCTAGATGTCATCGGTATGCTCCAATCCAGTTGAACTCCGTGTTTTCCTATTTAAATATATTGGAATATGCTAACTCCCAAACTTTTCCTAGTTGAGGATATGGCATTCTCAGGTCTCATGCGAGTCAAGATCAAGCTCCAGATTCCTTTCCCTCACGTTGAGAAGATCGAGATCTCTTTCCTTGAGAAGCCGACCATCGATTATTCTTGTAAGCCAATAGGTGGTGAGATGCTTGGATTCGACATCAACTTTATCCCCGGACTAGAATCCTTCATTCTGGAACAAGTCCATGCGAATATCGGTCCTATCATGTACGCTCCAAATGTGTTCCCGATCGAGGTTGCGAAGATGCTTTCTGGTTCGGCCGTGGATCAGGCCATTGGTGTTATGGCGATCACTCTGCATGGAGCTCAAGGACTCAAGAATCCTGACAAATTCGCTGGAACTGTAAGTATTGCCCAATTATCCCCTTTCTGGGTGTCGCTAGATATCTTTGAGACATTTGGAATATTCTTCTCGATGTCTCAACATGATCTCGCGACATGCGGAAAAATCCTTCTTCCCACGTCCCAAGACGATCATGAGAGAAGTTGAAACTTTTTTGGTTGTAGCCACTGCTGACCTTTGATCTAGCCCGATCCATACGCGGTCCTGTCGTTCAATAATGGTGCTGGACTGGCGCAAACAAAGATCATCAAGGAGAACGCCAATCCAAAATGGAATGAGACGAAATACGTCATCGTCACATCTTTCAATGACAGCCTTACCCTCCAACTTTTCGACTACAATGAATTTCGCAAGGATAAGGAGCTGGGAACAGCTACCTTCCCTCTTGAAAGAATTCAGGAGGTCACAGAGCATGAAAATGAACAACTTGAGGTTATGGCCAATGGCAAGGCTCGCGGAATCTTGTCTTCGGACATTCGTTTCTTTCCTGTTCTTGAAGGACGAGAACTTCCGGATGGCAAGAAAGAACCCCCTCCAGAATCCAATACTGGTATCGCGAAAGTCACTATCGAGCAAGCGAAAGACCTTGATGGCACAAAGAGTCTTTTGGGTGCCCTTAATCCATATGGTGAGTACGCAATGGGGACGTTCACCTTCTTATCACGTTCTCAATGTCGAATGCCTCTCAATGTCACATGAATTTCGCGGGACAAGTCTTTCTATGTCACGCAACACTTTTATCGTTCCAATTGCTAATTACCCTTTCCCTAGGTGTACTTCTGCTGAACAACAAGGAAATTCACGTTACTCGAAAGCTAAAACGAACGAACAATCCTATCTGGGACAATGGATCCAAGGAAGTTCTCATTACGGATCGCAAGACTGCAAAACTTGGACTCGTTATCAAGGACGATAGAGATCTTTCAGCTGACCCCATCCTCGGCACATATCAAATCAAGCTCAATGATATGTTGGAACTGATGGAGAAGGGCCAAGAGTGGTACAATCTCGCTGGTGCAAAGTCTGGCCGCGTCAAGTTCACCGTCCAGTGGAAGCCTGTGGCCCTCTCCGGTGTTGGAGCTGGCACAGGTGGATATGTTACACCTATAGGTGTCATGAGATTTCATTTCAAGAATGCTCGGGATCTTCGCAACCTGGAGACACTCGGAAAGTCAGATCCCTATGTTCGAGTGTTACTGTCGGGTATCGAAAAAGCTCGTACCGTCACGTTCCAAAACAACCTCAATCCAGACTTTGACGAGGTTGTATATGTGCCAGTACATAGCACTCGTGAGAAATTGACCTTGGAGGTCATGGATCAGGAAAGCATCAACAGTGATCGATCTCTAGGCTCAATCGAGCTCCTCGCCTCGGACTACATTACGCAGGCCACGAACGGCGAATTCCTTGTCAATGATTCGAAGAAGCTACAGTCTGGTCCTCTCCGCATTCATGCGAAGGGCTCTCCAAGAGGCACACTAAACTACACGGTGTCCTTCTACCCATGTCTGAATGTTGCCGATCCTGAAGACGAGGAAGAGCTTGCAGCTAGGAAGAAGTCTGCAGAAGAGGCAAGAGGTCGTGCATCATTAGAAAGCAGTAGGTCTGGTGATACCAAAGGAGGAGATCCAGTTGCCGCTGCAAATAAGACCCTAGAAAATGGGAAGATTGATACTACTCTCGCTCACACACTCGCTGAGGGTGAAAAGGAGCAGACTGAGACTGAAGAGGAGAAGAAGTTACCGAAGATTCATCTCACTCCGACCGAGCTCCTCAAATACGAGTCTGGACTCATCATCTTCAAATTAATGGATGTCGATCTTACGCACAGTAACACCCATGTCGATGGTATGTATAAAGGTAGCCCACTTGTTCTGTCTTGGCTAATTTTTATAGTCCTTCTCGACGATTTAGCACTTCCTTCATACTCGTCATCAAGAATCAAGTCCCGGAAGGCGACAATTGATGAAATTGGAGATTGCTTCGTTCGGGAACTCGATTTCTCAAGAATTACTCTTCGCATTCGCGAGAAGGGCGAGCTCAAGGGTGATGCGAAGAAGGATAAGGAAGACGTTATCGCTAAGCTTACCGGCAATACTCTAGATACGCTGAAGCAATGCCTGGTAAGTCCTAAATCCAAAGCTTCAATGTGCATTGTAAATGTGGCTGACAGTGATGTAGAACAATCCAACTGTTCTAAAACTCAAGGACGATCAGGGCCAAACCTGCAGCATCAAAGTCAGCTTGAAGTACATACCTGTCAAGATGCAGCTTGACCCAAGTGAAAGTATGAACAACATGGGCAAACTTCGTGTCGACGTGCTTGATGCCTCGAATCTTCCATCCGCGGATAGGAATGGATACAGTGATCCTTACTGTCTATTCGATCTGAATGGAAAAGAGGTCTTTAAGACGAAAGTACAGAAGAAAACACTCCATCCAGCATGGAACGAGTATTTCGAGGTCGATGTTGCATCCAGGACAGCCGCCAAATTTACGTGTAAGGTGTTCGATTGGGATTTTGCTGACAAAGCAGACTTGTTGGGTAACGCCGAAATCAATCTCGATATGTTGGATCCTTTCAAAGCCCAGGAATTCAATCTTTCACTAGACGGCAAATCTGGAAGTGTCAGGTTGCGCCTGCTCTTCAGACCAGATTATGTCGTCAGATCACGTCAAGGATCTTCGACTTTCTCTGGAACATTCGCCACCCCAGGCAGAATTGTAACTGGTGTTGCTGGTGCCCCAATAAAAGGTGTTGGGTTTGCTGCTCATGGTGTTGGTAAAGGTGCATCCTTCATCCGAAACGGCTTCAAAAGTAAGAAGAAGGATGACGAGCCTAATGGCGCGATCATGGAAGCAGAGGACGCCAAATTTGCGAACGGAGGCAGCTCTAGCGGACTCAGAAGAGCGAGCAATTTGCCACCTCCGCCAGCTCGACCAGAGTCGCCTGTTACTCCTCCAGGAACTGCTCTTGGCGTTCCAGGTCACAATCGTACTAAGAGTTTCGGGCAATCCTCAGTGCACAGTGCTGTTGTCGGCGGTTCTAGCGCTCCCCCTTCAGGCACAGGTAAGCATTCAATTTCTTTTACAGTATGCCTTTGGACATCCGCGGGGGGCAATTCCTTTCCAAGAAAAAGGTCTCTCATATTTCAGAGGATTGTCACACTGGGTTATAAGAGTGCTAATGTTCGTCACAGCCAGCTTCACTATCCTCTCGGCAAGCGGCTTCCCTCCATCGTCAAACGTTATGGTCTACATGAAACAACTCGGTTCAAAGACAAAGACCATCCATAAAACGGATCATATCAAATCCGCTTCCGGTACTGTGACATTCAATGACAAGAAGGAGAGTTTCAAGTGTTCTTGTTCCGCAGACACCCAGTTCCAGATCCAAGTCAAAGGTCACAACACATTTGGCAGTGATGATGATCTCGGAGAGGGTCTCTTCTTCGTCGACGAATCCGGAACCGGGTTAGAGAAATCTGTCAAGGCAGGTAGCGGACAGGTCGTTCTTAAGAGCAACTTTGTCCTCAATCCCGTAATCGAAAGTGGCGACAACAGCCCGAAACCAAGTATCGGTGGCTTACGGAAAGGTCTCTTGTCAAAGAGCGGGCGGAATAGCAGAGATGTCACGCCTTCATGAACAAACACTATGCCATGTGTGGGCGGGTTGGATGGTGGCTTTGTATGTAACCTTGTAAATTTCCACTTCATCGCGTTCTTCTCCTATACTGCGATTGCGATACCACAGCGAAACTGTTTTTGCGCACTTTTCTTCTCTTCTTCTTCCCAAAGAATAAGTTTCGGCATGGAGGATGCATGGAATATAGATTTGGGGGTAGCAGTGGCTTTGATCGACATAATCGGACAGGCGGACTTTGTTGGTATGTAGTGAATTGAAAGGCCTCTTCTAGTATATACCACATGCTTTTTAATGATTCACAGAACTCATCCTCTGTCAATCCGGTATGCTTGGGCATGAAGTACATCAGGTATTTCCGCCAAGCTGGGTAGCGGTCTTCATGTTTCCGCGTCTATCATTCATTCGAGGTCTGGATTCTCAACTCGGTACCGGAAGGGTGGAAAGCTCCGGAATTCTGTTCGTTGAACTGCTTGCATAAATGGGTACCCGACGGTGAGATCGAGACTCGAGTCAGGTTGTCTAATTAATACACTGGTTACAAGCTTCTTATATTCGGGGAAGATCTATCTTCATCGTGACCAGGAACTGCGATGTCTTGGCGGTCTTCCAATTTCTTGGCTGGAAACGAATGGCGGGGTTGACGGAGCACGGGATGTAAACCAGGACCGAATACGCGAGCAAGCAGGCAAGGAAGCCTTGAGGTTCATCTGAAGTGTGCTGGTATATGTATGCATGTATGGGATGAACGGGATGAACGGGATGAACGGGAATCGGGACGGGTCCATAATGCTTGATTGATATCGGTAGTTGTTTTTAGCTATGTGTAAGTAGGTATGTTTCTTCGTAAGTCGCTAGCTGGACACATCAATAAGACATCCTCTGAGTGAGGTAAGCAGCAGGCATATATATGTCGGTATATACATATGTATGAGCTGAGATCAGCTGTGGCGTCTTTCTTGCTAAGCAGCGGGAATAGAACTCACCAAGCCCGAAGTACCAAACTCCGTCAGTTTGTAGTAGTTGTTATATAAGTATGTGATTTGCTTTGGAGTAGCACGTACACCAAATACTTAGTAGACGGTGTTGTATGAAGGAAGGTAGGCATATGGAAGGCCCACTACAATTGTATATGACCCAAGAAAAGTTGAGGAATTTCATCTCCAAACAGAGTTTTGATACCGTACCCATCCCGATGACGGGAGTTAAGTCAGTCAATAGCCAGTGAGTGTTCCCTGCACATCTGACTCCCCCACCTGATAGTACAGTATCGACAAGTCAACTAACTCAAATGTCATGGTCCCTCCCCTCCTTCTAATATAAGTAGTGCCCGATTACTGATTGCCTTTCTCTACCTGCAGTTGTGCAGCTGCGCTACGCTACGCTGGGTCAGTGCAGCTGTGAGAGAGTGTGTGTGAGCTGAGCATCTGCGTCATTCGACCGTAAGTCGGTACCTTCACCCATTCCCATTCCCATTCCCACTCCCATCCCACTCCCACGCTCCCACTGCCGATGTCCGTCCAATCCATTCACCTGCACCCAAATGTATGTACCAACACCAGGACCTGTACAGTCACTTCAATAAATTTGCACATACCTCATTCTTCATCTCCCGACACGCAGCCTCACTTACTTATCAACAGTACCAAGACAACACAAGACGAACCCAAAGAAAGCCCTCTTGCCTCCCACCCAAACGAAACGAAACGAAAGACCCGAATAAACAATAGAAAATATTGAGTAGGAAGCAGGTCATACTTGCGAGGATGGTCAGCCTAGGACATGTACATCGCCGGGCCTCTGCGGCAAGTAGGTAAACTTCCAGGTTGCATGCCTAAAGCTCCAAGAGATATTGAAGAAGTGAAAACAATGAGGGGATTTGTCAAATTCCAATAAATTCTAATGATGCCATGGCAAACAGGTGCGAGATCTTCGGTCGATGAATCGAGGTCGGATGGCGCAGAGGACGAGACCACGGTCGTAGAGCCCGATCAGGGAAATGGTGAGCTTCATCTACCTCCATACACAACCAGATATTTGAGGGAAAGTACTGGTATTGATTGGAATAGTGCTGTCGCATATCATCTCGCAGTTGCGACCAGGTGCGGATCTGAGTCGAGTTGTGCTGCCGACTTTTATTCTGGAGCCTAGGAGCATGTTGGAGAGGATCACTAAGTACGTGTTTACTTTCTGTTGGGATATCGAAGAGGCATACTGATTGATACACAGTTTTATGGCACATCCGGAAACACTGCTACCTATGTCTGAGATCGAGGACCCAACTCAGAGATTCGTGTCGGTTGTCAAGTTCTATCTGAGTGGATGGCACATCAAGCCGCCGTACGTATACAAGTCGAACAGCTTCTTGGAGTGGAGCGAAAAAGGTTGACGAATATATAGCGGGGTCAAGAAACCTCTAAATCCAATCCTAGGGGAGACGTTCGCATGCTATTGGGACTTTCCAGACAATACAAAGGGATACTATATCTCCGAACAAACTTCTCACCACCCTCCAAAATCGAGTTACTTCTACATGGCCCCCAACCACCACATCCGCATCGACGGCTGTCTCAAGCCGCGCAGTAAGTTCTTGGGCAACTCTGCGGCTAGTATGATGGAGGGAATTGCTATCTTGCGATTCTTGAATAGGGGCGATAGTGCGAAGGGAGAGCGGTACATCCTCACTCAACCGAACATGTATGCGCGGGGTATTTTGTTTGGGAAGATGAAATATGAGCTTGGAGATCACAGCTTCGTAAGGTGCCCAGAGCTGGGACTGAGTGCAGATATTGAATTCAAGACGAAAGGTTACTTTGGAGGAACATATAATGCCATCGGAGGCGTGATCAAGAATGATCATACAGGTGAGGTACTATTTGAGTTGTCAGGCATGTGGAGTGGTGAGATGTCTCTCAAAAATATGACGGTAAGCTGAATAAACTACTTGAAGGATACCAGGACTGACAGAACTGTAGACTGGAAAGAAGGAAGTGTTGTTCGATGCTACGCGGGCAAAGCACACACCTCCAACTGTACGACCTCTCGACGAGCAAGAAGAGCGCGAATCTCAGAAGCTTTGGTTCGCTACTGCCAAGGCCGTCAAGGAACGAAACCATGAGGTTGCCACAGATGAGAAGACTAAGATCGAGGATATGCAGAGAGATGAAGCTTCTAGGAGAGTTGAAGAAGGTGTGGAATGGCATCCGAGACTATTTAGACCAGTAAGAGGCGGGCCTGGGGGTTCAGAGGAGGGCGAAGAGGACTTGGACTGGATTCTCAATGCAACGATGTGAGCGGACCCCCTCAAATATCATGTAGAAGCAAGTCAAGCTGACGATCATACGGTGATGGACAAACGCCTGAACAGCAAGCAGAGCAAATACTGACAGTCACGCCCATTCTTCAGGGGCAAAGGAGCACTGAAAAGAACCCAATTCCACCTCAACACACACACAAGGAACCATCCACAGCAATCCAAGCATCTACACCAGCCCCCGCACCAGTATTAACAGCTATTCCCTCCGCAGAGAACGAGCGACCTCAATCGAACCACTCCGACGACTTCGTCAAATTTGACAAAGAGGACGGAACGCCTTCCAATATCAACACCAACAATACTGCCAGTACTAATGCGACACCTACCATTCCGGAATACCACGCCCCAGCTGATCTCGAGGCCGCTCAGACTTTTAACAATGGCCAGCAGCAACAGGATCTCGAAAATACGCTCAGGTCGACCAGTACAGAGCGGGTCAGTGGTTCCCCTTTGATCGATTTTAGTGGGGATTTAAAGAGAGATCTTTCGACTGTGGATGCGAGCAAGAAGAAGACTCCAGCGACGTTGAAGAAGCAAGATACTGATTCTCTGGTAAGAGCTAAATTTTACGTCTCGGATATCATGACTGTCCTTCTCGGACTTGTTATAAGAACCCCTAAAGGCCGAGATGATAAAATACTAACATCATGGCAAACAGGATGGTTTCGTCGACGCTGAAGGATAATTAAACGGATACGTGGTTCCGCATCAAACTTTCACTCTCTGAATGTCCTGAAGGACCGAGGGGGGTTTCAATTACAGATAGGTTAGGAGGATTGAAAGGCGGGATGAGAAGAAAAGGTCATGAATACATGTGACTACTGGAAAGGAGTGGATAGGACGGCTAGGCTGGGATTGGGGCCGGAGGGGCGTTGTGCTTAGGGATATATAAACGAGACAAATGAACAAGCGAATGAGTAATAGGATGAACTTTCGAAGAAATGTTTGCCTGTATGGCAATTGCTATTTATCGCTTGTTGTCGATATCCTCATACGATATTGATATTTAGAGCTGGCCCAGCCAGGCTAGGGAGGCTAGGTGAGCTACCTACCTACGGCGTAGATGGGCTAGGTGCGCTACATCGACGGTAATACGGATTTATTACACGTTTTCGAAACAGTCGTAACTCGAAACTTCGATGTTTAATGTTTTATTCTTTATTTGACGCTCCCTAGATTGTATATCAAGCAAATACCAGATCTCTACACATTTGGCGCTCTGACTTTTCGAGTCATTGTCATACAAGGAAAACTCGAGCCCGTCTGATGATTTGATGACTTCTCTGCAATGAGAGAAGGAGAAACTTTTTGCGAGTATCGTATAGTACATATCACCACCCATCTCTCTCCGTCCCAATATCTTGTCATGGGATTTGCATGGCTGTAACCTTAACGCCAGATATTGCCGTCCTGTATCAATCGTCGCGCACTCAGCATACAACTCCACATCAATCCATACATTTATCTAAGCAGCTTCCCCAAATCTTCCCTTTGCTTTTCCCACCCCTCTCCAAAAGCACCCCAAACCAAACTTATCCCATTCCTTCCCCGTACAAATCTCAGTATCTCTTCCTCGTCGGCTCCGGACTAGGACTCCTACTCGCGCTCCTCTCATCCCTACCTCTCAACCTCAACCACTTCTTCGTGCTAAGCTCAATCTCCCTGTCCAGTTCCGGGCTCGGGTTCTTCCTATGAATGAAATTGCAGAAACCACCACGGACACAGCCTTCACCACTATTCAATCTGCAGCAGGCCTCGCGGAAATCAGTGACCGGGGACAGCTCGCAGTAGATAGGCCGCGCGGCGTACCAGCGCGAGTTTAGGGCGTCGCAGGCTTTTTGGGCGGAGTCTTCGTATTTGAAGCGCGCGTAGACGTTGCCGATGAGATCTAGGGTGAGGTGTCAGTAAATCTTTGAGCATAGACACATCGCGAAGGAAAATATTGCATCTCAAAAGGAAAAACAGGAAATATTAGAGAACTGGGAAGGGAGACATACGATCATTCGAATTATCACAAACAACCACCTCCTCAATCTCCCCAAATTTGCACATCTCGCACCAGAAGTCCTCGTAGAAAGCGTCAAAGTGGTTCTGCAGCTGGCTGGCATTCATCTTGTTCTTCGGGTCGTACGCGGGGTTCTGGTATAGGTTGGGCAGGAGGATGGTTTGGGAGTATGAGGGCTTGACGTGCTTGCGCGAGCAGCGGTCGCCGTGCCGGCACGCGCCAATCTTGTAATAGAAGGAGCAGTTGACTTTATCGGCTTCGGTACCGAAGATGCTGGCGAGGTAGTTTGCCATGGTAAGAAGGGGTGAGAGGTGTTGAGGTGAGGCTTTGCGATGTTGATTATTGAGGTGGAATGAGGGCGTAAGATAGATTCAAGGCTGGAGGTGGATTTGCGCTCGTCCGGGTTTTGTGATTCTTGGATTCGAGTGTATGCGCCTTGGTCTGTAGGAAACTTGAACTTGGGGAAGTTTTGGTGGTTGCTCGTGAGGTTGTTCTTGGGAAATGATTCTTGGCGGGCAAAAAGCTCAAGGTTAATCTGGAGGAGCTTCAATCAGGCTAGTCTCGAAAGGCTGTAGCGCCCAGAAGCGAGCATGACTAAACGTTTGTTTACTTGAGTGGATGCTTCGAGAACTGCTTCTGTGCTCGATCTGAGAAAGTCTTGTAGCATCCCTGTTAAGAGAAAAATTATAGACGTTCAAATCTAGAGTCGTTTGGTTTCTATAGGAGTTTACATATATTGCAATTTGAGGTCACAACATTATCATAGGACATCAATGGTTCTTGAAAGTGAAGTTCAATTCGCACCTACAAAGCTGCTCCCTTCCATGATGTACGCCACGGATCGTCATATTGAAAGCCTCCGATCGTTCATCATCCACCTGAAGCATAAAAAAACAAACCATGAACTTTTCCCGCCTGTAGAGGTCTTCGCAAAAAAAGCATCGAAGGCCTTCAGACTCGCACCATTCAACTGAACCATAAAATCCAAACCATGAACCTTCCCGCCCGTGATGGTCTTCGCAAATGAAAGATCAAAATCTTCTGACCATTCAACTTGCATCTGAAGCATAAAGAATCAAGCCATTATGTTTCACGCCATCCTCCGACAATCGCCAATCGTAACTGTGCCATCATGACTTCTCCGGTCATGCCACCTTCGGACCACGAAATCACGAGATCTCTGTATACAATTAGTTCTGATCGGCGTGTTCATGATAATAGTGTAGCATACCCATCTAAGCAAGTGTCTCTGACCCAAGGATGCGGATAGACACAGTAAGCATAGCCGCCCGGCTGCTGACGAGAATCGAGTGGGTAGAGGTCGTAATTGAGAGTTTTAATGTCCCATGGACCCTATGACTTGTCAACACCAGCTTTCTCCCAGCTTATGAAAGCTCTCAGGCACATGAAATGTACTTACGACTGGCGATATGGCACGTCCCATCTGAACCTTGTTGTCGCCTTGACCATTGCAACCAATGAAGACCCACTTGTACTTGCTGTGCTTTCCAAACATCTTGCTCTTGAAGACTGCGCCGTGTTGAATGTCACGCATAACATCGACGGACCGGTAGAGATTGTCAACCCATTTAACCCAGCCACTGCCTTTCCAAAATTCGTAGCAGTCTCGTGAAGTGACCTGATCGACCTTCACTCTGGCGACGTGGATGCTCTTGTTTTGGTCGTTGACCTGACCGTACAAGTAGATGTATCCCTTGCTGCGAACTGCCGACATAGATCCATATCGAGCCTCGTTGGTCTGGCAAGATGTCAGCCTTGAATTTCATCTTTCCAGGCTTTTCAACGTGACGTGTGCACATGTGTAGGAGGCTCAGAAGGGGTTACTTACGTTAAAAAGCCTGTAACTGTCGCCGAATTTGACTCTTGTTGCAGTTACACGCTTGGAGACAGTATCATACTCGATCTTTGCAAGTCCAGTGTAGTTGTATACGGGGATTGCTGCACCAGAAACGACCTGGCGGTCTTCGTACCAAGTCCATCCGGAGATCAGAACGCTTCCAGGATCAGACGTCTCGATAATTCCACTGAACGACCACGCCAGCTTCTGTTGCACGACCCATCCAGGGATGAGGCTTTTTACCATGCCATTGTGCTGGTGGCTCTTGTAAGCGGACTTGGTGCAGTCGAAGGGGTTGGTGGTGGAGGAGCAGGTGTTGCGGGTCAGCCCGAGGAAGTTGCCGGCATGATCGTGAGAGAATGTATCTCCCCATCTGAAGTAAACAATAAGCGTCAGTCAGATCACATCGATCTAAGGGCCTTATGATGTATCAGGAAGCTCAAGAACTCGGAAATCTTAAAGACTTCTAGAAATCACACAATGGAAATGGATTTTACTTACTGGAACAGCACATGCCCATTGGAGAGCATTGTTGATCGACCGATATCCCGAGGATACCACTTTCCGCTCTCTGATTTCGTCAATTGATTGCCTGTCAGTAGCCTTTATTGACAAAACTTACTGTCCCGATGTGCCCCGCAGGGGACTGGATAATCAACCCGCGGTGGCCAGGCCACCGCTCCTCTCTTTTCCTTCTCCTCCACCAGCTTTCTCACCGAAGATATAAAGCGAGACACCATTGCGCTTGTTACTGCTGCTGTTGGTGTTGTTATTGTTGTTGTTGTTTCTGTGATGTTCTTGCGGAAGGCGAGTGCGAGGAAGTATCAACAAACCTCACCTGCAGGGCGGTGAGTTCTGCCACGTGGGCCCAGTCGACCAGGTGACTGTCTCGAAGGCTTACTTAACTTTCTTGCTTCGAGAATCAGTCATTTGATAATCAAAATGATATAGCAAGCTTATGTTCTTCGAAAGTGTTGGCAAAAGTACGATTTTGTCACTAAGCGAGAATTGGAAATTAGCCGAGCGCCTCCCCTTGTGCTTTCAACCTCTCTTGGCCACTTTCTTGTCCTTATTTGTACTAGCAAAGCTTAAGTAAATTCTTTTAGTACGATTCGAATACTAAGAGCATCTATAGCTTTATTGCTTTGAACTGAAAGGGTAATGACATAAGATGGATTAAGTATGAATAAAACAAATTAGTTCTCTGACTAAGGAACGCTCATATAGTTCATATACTAAAGTCTAATCCTAAGGCTATAGCGACAATGATCCAGGGTATATAGGTACCATAACGAATACCATCGCCAGCTTACTGATTCCTGTGTCCCAGAAGCTATTTTATATTTGCTTTAAGTAAACTTGACGCCCCTATGTATTAGAGTAGTAATACTAATGTTATATTGAAGTACTAAGCAAGAGTATCATATTCAAAAAGAATTTTGCAAAAGTTTAGCTTCCATATGGTCCGTGTTTATTCACAGTTACCTTATTCCCGCGTAGGCTGCGGCATGGAGCACCATGGGTGGTAAGTATAAAATAAAACCCACCCATACGCCCCATGGGTTTTAGAGAGGATTTTCCACCCTACCCATAGGTAGTCTACCCATGGGTCATGGGAGTGGCAAAAACCCATAGGTTTTTTATTTCTCGTAATTGAACGGATATCCCTAGTTATTTATGAAATATATGAGAAATATACGACTTTTGAAGACTAGAAAACTCATGAGCACCTATGAAATATCCATGGGTTTTCCTCTCTAGTACAAACCCACCTATGGGTTTTACACTTCTGTTAAAATCCACCCGTGGGTGCCTCAAGCCATGGGTGGGTTTTTCGAAAAATCCCAGAACCAATGCCGTAGCCTAACTCAAGGTTATTCGTGAGATCAGCCTTAAATTCATACTTAGAAGTACAAAAAGGATGCCTTTACTTTGCAACGCTGTAGGAGAGAATCTTGCCTAGGGGTCTTGACTTTCATTTCCAATGATATCATCTCTATAGTATATCATATTCCTGCCTGAGTCTGCTAACTAATTTCAGACTCTATATTTATGAAACTATCTGAGTTAAGACTAGATTATCAGATTTATTATACTTTCGATCTAGTTAAAAACTTAGGTATTGATATTTTTAATCCGACTTAGATCCTAGTATTTTATAAGTTAATATTATGTTTTATAGTTACTATCTGCCCTTAATAATAGATATCTTGATTATCTACTCTTAAATTAAAAGTTACTTAATATATAGAATTAGTCCTTAATATTATCTTACTATATTCTTTATCTCTTCTTAGGGAGGATATCCTAGAGATAGCTTACTGCTAGCGAAGCGAGTGATAACGATCTGGCGGAAAGCTGAGATAATTTAGTAATATCATATATAGCGACTTATTTATAAGGAAAAATATATGCAATATGGGTATTATAACGCTCCTAGACCTTATACTTCCCGCTTTCATCACACGCTTCAATTCCGCTTACTACTAATGAAACTCGCCTTCCCTAAGTTCTTTATATTCATGCTAGTATTCTTAGTCGCCTAGCTCAAGGTAGATGTCCATGTCAACCTGCAGCTGCAGACTAATGGATCGCTTATAATCCAGAGTGTGCATGAAATAGACGTCTGGTTTTGCGACATGGCTATACTGTAGCTTTAAGGTTGTTGATATCGATGGTGTTGAAGACATGTCGCTGTTCGGTTGTGAGGCCGAAATGCTATTCGGGTGCGAAATCAAATGTGGGTTTAAGGAGAGAGTGGTAAGTATACCGGCGTCAGAGGCAAATAGTTAGATAGAAAAAACCTCGGACGAGGTCGGACGAGGATGTACTTCGTCAAGTAGGCTCTATAAAAACAAAGTTAGAAGATCAAGTCCTTTCCAATTGGTATCAGAAGGTAGTTAAGTAATTAGGGGCTTGGGGCCCTTCTCAACGACCAGGTTCTGGAAATTAAATAGGACATAGAATGATAGACTTTGCATGACTTACTCCATCGCAAATTAGGCACCCACGCGGATTCATGTGTCAGGTCCTACACATGTGATTCTGGAGAATCATAACCGATACTTTTCATGCCGTCTACTTGCTTTCCAGCTCCACTGCTATTTGAGAGAAGAAATTCAACAGGATATTTTATCCGGCTTTCGTAATAGTTCTCGCATAGTTTCTCCTTCTATTTTTCAAGGCTTTCATTTAAAGATAGTCTGAAGCGGTAGTGAAGAAAGCTATTCATGTCGTAGAGCTTACAATGTCATAAGTCGGAAAGATTGCGCTCCTCGATCAAGCTTCGACCTCAGGACTAGCTCATATCCAGGGGTAGGGGAGGCCATGGCGCTTGCTTTCCCCCTTTCTAGCCTTTTTGCCTTTTCTTTATAGAAGTGGCTTACGATCTTCAGCCACGTCTTACCTTTCTAGCTGCACGTGCGCGCTTCGGCCTATGGTACCAGGGAGTTCTGACAGAACGGGATTTACGGAATATTATTAAACTCAACCGGAACGTGTATATTACTCTCTTTTGTTTTTATTACAAGTACAAGGCTATAACGACACAAGACTCAAGGCAGTATACGAGTGAAGACAATTAAGTATAAAGGGTGAGAGCGATTGAGGACTGCTCCACACCTTTGCCATCAACCAGCCCAGCGTGATTCTACCCAGGTCGCAAACAACGAAACCACCGAGATGCCGCGAGTCTTCCCTCTGCACACCTACAACACCGCTATCGGTTTTAACAATTCCGTCATAAACAGACTCTAGTCTGTGTTATGCTCGACAATATTCATAAATGATGACAACCTGCGCTTCGCCTCATTTCAAGACTCTGATCTCCCCAGAAGTCAATCACACCGATCACGTTGCCCACTGGGACTACGTATTCGAAGCTGGCCAGAGAGAGATCAAAGTGACTGGAAGTACAATCGTTACTCAAGGTCAACCCGACTTGTTTGAAGGATCAACCAGGAGCAGCCGATCTGTTGAGTCCTTTGACACAGATCGGGAATCCGTAGAACTACTTGTTGGCTTCGAAAATGACCCTCTCATACCGAGTACCGAACAGATCAATCACACTTTCCTGCGAACCCAAAAGATCTGGGAAAGATATCTCGCTTGCGCCAACTCACTGCCCTCCGGTTGTGTTGCAGCTGCGGTCTTGAAGCCGGCTGTTTTATTGCACCAAATCCCGCGTCTTCCCCGGCATCTGCCCAGAAAGAGGAGCATCACAGGAGAGTCAGTATGGCACGTTCCAAACCCTGAGCTGCTCCCATCTTCAGATGCTGAGGAATGGGACCCAGATCATGTTCATGGTGTGAAAAAGACGTTTCTCCTATCAGTATCTACACCTACGGAGTTTCGAATCTCAGTCCAACCCAGCTTCCGACTCAACGACACGCAATCAAACGGTATTGCTATACTCGTGCCATTATGGTCCTACATTTTTACTGTGAGATTCCTGGAAATGCAAAACCGATCAATATGGTACTCCAGCAACCAATTGATCCCGATCCTTGTAAAGAGGTACCGACCTCAGCCTGACGACATTGTCATTCATCTAGGTACCGCTTCAAGAGACCTGATCAGGTGGCTCTGTGCTATCCTAGCACCAGACTTAGGATGGTCTATCACAGGCCGCCTTCCTCCATGGACCGCACATTATCACAACGAGACTAAGTTTGTCGTCACTGTAGATGCACCTTTCACTTTTGGAGATCATGACGTTCCTCCCTCTTCGCACACTGCGGCAAACATTCTCATTGAATTTTGTACTTTGTTTGGCTTCGAGTCTCCTGTGGATGGTGAAAACTCTTGTTTATCATTTCAACAAGTCACAGTAGCCTTCCTAGCTGCTTTAATACTGCCGTTCTACAACGCTCTGGATCTGAAACCACAGCTTCCGCTGCCAAGGCTCATCAGTAACCACGGAACAAGCTCAGAATCTCTTCAGTTTGTTCAAGATTATGTCAATGACCTTCCATACTACATGACTCTGAGCATACATCCAGGATCTGTAGGATCTGCAATTTGGAGCATGTTCTGGGAACCCGGAATCAATTGCAACATCGTCAGTGCTTGGTTTGTTGCAATACAGGAAGTTTTGCGGCCTACTATAAAGGCTGGCGATATGGATATCCTCGCGAGGGTATTTATTACCCGTCGAATGCAAGCGGCCCTCCTCTGGCTTGGTGTTTTGGTAATGGGTGACACTACAATCCTGACTATGTTAGTTTCTTACCTTGAAACTCACCAAGAGCGGGAGAATTTTGGTTCATGGTCGGGGCCTGATATAGACGTCGCTGCCTGGACTGGTTCAAAGCAGTCCTTTTAGATGAAGAACTAATAGGAACCTATGAGGGACTCTCTGCGCAAGTGCCACGATCCGACCTCATTCGTCATCGCTTCAACTTTCGACTCGGCGACCATGAAATGCCCTGTTTTGGTTGGGAACCTGTTGGCCACGTGTCGAAGCAAGATATCGAGCCAGAATTATGGCCAAAATTGGAGGCTGGATGCTCGCGAGAATACAAGCAATGGATCTGGTGGCTTCCACGCACAGGAGCTAAAGGATCACCCCAAGTCATCGAACCACATATCGACAAAGGTTACTCTCGCAACACTTCCCAACACAGGCGAAACTGTCCCGACGAAACAAATCAAGAAAGCGATAATATAGATATTCCAGATGGATTTACTTGCAAAGTCAGCCTCGCGCCTTCAAAGATGGCGACCTTCCATATAGTCTCGTTCGGTTCGAAGGATGCTTCTGGGGACATGTATCTTGAAGCTATGGTGATTCCAAATGTCAGGAATCATCCCTGGATGGCAGATTCTCGAGGAATATAAGTCGAAGTCACATCAAACAGGCATCCTTGAGAAGAATAAATCGTGATGTATGTCAAAGGAAACAGGATATATCTTGTACCAATGATGCTCTCCTTTCCAGGTCGTGCCAACTCAGCTGGGATTTCATTTTTGCCCAAATTGCCACGTATAATAGACTCGCCCAGACTTCTTCCCAATGTATTCCAAGCACTTGTGTTTCTTGCCGTCGATTTTCCTAGTGCTTTTCTTCTAGTCACCGACTTAAGTCTTGACATTGCCACCTTCTTCGTTCTGAAATAGTAAAACACCTTCTTCTTCTTCTCCTCTCTCACAGTAGCAACCAGAATTCCATTTAGAGAGGGAGGTTGACCAGTACTTGTGCTACTGCTTGGATGAGCAGTATCATCCTGCACCTCCTTCCCCTTGCCTTTCAATGAATACTAATAGCGTAAATTCCAATCTATGCCCGGTCAGCTTTTGTTCCTTACCGAGTGTGGCTGCCAGCGAGCCAGCTCAAAATGAATCTTGCGGTTTGGGGTCCATGGTCACGTGCTCGGGGGAATGCCCTTATCCCGCTCATGGGCCTTTCAGAACGGAAAGACTCAAATCTCGGTAGAACATGCGCCCCGTGATAACTATAAGTAGTCCAAGCAAAGCGTTTTAACAAGTACCTTCGTCAGTTCGGTCGCTAAGGATGGAGGAGACACTAGACGCAATGAGTGAGCAGCTGTGGAGTGCAAATTTGGATGATGCCGCGTTCGAGGCCCTGGCGACCCAAAACTCACGAGCTTTGGGCAAAAGTTGTTGTCCATAGGGCTTTAGAGAAGTCGTCTCAAGAGCTCTCTCAGTCAGAGGATTCTATTCCCTCAACGCAAGAGGGGTAGACGAAGCCTGTTAAAACAGTGAGCTGGTCGAGCTCAGGAAACCGCTGTGGCGAGAGTAGCGATTCAGGTGGCATCTGGTAGAAAATGAAGGAAAGCATGGGTTGACACGAATGAAGTTAAGACTACACTTGGTGGGATGTGGGGTTGATGCCACGTGATTTATTCTGTCCGATCTTCAGCGAGTCTGCAATCATCCAGCCTGGCTCAAAAACACGCACTCGGGATTTTTTCTACCACAGGGACCTCGCCTTATTCCAGGTTCATGTTTTAGACAAAGTTCCTCTGCCTGCTGTCAATTATGTTAACATTCAACGAACCGAGAGACAACACGTGCTGGTTCTTCAGTGGGTTCTCGCTGTAGGTGATAGGTATACTACGACCCTCTACCGTTTTTCTTATGTTCTGTGAAGAAACTCATCAGCTTCTTCTTGGTTATTTTCGTATGTGGCGCCACGTTCGCATAATCTCTCTGTACACCGGACATCTATGTGGCAAGCCTCCCATAGATTTAGTGCATATCGTCGCTCGGAAACACAGATGGCATTACAGGATACTTAACGCAGAGAAGCTCGACGAGTCTATATTCTTGACCCCAGCTAGTTGTCAATGACAAATATCTGATTGATGTTTGGCATGTCCCCAATCGAGAGAATTTTTCGGAAAGATGAGTGTATTTTGTAAATTCGCAGAGCTAGAAAGGTGTATCACATCTGAAAAGTGCACGGTTCAGGGCCAGTCCTCAGCTGCAAAACAACGACGGGATAGAAATAGCACAGCGACATTTTATACGCCTTAAGACTGTTGCGATTACATGCTGGTTGAAGTCAAGCCAAGTTTTGGTCACCTTCTTGGCTACCGTACTGTTTTGGCGAGAAATTGTAAACAAACCGACCTTAGTTGAGGAGCATACAGCTCGCCTAATTGGGACGGTACACGTTTATCGACCACCAGAATGCCATGTAACTAAGCGACTTGCTGTTTAGAGTGCTCGAAGCTGTTTTCCTTATTTCGGCAAAGATGTAAATCCATCGAAAACCTCGAAGGAACTTCCAGCGGCATACATTCGTGCGACCATTTCTAAGGGCCGAAAAGACGAACACATTCAAATGCTAGCATTTGAGGGATTGCCTTACGGCTCTATCTGTCAACACTGGATTATGCCCTCACCAAGGCACATACGCAGCTACGTGAATAGCATAAGCAGACTTTGCAATCAAATCACATTCTCTGTAAAAGCCTGGGTCATATTACTGGTACGCTTTTACTCCAAGAAGACATATTTTGACATTGAGTCTGGACTTCCAGCCATGGATTTTTGAGAGCGCAATTGCCTTTTTGAAGGGATGTGATCCAAGTAAGGTTCTCACAAGTACCAGATTGAATATAAGAGTTTATAGAGCCGAAAGGTAAGGCTCCTGCGGCAGTTGATGTCATTAGGCCAAATAGTCTAACGCCTTATTCTTCTCAAGTGTAGTCGAGGAAGCCGGAAAGTTAGAGGAGATCCACGATTATGAAACTTCAACTTGCGTTAAGCTGAAAAGAAAGTTCGAGACCGACGACAATAAGGAGACAAGTCGAAAAGAGCTAAAGAACAAGAATGAGCTGACCTGCGAGAAACGAGGACAGCAATTGCAGTAGTACATGTACTTAGAATGGTAAATTCGCTTTCTATACCAGCTCCTCGTCCAGAATAACAAAGTCCAATATCGTACGAACATGCATGTCCAGGTGATAGTCTACGGAAATCCACACAAACACAATACGAACATAGCTCCCTACCGAACTAGAGAAACGCAGCTTAGAAACGTGAAACAATGTTTGAATAACCACACTATATGCCAGAGGCCTCCTTCCAAAACCTCCAAGAATGGAGGAAAGGGAAGAATACTCCGTATAGTCCAGCTAACTAGTACGTCGGGAGAGGCGCTCGGGGAGGCTTGAAGTAACGAGCTGGTTTTCAACGCAGGGACTGTTGCGTATGTGAACCGGAGCTTTCTCCGCACGTTTGCATGATGGTCTATACTGTCTACTATCCAAGATCGAGTGTACAAACAAGTACTTCGAATACGAGCTCGAGCCCTACCCGCAATGCAATATGAATCCCTTAGTGTCAAAGCACCTCTGTGATAGTGTGATAGTTCTGAAGTTAGAAGAAAAGCTTCGAAGTACCCAGGCAAATTTACCTGTTCAGGTCCTGCTGCTATAGTGCAATGCCTGCAGTAGGTACGGGATACTATGCACAACGGTAAGTTTTGTGAGCTCGAACACGAGCCAGCCTCAAGCGACGCAAATATTGCTCGCTTCAGCTGTACGGAGAATTGTCCATATTCAAAGGAAGTATTCAAAGGAAGTTCGGAGGTGGAGATGTCTAGCTTGGTTCACTCTTACCATAGTTTACAGAACTGAAGCAGCTCTCCAGCAGACCAACTAATCTAGCCTCGACCTACCTACTCGAGCTAAGATAACACTGTGGCGTATTTGGGTTTAGGTCGAAGCTAGAGGACGTTTGTGTCCGCGTGAGCTATGTTCACGGCGTGCCATGATGGCGTTTGGGAATTTTACTGGTACCATTAGCATCAAATGGGCTTTCGGCTTCACTCCAAGATAGCCGTGGTGAAACTAGAATGAAAAGTGGGTCTTTTCTATAATCGACTGACCGGTAACCCCCCATGTCCTGAATGCTTTTATTGATGAAGACTGTTGAAACTCCGGTATGCATAAAGGAAAGTACATCTCGCTTCTCTTCACTTTCCCTGGTCCATCGAACCTCACAGTCTGGAGGGTTTGATGCGAGATCAATACTATACGAATAAATAGAAGAGTTCAGTAACCATGACAACTGAGAATGACGAGTCGAGACATCGTTTTGAATTAATCATATCATGCAATGTATCGAGTTTTCCACGTGGTTATGTCTGAAACGGAGTTTCAAAGGCTAATGATTCGAGTAAGTGTTGGTGACAAGAACCCTTCGTGCAGAATCTTGAGGTGACTTTCTGCTAGAGTGTTCTTTCTGTGGCGACCATCAAGGTTCCCCGCCTGTCCTGATCTTCTTACTAGCGAGTTGCTGCACGTTTGACAGAGCCTAGAAGGCGCCGGCTTCGTTCTGGAATCTGCTCTGTGTTTGGGGTTCAGGGTGCGCCATGAACATCATGAACATCATGAGCATGCACTAGCTGGACTCCATTATAACTGATACTCGGATTCTCGAAAGGCTGGATTGCAACCCGACCGGGTGTGCACGAGATCCATCAAGACGACGCTGGGTCCTACAGGCTCATGGGAATTCGGAAGCAGTGGACAAGGAGGTTTGCAAGCGTTACTATACGTCACTTGAAAGTATGAAAGTATGCAATTATGCAATTGACAATGATGCGAAGACCATGTCAGACGAGAAGGGAGAGGGAGATATATGCCAAGGGATATCCGATATATGGGAGATTGATGAATCAGCTCAGCTGCATAGTAATAACCTGGTAAAGACGAATCGAATTGCCAGTATAAAACATTGAGAGAACGGATATCAATCAATGTAAGTGACCACGATAGTCATAAACACTGGTAGCCATTGCCTCGTGCTGCGGACAGTTGACGCCACTCCCAAACACTATACGGAGTAGATACAGGGCGGAGTTATCGCTTACTGTACTAACGTCCCAAAGTGAGGAACTGAGGTGGAAGTGACCGTGTGACAGGCCACTAGAAGCTCGTTCGACGCCGTTGCAACCGAAAACAATCTGTGCAAGGATGCTAGGAGCGCCAGGCAATTGGAATAGGGATATTGCAAGGTGAGGCAAGAAAGGAACTCCATTCGTGTTGCAACATTAACGCATAGTGCAGTATAGTATCGTATCGCGTGGCATTTGCAGATCACCTTGCCTTGATACAGGTGGACAAGATCTCGTTAAGATAATGCAGACAGACGCAAACAGAAATCTGCTACCTGGGTATGGTACCAATAATAGTGATCGGTTTTGCGCGCAGCGTGAGCGAGCCGCATAGTGCTTGTGCATTGCCCATCCAGTGGTCTGAGGGAAGGCGCCGGCCCCAGAGCTGCACGAGAGCGGCTGAGGATAGCGCCAACAAGAGATATCCTTGACCACTGACTGAAGGTACTGGACCTGGCCTGTCGAGATATAGTACGCAGGTATGTCGGATTTATGATGGTGGGTTTGCTAGCATAGCGAGCATTTCTATCCTTCAGCGTTCAACGGATGACCATTCAAAGACCCTAGAATAATAGGTTTGAAGATCTTGTCGAGAGACAAGGAAGTCGTAGCCGACATTTTCATGCGAAGTGCAGTAACGCATTATTGAATCGAGAAAACAGGCCAAACACGTAAGTTAGGATTGAGTAGCCAGGAGGATCTGGATGGGATTGCCGTGAATAGTTTCAGGATGCATTTTGAAAAGGTGGTCGTCGTTACCCACGGGGAAGCTGGGCAATGCAGCCGAGGGCATGCCTTTGCTGCACAGAGGGAAGCCACTTATGCATACCTCCTACCTATATCTACCTATCTGCATCTCATCCTAGATTAGATATTGTAGAAATGAAGTTTCTTCTGGAGTAAGCCTAAGCAAACTGTCCGCCATCTTGGGACAGAAAGAAGAATGCAGTGTGAAGTCAGCGAACCCCCACTAAGTGTAACTCTATCGTAAAGTGATGACCATTTCGAATTCCATTAATACCTGTCCTATTAGACTATCAAACTTGTTTCCTATTCCAGTATGCTCAGCTGAGCCGTCAGCTCCAAGCCTTCTGCCGCTGCAGATTGTGAAACGGCGATTGTTACTGGCTCGGAGAGACTATAAGATATATATTTTATGCGCAACCTCTTCAGCGCAGTATCATGCCAGAATCGAGGCGTCATGCCAACACCGAAAAGAAACCATTTCTCACCAATACACTCTCATTCTTATCGGAACCGTCAGACGTGAGAGCCGAGGTGGTAGAGATCATCGCATTAGTAGCATAAATTCAGACGTAGTAATCAAAGGCTCAACGTGCGAAAGACGATTGATTGGATATTTCCTGCGCCTTTCAATGCAACTAATATTCAACGCCCTTTCCGATTCCTGTCTGTTGCATGGTCATTTCCACGTCATAGAATTTCGGCAGCTAACATTCGACTCCCTTTCCAATTCCTGTCTCTTGCATGGTCGTTTCCACGTCCCAGCATTCCATAACTTTTCCCCATGTATCCTGTGGTCTCAATCCGAGACTGCCCCGATATATCAGGGCACTTATTATGTCCTAGGGGTATCGTTCTCCTGAGATCCAGCTCTCCTCCTCCAAGATTGAGCGTAGTCGAAAGTCATATAGTGAAGAAAAATGACACGTCCAGAAGGTCCCATCATCCCACATTGAAATCCCTTTCCGTTAACGCCCCGCTGATAGTTTTCGTGAAAATTTCGTTACGGATTTTGTTGTTTAGGTCTATCCCTTGTCGTCAATTCTGATATGTGGCTTGAGAGAATAGCCTGTGTAGAAGAAGAGTAGTGATTGTGTAGATATTCAACTGCAACAGTCCTCATCACCCGTAGCAGAGCGGGCAGTGCCCAGGCACCACAATGTATCGCTCATGGGGTCCTCTTGCACAACTGTGTGTCTTCTTGCCATCGACCGAAGTGCCGAAGAAGTGGGCCCCCGGATCTACGCAGGAGGTGTAAATGTAGTAGTTCTTAGTGTATTCGCACATGGTTTTTGCGTGTTTGGTTTGGGTCGGATTGGTAATGGTCTACAGATGTCAGATCAAGACTAGATGCGGATATGTTATATGATCTTTACGTACGGATATGCAATGTGGACAAGCAAGATACGTAGTGAAGAAAGTTGAAGGCGATGGAGATAGTTCAGAAGAGGGCGCGAGCGTAGATTAATAACTGTGGTGACAAAGGAGGGCTGATCCAGCAATGCCACATGCCCTTATATACTTGTATAGATGTCGAGCTGAAGGAGCTGTAAGTGATGAGCGACAGGGGAAGTGTCAAGCCGGTGAACCCTGGGGGAAATCTAACGACAAAAGCAAATTGATAACTGAGGACATATGAAGAGGGGAGGCCAGAAAGTCCCCTGGTTCGCGGCAACAAATTACTTATGTGAGGAGGGCACGACCAGCTTCCTGAGCTATGGCCGCCAAGTTGCTTGTATCAAAGAGCTCGACAGCGGCAGAAACGTACGCAACGCAGGTCGAGATTTGCGGCAGGCTGGAGCTCAGAGCAAGGCCATGGCAAGCATCAGGGCACAAGGCAAGGCTACGGGCCAAGCAGAAACCAGGGTAATGAAGACCGGGCATGCCAGAGACGAGGTGGATAAGGTAAGGCGAGGTGAGGTGACTCAGGTGAGGTTAGGTGGGCTGCTGTGATTCAAGCTGCGAGGGTGATCCACCATTGACTGTTCGGAATGTGATACCCCCCCTCTTCTGCGCCCTGTCTGCAGTGCAGTGCGGGCAGTCTTCTGGGCCCCGGTAGCACCATCTTACGGCTCACGTTCCCCTTGAGCAGAGCATCTGAGCCGAGTATGATGTTGTTACCGACGAATGGCACACGCCGACGCGGCTCTACCCTGGGAAGAGTCAGGGTCTGTGGATGGAATGGGATGGGTTGGGATGGGATGCATGCTGTAGCGTGTGTAGGGACGGGGAGGGAGGTAGGGAGGGCAGAGGAGAGTGCGAGTCGAGGGTAGTGGCAAATAGCCCAAGTAGCCTCATAATTGCTTTTGCTCTGATTGGGACGCGTGCGTAGATTGGTTGTGAACATAAGCGGTGCATCTTTGTCGTGAAGACCTAATACACAGATATTGAATGCCGCAACATAGCAAAAGGGACGAGCGCAGGACGAGATGTGAGAAGCAAGGTGAAGTGTAGTGAAGTGAAGTGAAGTGGTAAGGTGAGGTGAGGTGTAGTTAGGGATGGCTCGGATAGGTACATGGGTAGATGGTCCGAGCGGTCGCGAAACAAAGGTGCTATGTGCCGCAGCCAGTGGGCTACTACGAAGATACTGTGAATGCAGGTAATTCACATGCTAGGCTGTGATAGATGCTGGAAGTTATTATAGTACACGATTATGGGCGTGTAGAATAAGTGATAGCGAATGAGCAACTGCTTCTTTGTGAAATCCTACTTGACCTTTTTGATGTCCTCCGTACAAGGCCTGTTCACAAGTCCCGCCACGGAGGTCCATGTTTACCTCGCCAAAGTCACGTCCGGAACCTACGGACTAAGACGCCCTGGGTCCTGGCCCAACCTAGCCCTTGCTCTGCTCACGGCCGGCAGTAAAAGTCGATTCTAAAATGCAGCAAAATTCGGAAAATTATCTCGTCCTAAATCAAGGGTAAATCCATTACAAGACTGCTGCCGTCAATGATGCCTGTCACTAGTCCACGTAGAGTGATCTGTCAACTTAGAACTCGGTGGTAGTGCCAAGTAACACGCATCAACGCGGCTACCCTCGTGGAACTCGTTACCAAGATGTCGTCAAATGATCATGTAAAGAAGGTGTCCCGATGCCTCTCTAGTATCCAATGGTGCTATAGTACTGCATCGTAGTATTACATTATCATACTATAGCATTGCACCAAACTATGCCTCACTGGATGGTACCAGAGACATTTTGGATATGCCCTGAACACAAAGACGAAGCCGTATTGTGTTCATGGTCGCAAGCCTTTTTGATGTCACACCAAAGGGTGAGGCCTAGAAAAACCAAGAGGCGTTCTTATCAATGAGGGCTAGAAGGAGCAAAAGAAAAACTAGGACCTAAGGTTTGTTTACGAGTAAGCTGCATATAAAGACACAAGCGGATCCGGACATCTCTTGCTTGTGCAGGACGGTGGCAGAACCCCTTTGTGAAGTATTCTGGGAATATGCAGGTTTGCTAGATATCTGCTACTTACATATGATTAGTTGAGCTGGAAAAAAGCGGATTGCCTGACGGCACCTAGACGCCTCTCTCGAGCAAATATTCAAGCAAGCGATTTGCTTGACGTTAGAGCACCGTTTATTCAGTGTCTGAGCGGTATCGTCTGAGCGACGACATATAAGCCGTTAAAGTTAGATTGACAGTTTGAGAATGGAGAATCCTCGGTTAAGTGTTTACTTGCGTACGGCTTCTATTGCTAGATATTGCCAGACTTTGCCGCTCTCTTTTTTCAGCTCATTCTACTGTGGTTGCCTACCATTGATAACAGTGCTGCTAGTTCCAATGTGTTGCGTTTTCCTTTTCCTTCACCGCAAAACAAGATCATCTCCAACATCCAAAAGGGGCAAATCTCGAAGACATGGGGGTACTAAATGGGATATCCCGCGCAGGAGACGTCATAGCGCCTGAACACCCAAAGGCCATACATATCCATGCCGACCTGCATGCACGCGGTCTGTGTGCACTGTGCATTTCTGCTGTCAGGGCCAGGGCAGGGACAGGGACAGGGATAAGGTCAGGGGCCAAAATCTGCACAACCATCTCCATGCAAATCTGGATCACGACATCGCTACTCGTCTGGCGGTCTTCCGTATGGTACGGCACGGTACTCATCCTGACTCCGACATCCTCATCTGGAAAGAAGATTCCATTGCATTATCCAACATCATGCCCTGCCGTATTGACAAACAAGGAAGCCGACCAAGATCCAAGATCCATCTGACAGGTGGATATGGTACAGTACCTAGTTTGGCTGGGATGTTTAGTCATTCCTTCTTCCTCTCGAGCCTCTTGTGGAGTTCGTATTTCGCAAGCTCCCAGCACCAGCCAGTATCAAGAAACTGTAAACGAACGAACAAAATCATAAAAGTCGGAATACTTCCGAGCGTTCGTTGTCCATTCTCGGTTCGTATGAGGAAGAGCCTCAATGGAAGAGTCTCAGTCCAATCGATAACACGCATTCAGACCAGATCAGATAAATCAGAGTTTCGCTCTTTGCTCATTCCCAGCCAAACGTCTGTAAAGAGACAATAGATTTCAAAAGGTCACGGCCACTCGTGACTCCTGCGCGCTTCGTCTATCGTTTCGCGGCATTTTTATCACAGCTGTCAAAGCAGTCTCAACACCGGTTTCGACACAGAGAGTTTTCCACTTCTTTTCGTCCCATGACGGATAGCAAAGGCCGTTCTCGGGATGTTGAGGCTCTTTCATGACTTATTTCGAGCAACCGAACTGAATCGAGTAAAGGACTAACAATAAAGACCATCAAACATAATCCTGGCGACCTGAGTTTCGGGCGCCATACACGCTTGGATAACCTTCTCCGAGACATTTTATCAAAACTTCTCGCTACACTTACGCCTACAGTGAATCTTTAGCGCAAAGATGGAAGTATAACAAATGATAACCAACAATCTGATACAGTAAATCGTCCTCAACTGCAATTTTCACCATCCGCATGAACTTGTGATCTGAATTGCGCATCCTCACTCGATCGCTGATCCTTCGGAACGAAGGCCAAAGCGTCAAGCGAGGTCTCAGTTTCAGAAAGATTCGGTAGATGGCGGTGGGAATTCAGGGTTAAAGCAGGTCATGGTAATCATCTCATATATGTTCCAGGCCGTTAAGGATGACTTTGTCTCAGAAAGCCCGAATCCCCTTGGAGTACTTCTCCCTCACGTGGTATTCTTTCTTGGCGCCAACTCGTAGGGTAACGATCTCCCCACCTGAATGTTTGAGTACATGGTACATGTGGAAAATAATGTACAAAGTAGAGTCTGTGCGTTATTCTACAAGTTTCTTCAACAGGGAGTCATTACATATGGGGAGCTACCCAATGATATAGCAATACTATGTAGTTTACTGGGGACAATAAGTCATAAAGCATCTAGAGTGCACGGCCTAGAATTGTACATTATTTACCCCCTGTACTAAGTATAACTGGGGCCAACGGGCAGGGAGTTCTCAAGACGAAAGAGGTATCCCTCGGTAGAGATGAACGGCAAGAAGAATCTGTGGAGTCTCCGGTCCATTTTTCGTGGCATTAGACTTATCCACTCCACTATGTACAGAATTCTATGAGATGACCCTTGGGTACGGAGTATTGTCCCAGCTGCCAGGCGGATTTGAAGCACCTGCACCCCATATTTCATACGTCCAGCTAGTGAGGGTCTTGGACCCCACTCATGTTTAGGACATGGTTTTTGATGGCGCCACTACTACAAGAATCTCGACGACCTCTGGAAAGTGGACTGCAAGCAAGACAGTAATATACCAAACTTTCCACTCAAATTTGAGTCAACCTCCAGGCATGCAAGCACGATTCAGAGAATGTAAGTTCGCAACGTATGGGATTTCGGGAAAAGAACTTTCCGAGACATCATCTAAGTACGCCGCGTGTACTCATTGGAAAGATGTGCGTCGATCTCCATATAATCGTCGATTGTACCATTTATAGTTCTTCAGTGGAATTCAGTTATTACGTACGGGGCACAACAATTGAACCGGAAATGTTGCGAGTCCACCTCCAGCACTCGCCGACGTGTGTCACTCGACAACTGTTTGATTGATGGGGTTCCAAATTCCCAAGTTCTGCGCAGATCATCAAAACAAACATATCGGCACTTCCTTCTTGGTCTCCGGTGATCCCTGTACCAGGTCAAAGGAAAAGAAACTTGTCGATCCTGCAATACCAGATCCAGCAGCACGTTCACGATACACAAAAGAGCTGGTGAAGATGAGTATCCCGAAAATTCGGGACTGCAAAAAGCAAACACGGGACGGGCCCATCGCGCATTCGTCTTGCATGACATGGCATGATAGCCCAGAATGTCACGCGGCACCGCGTGGCATGGGACAGGTGTGGTAATGCGGTACTAGACAGGGTCCAAGTTATGAGGCCAAGCTTTCAAGGTCATACGGAGAGACGAAAAAGAAATTTATAGCTCAAAGGTCCTTTTCAGATGATCGAGATTCGAAAGAGGTTTTGAAAAGTGCACTCATTTGCCAAGCTGAGATGTCTCACTGCAGAAGATCGATAAACCGAAAGGGGTTTGTTTTCAGAAACAAAGAAAGTTGATTAGATACGGCTGACAAATGTCGATGTTGAGTACTCTTGATCACCGTGCTAAAAAGAAGAATTTGAGATTCCCCGACGGGATTGCTCCGAGCGATCGAGAACATAGCCATTCCCGTCCCTCCCCAAAAGCGCCCATCCCCCACCGTTTGAGATACACAGCCTTCCAGTTCTTTTGATAGTCCACGTCCACGTCATACAAATTACAAGAGAGCCAAAACAGCTGCCAAACCTCCCAGTACTCCGGCGCCCAGACCTGCGGCATGCGTTGGGGCAGCAAAGGCAGATGAGGACTTTCCAGAGCCGGTCGCACCGGCGGCGTTTGCGCCGGTCGGGGTTGACTTTGTGGGAGATCCAGTGATGGTTGGCGCGGAAGGCTTGGTCGGTGAGCCGGTGCCAGTTGCAGTTGGAGCTGCAGTGTTGCAAGAGACGGAGGTTGGCAGGTCTTGGACTTGGTTTGCTTTGCAGAGTGCCAGAGCATATGTGACAGCCTTGTCTTGCTCCGGTTTACTGCACTGATCTGACAGACAGCAAGCGATGTCGTTGATGAAACTCTTGTTCGAGCAGATGCATGCTACGTCGATTCGGTTGCATCCTGCAATCGAACTGCCTCCGCCAGATGTGAATTTAACTACGCAAGGTTGCTGTGGGGCCCGTCAGTCCATAGCAGCAATCACGCCTCAGTGATGAGAAGGGATAGAGAACCTACCGCGCAGGCTGGGACACCATCGCCCTGAGCAGAGACGAAGCTGGTGAGCGCACTGGCAGCGGCAAGGAGGTAGAGCTTCATGGCCGGAGCGGGGATCGGGTGACGGAAATCGTGATAGATGGAGAAAGTCGAAAGTCGAAGGGAAGCGGATGCAACAGCTGAGTGCAAAAGCAAAAAATGGATTATCAATCGGTCCCTTGAAAGAGTGTGAGGAAGCGGGAGTAGGGCAAGATATTGTCAGCTTCGACGATGTCTTATGGAGAAGAGTAAATTAGGTAGGTAGATTACCTTTATTGACCGGCTGGGCTGTCCTGCACGTAAGCGACACCAGGCGTGGAAGCTCAGTGAGTGGTCACATTTGAGTCTTGGTCTAATCGACGATACCCCTCATGGCTGGAAGGGGCTTAGACGGCTTGAGGAGATTGCTAATTTGAGACTACGGGGTAGCTTTTATCTTATTGCAGTTTCAATTCTCACAAAACTCTATCGGCATTTTGTATATACAAGTAGTAATAACGACAGAGATATTCTAGCATCAAGACGAAGAGACCAAACGTGGGCCAAGTCTTGGTAGAGTATGTATGGATTGGTGAACAATGTAGTGTACGTTCGGCTTTCTTCTTGTTGCGATGCAAATAGGGGTCGAAGACATGCAAGTCGGGAGCTATTGAGCTTCTACTCCCTGAATAAGTACCTAGGTAAGGCTTAGGTCTAAGTAGGTGCACAGACAGACATTACCCGGTATTTACCGCCTGAATGATTAGGCACTAAGAGGTTGTTAAAGTACTCTCTCAGACTCTCACACAACTAACTCACTTCGGAAGCTCTTACAAAGTACTTAGTGAACATTCAATTTCCATCGCAGTGCCCAACATTAGAAGTGCCAACAATCGAAGTCTATTCAGAGGTTTTCGTATTCAGAGGTTGTCGAGCAAGCAAGCATGATGCGCAATTGACCTACCAGGACAGCTTTAAACTTCTGGTTGCAAGACTCACACACAACGGACTCTCGACCTGGTCCGACCCGACTTTGTTTAAACTTTTCCAGAGGAGATGAGTTGTTCCGGACAAGCATGAATAAGAGAAAAGAGTAAAGGTAATTTCCAGGCCATCGATTCCTGTTGGACTTGCTGAATCCCGAGCGAACCTTAAGACCCACGTATTCCAGCCAAGAGGTGGATTATTTAAGATTAACCGTGCTGGGAATTCCAAGTTGTCCTCCCAAGGCTCCAAACCTTGAGCTGGAGCCCGGGGGGAGTGGAATCGTACAAGGCACTCGCCGGCTATCGATTTCAGTGTGCTCTTTGACGCAGATCAAATGGTTATTTACGTACAGTACCACAATATCGTTATCATTTCCCCTTGACCTTGCCTATGTGCTACTCTTCCGGGAGTGCCGAATGCTACAATACAAGTACGTGGTGTTCTTCAATGCTGTGACACAGTCCCGGGAGACTCTCATCGACTTTCATCCAAACACCCTCGAGACTGGCCAGAGTTAACGCAGCCCAAGTGCGATATACACGTCCTATGAGGAGATCATTATTTCAGGTTATCACACACACGAAGTCCTTTACGCATTGACCTTGGGAATACGGAGTAACTTTCAATTCCCTCCAGATCACACGAAAAGGTTCGTATATTTCGCTCAACCTGGGTCAGCCTCGCTGTGGAGGCTGTATCAAATTACCCACTAACCCATTACATCTAGCCTGTCCTCATTCCTGCCAGCTCTTATTGCAAGTGGCTGGCCCTGTGCATGATCACTCCAATCAGCCAAAGACCACGGACTCTCAGCCTTACGCGCCAATTGACGTGAACACGAAATTCCATCACGAACACGAACCGGCGTGCGTTCGCAGTCGTCGTCGTCGTCACCGCCAGCACCACTCTACCTCCTCCAAGTCCGACAGAGGCCAAGCTGTAGTATCGGCCTGGACTTGTGGGGTACCCCGCTCCCGTAATACACTACAGTAATTACAGTAATCACTATGGGTTTATGGATACTGGAATCATCCAGTGAACATGTCCCTGGTAAGTATGCCAGCAATAGCGATTTGGATGCTCTAAATAACAATTTCAAGGGACCACCCGATATTTCGATGACCCCGAACGCCCACAGGTTGCGACCGCAGAAACTGCAGGCTTAAAATGCGATACAAGTGGACCCGTTCCAATCATTCTGGTGCCCCAACCCTCAGATGATCCGAACGATCCTCTGAATTGGCCATTACAGAAAAGGGATACGATAGTGCTGATTTTGTGTATTGTTGCAATTTTTGCGACATCGCTAGGCTCAATATTAGCCGCAAATACCATCACATTGTCCTTGTTATTTGCACGGAGATTTGATGATATCGCCGTTCTTACGGGCTACTTTCTACTGGGCTGTGGCGTTGGCGGTATATTGTGCGTTCCGACAGCTAGAATATGGGGAAAGCGGCATTTGTTCATTCTTGGAACTGTCATCGTAATAATCTCGAGCGTTTGGGCCGGAGCTTCCACGAGTTACCGTTCCCTACTATGGGCAAGGATCTTTCAGGGAGTAGGGACAGCGTAGGAAATTCTGCAGGATTCGTGCGAGCAATGCTTACGTATACACAGACCATTCGAGGCATTGGTAAACGCTGCCGTAGGGGATCTCTACTTCGTCCATGTAAGATGAAAGCCCCATTTTGCCATGATTGGTACTAACGAGCGACAGGAACGTGGTAAGCGAATGGCTATCACAAATTTAGCCGTCTTCGGCTCGGCCTTCTTCACACCTATTGTGGTTGGCAAGATGACCCACACAATCGGGTGGCCTTGGACATTCTACATGGTTGCCATCTTCACTGCTGCCTGTCTACCGCTAGTCGTATTGTATGTGCCCGAGACCGCATACCGACGCTCTGCACATCTCAATACCGACTTGGTCACTTCCCAAACAAGCCATTCTCATTCATACACGAAGTCCGACGACAACGGACACCTGCTACAGACTTTGACTCAACAGCAAATCGCAAATACAGAACATCCTGCTAATCCTCTCGCTACACCAAACAACAACTTAGAAGCCAATTCAGGCACTGCGAAGAAAGGCTTCGCCCAGTCTCTTGCACTTATAAACGGCAGATTCACTGATGACAGCTTCTGGAAACTGCTGCTCAGGCCGTTCCCACTTTTTTTGCACCCAGCTGTTTTCTGGGCAACTATCATCCAAGGTTCCATGATTGGATGGACTGTGTTCATTGGTATCATACTCGCGGTAAGCCAGCTCACAGGTCGTCCATTATACTGGTTCCATTTCAGTGAAATGTCCCATCAAGTCAGAGAGAGAGCTAATCTCCAATCCCTAGGCAATATTTATCGGGCCACCTCTCCTATGGGGCGAAGTTAACACGGGATATGCGTACACAGGGGCCTTCCTCGGCGCCGTAATAGGCTTTCTCATCGCAGGGGCACTAGCAGACTGGAGTGCAAAGTATCTAACGCGAAAGAATAATGGAGTCTATGAGCCTGAGTTCCGCATCGTCCTCGTCATCCCTCAGCTGATCTTCGGCTGTGGGGGACTTTATCTGTTCGGAATCACGGCCAACAAGCTTAGTGATTATTCATACGTTCTCCCGATCACCGGCTTTGGCATGGAGGTTGGTGGAATGGTCATTGGAGCTGTTGCTGCTTCGCTGTATATCGTTGATGCTCATCGTTAGTCCTTTGTTTCCGCTGATCTAGACCCCGGTAATGCTTACAATTGCGTAGGGGACATCGCTGTTGAAGCATTTACGTGTATCCTCATCTTCAAGGTATATTTCCCTACCATCTCTCAAGCTGCGCAGCTGACTCGAGAAGAACTTCTTCACCTGTGGCCTCACGTTTAGTGCCTATGGCTGGCTTCTGCAGTCAGGTACGCTGGAAGTCTTCTTGTGGATCTCAAGTATTCAAGTCTTCATTTGCTTTTTGAGCATCCCGATGTGTAGGTCTAACACTCCAGTTCTCCGGATCATCCCCCAAGCTCGCTAAAACCCTCGCTAATCGTTGAATCTAGATGTGTACGGGAAGAGGAACAGGAATTATTTCCACAAACATGACATCCTCAAAATCTCAGGCTTGGCTTAGATAATACATTTCCTTGCTACTTTTTTCTGAAACGGAATACCGACGTATAACTAAATTTAATGATAACTTGATAATTTGATCCTCCCTCGGTCTACGTGCCGTCCGTCCCTGTTTGCTATGTGTTCGCGCTCTGTCTGTTTGCTGCCGATGATGCCTACCATCCCGTCCATCGCTCCCATCCGCCGCGCGGGATTCACTTTCGCGAGCGTTGCCACTCCCCCGTCGGGCCGCGATGTTGAAGCAGAGCCTGCAAGTGCAGAAGCGTCTGCAAGTAGTAATGGTGCAGCCGTACCGAATGCGGAACCAGGAAGCAGCAGCAAGCGTGCCATCATCTCCAGTACCACTATGTCACTCAAGTCAGAATCTCTACACGATGCTCACCTCAAGTAAGCCCCATCCCTGGTGCCATGCCCTTCTGCACGCCCCAGATCTTGCATTTACTGCAGTACTAGGCGATGCAGATCCAGCTCAAAAGCTTCCTCGTACTGGTTGAAGGAAGGGATTTGTCACTTCTACCTGGCATCTTCAGTACCACTGTGGCACTCGAGCCAAAATCGTCATATGGAATTCACTTTGAAGGGAACAGGCTTATCCTTGCTGTGATTCTTCCCTCAAAAACCCTCAAAAACTGGTTTTTGCATCTATACCAGCACTAGGTGATGTAGCTAGCTAAGTAGCTCCAGGGCTTTCTTATGCTAGCTGAAGGGGGGGGATTCTTGTGATTTGCTGATCAAGATTCTCCGTCTTTAGACTTAACTGTTCTCATGTCTCTACTTTGCCTTGATCTCGGAGCAGTAAGAGAAGCAGAATGAACCTTGCCACTTCCTCTCGAAATAGTAGTAACCACTGTGAAGTAGGTAGCCGATCAGGTAGCTACTCAGATGAATTCTACAGTGAATCTAGACTTCCTCCTTTCTGATCAACATAGAAATGATGTGAACGCTGCTTTATTTCTGTTGAGTTAGTGGGCTTTCTGCTCACTCTAATCATATCACCGCTTCATCTAGGTATTTCAAGATATTGTGGCGCTGGGTAGCGATCTAGTCTTGTTACGACACGAATACATCGCAGGGCAGTGCCTTACCTTACTCATAGCTTCCCTCGTTATAGAATCGCACCAGGAGATATTATTTCCATCCCAATTTTTCAATCAATTCCACAGGCTGTTATACCTTTTCACTTTCATACAAGTTAGCTGATGTGAAAGTGCGACACGTGCAGACATCATCCCAACACTCCGCATAATTGTCAGACGATGTGGTCAAATTTGTGATACTGCCACCGTCTAATATTATACCATTGAAACAGCCTACAAAGAAACACCAGCCGATACACTAGATTGCCATAGATCACATTTTATGAATTACTATTGATATACTTATAGTCTAAATTTAGTTCTTTTTCAAGCTTATGATAAGTCAAATACTTAGCTCATACTATTAACATACATACCCTGGGATCAAGCGAACCAAACCAGCATACCAAATCTAAATAAAACACAAAGCTTTCGAACTCTCAAAACGACGGCTGTACCAGCAGTTTTCTTGCGCTACCGGTTCGTGCCGCTCTTCTGACGTCTATGAAACGGATTTATTGTTGATATACTAGTATATTACTTTTCAACTCCAGAAGATATAGTTACAGTTTAGAAGCTAAGATTAGATCGAAGAGAGGGGATTTTCCTGGCTCTTGATTGGGCTTCTGGGCGTCTCGAAGGGAAGTTTGTAAATATGATAAAAACAATTGAAAATAAGCGGGGAGAGTAAATTCGCGAGTGAATCTCGCCAGCCAAGGTGGAAGTAGCCGATTTAGTGACATTGCTCGGAGCCTGATGTATTCGAGGGACGAATTCAAGGGGAAAAACAATATCTTTCTCTTAATTGCTATAAGAGATTCGTCATATCGGCGGAATGCATTCACATTAGATATTCCAGCTAAGTATGGCGCACCTAAAGTTAACCACGTCGAGGGAGTACTCCCACAATCTGGAGCCGCCAAGACTTATCACTGCACAAGATGAGGGCATATCAAGGACTCGTCTTTTAGTCCAGAAATGCATTCGACCGAGGAAGCGTGCTAGGTGCAATGCTCATCACTGAAAAAGCCTGCCAGATGATGTCGCTAGAGCTGCTCATCAAAGGCTACGTGGCGAGGTAGTTCGAAAGGCTTGGAAGCAGACACGAGACGGGCTTTCCATTGATCTAGCTCGTATCTGATTGTCCTGGCGCATGCGAAATCCAAAAATTTGCCGCCTACTAGGGTATGTCTCGAGTCTGCTAGGTGAGCCTTGTCGGCAATAGTGAACAAGACAACGAGAACTTGACTTATGTGAGAAAGCGAGCTATTATGGAGATCTTCCCCGCTCCCTTGGTCGTTAAAATGGTGAGATTTCTATTCTGGGGCCTTCAATGAGGTAAAGAGTTCCGATTTCGAAGCCTAGCCTTTTGCAGCAGATATGGTGCTAGAAAGGGATATCACACATCACGCCAGCCTGAGGAGCTAGCGGCTCAAAGGAAAAATTTAGCGTTATACTGTGTACTGCTTCCTTTCGTCCCGAGTAGTCACTATAGATTTTAGCAAGTGACGCGCACAGATGCCTCGTCTGTCAAGAAACGTTCAAATCGATATACGGCGACGAAAGGCACAAGGGACGAGGAGGTGCCCTAGCCAGACCCTGAATAGTACCCGAGCTCTGGTTCAGGTCACCAAGTAATCAAATCTCCATAAGCAGCTGAGTCCAGACAGTACAGTTGGCGCTAGCTGATAGAAAAAGCTAGACCGACACTGATACGAACCGCACGTCATCTTAATACGGACTGGGAAGTATGGCAGCAAGATCTCTGAGGTATGCCGCATCCCGCGTTCATAAGCTCCATGACTTTCCATTGATCAGAGTGAAGTGTCGTTTGTAAGCGACACCGGAGATACAGAGACGGCAGACCTGATGCAACATAAAAGCTAACGAGGCCGTGAACATTATTCGTAAGAGTGTGTTCCCTCAACGTAACTCGAAGACAAATCAAATATTAAGAGATAAGTGAAATAAGTACATGTGGGCGTTCATAATTTCTATCAGACTTCTTCGAGCATATCCCGTGGTTTTAGCAGGTAATAGACATAATTATAGATACTATAAGCTAGGTATCTTACAGAAAAGATATTTGTCTTGAGATATCAGAGTGATCCGAAAATATAGGTAGATATCACCTGCGTCGAGACTATGATAAATTCTCGTACATGAGGCTATATAAAATACAAACGGATCGAAAACGCCACGCCAAGATCGTTTCCTACGGGCTAAAATAACTGATCAATAATCCCTGAACTAAACCTAGCCTAATACTCAGCTATTCTGAATCATATCTTCGTCAGGTCGGTCTCATTCAGGACTGAATATCCTTATAGGTAGATATAACCATAGCGGACAGATTAACGAGGACACTTCGACATATCGCCTGTTAAGCGAGAAAGCTAGCCAGTAATATGCAGCTCTCAGCTTCGCCTGACTATTTGCAAGCCCAGTCATTTCGCAGTGTCGAAGAGTGAACACATAACATATATGATACCCGTAACATATATCAGATCCGATCGATATAAGATCGACCCACTTGGGGAAATGCCTTGTCCTGCGAAGGGGAGCGTACCCCGGCGCTTCCCAAAAGCAGTCTTATCAAGGAATTTTGCTTATAACTTTGCAGCATCAAATAGTAAGATATGCTGAGCTTTGTGTGTCTCAAATTCTCATGTTGCAGAGAACAGGCATGCACTCGCAAGTTGCTCCTGGGTGAGATTGCAGAGATCACGCACTTAGAGAGAAGTTGTCTGTGCACATCCACTTCGGTCTCATGGTAACAAGAGACTCAAGTGTTGAAGCAATACAAAGGTAACAAGGTACAAGCGAGCAAAGGATGATTGCCATGTTACGACTACACCCGAAAAGTCGTGCCATGGCCAGCAGTTTGGAGCTAACACTCGCCTATCGTACATCTCAGTCTTCCCTATCCTCAAATCGGAGCTCCATCAACAATCTGTCCGTAAGGCACAGCATCATAGTCTCCGTTACATGCATAGTCATACTTCGCCAACTCTTCAGCCTTCTCCTGTGTCTTCAGAAAGGTCTTGAGTTCACACCATCCATCTAATCGATCACCGCACTCTGCAAAGTTCAAACCCAGCGGTAGAGTACGTTGGTTGAGCAAGAAGTGAATGTAGGTTGTCTGTTCGCCCTCTTCATATTTCCTTTTCGCATTTAATGGCGAGGGTGTTTTAATAATCTCAATGTCAAGTCGGGCACCAAAGGGCTCAAGGTGAGACACAGTGAGGTTGTGAGGACCAACATAATGTGTCGCGGGAAGGAAAGTGTTGAATTGTCTGAATCCGAAGGCAGTTAGGATGCTCATAATATTAGTGTCATGCGAAAAGTCGAAATACAGAGTTTGATTCAAAGGGAAAGTTTCCTCATTCGAGTCCAGAGTGGTGTTGATCTGAGATCCCGAGTAGCCAAGAGTATGGTTCTTCAGACGAGCTACAGTTTCTTGCACGTACCCAAGACCTACTGCACGGCCTGTTGGAGACTATAATTGTCAGTCATGTTATTTCAGAGGCGGGTTGGTGAGCATACTTGGAAAGATGAGCTTCCTGCGAAATATAGATCGAGCGAGTATTCAAACCCAACCCATTCATCATAAGTGAACAAATCACAGAATACGCTGTATCCGTATGCAACCTATTTCAAGTCAGTGCAAGCTCCGAGTGTAAAGTAGGGGTGACAAACAGTCTCGTAGGGGCACATATTTTGTGCTGCATAAGTATCTTCAATCGTCCATTCAAAGCCCTTGACTAATGGCTTTAATCGCTCTGTTGCATCCTTGAGATACACCTTGACCCATTCTGTTGTAGCATTGGCCCCACCCTTATTTCGGAAGGTGTTGGCATTTTTGCAATTATCATATCCGGCAAGGGAATTGTTGAAACCCGGCGCCTCAATTATCACTTCGATGGTGGCATTGTTGGTCCATTCCAAACCAAAGAAGCCTGCCATAAAATATTCTGCACTCTACTCCGTGTTAAAATTGCTCATTCAGTCATATATACTCGTCTACATACCTTCAACATACGATCTTGAGTGGTCGTTCGGACGATGATCTTGCTGTTAGGATTGTATAGCTGGCCATATTCATAGTAGTGTAAGATCCCACTCTCAAACAGCTCTTGTCGTCCTCTCGGAACCAAAATTTCCCTTCCTAATTCGTATTTCCACTCATTCAGGAAGGAAAGCTGCCCTGATGCCTGGAACTTGCCGGTGAGGTTGGCTATCTTTTGTCCGAAAATGTAGACATTGGCGCCAGTGGTCGGATATCTAGAGCCGTGGCGAGAAAGCATCTTCAATACGTCAAAATCGTTCTTGGACACAGGAAATATCTTTGCTTACATGAACCTGCGTGATGTTTGCCCCAGGAGGTAAAGGATATTCTGCCACTCCGAACCCGGACGGGTTAGGGAAATACGGAGAGAGCTGTCCCATGAGATGAAAGATACTCTGATTCTGCTGTTGTCCAACAATAGGAATTGCTGTCTCTAGAGGCGTGTTTGGGACGAAAGTAGCAGTCGGATCAAATGAGACTGCATTTGTCTGAGCCAAAAAGGGTGCCCTTCCTGTCTCTGTAGGGCCAGCCCAAAGCTCGGGTGTCGTTTGAAAGTACTGTGGTACATCCGACGAGGTCTTCCTTAGAGCCTCTAGATTATCATTCTTTCCGCCCGGGACTCCTGGAAAAGCCGCCGAGTTTGCTGTACCCGCAGTAATTATCAATAGCAGATTGTCGAACAGCATGCCGAATGTGCAATAAAGTATCAGTCCCGTGATCGTTATCAGCACTGCTTTGCTCCATAATCGGGTGCTCCTGGAGCGAGTAAATATGGTCGTAGGAACACCCTCTTCCTGTATAGGGCTTATAGGGCTTTTTGATAGCAAGGCATTTCCCTCTACTGAATCTCCCATCGTGGCGTCAAGTCCCGAATTTCCTTCGGAATTCCACTTCCCTTATGGATCGGCGCCAAACTCCTGCAACCTATCGGGCAGCACCACTCATCAACAATCGAATCTAGAAATTCCGGTTCTTCTGGATCGTTGAAGACTTTCTCGTCAGGGTGATGTTGATGAGGTGAGATTGTACATTGGAAGGAGTCGTGAGGTTGGAGACTGAGAGGTGTTGTTGAAACGCCAAGACTTCATGACGGCAGGCACAAGGGGCCCGACAACATCCTACTTATATGCAACCAACCTTGTGCGTTGCGACAACCACAACAGCCCTTACTGCAACAATATCGCTTACCCGCGTTTATATGAATAAATAGCAATGTAAACAAAGCCGACACCAGTCTTACAGATCTCATAAACCTCACAAACTGTTAGTCGACGGTCGTCTTGGCATTGCTACGAAGCTCAGTACTATATTTTAAATAAGTGTCATGTTCTGACGTCAAGTGCCATGAATGGTGGACACCAAATTTACCCCGCCGTCTCAATGTACTTCATATTTCCACGCCTGCTCTTTCCTTTAGCTAATATCTTTCATTGTTTCTATCATATACAGCTCATAGGTTTACATTCTATTGCACTAATTTTCAAGATGGCTCCCCAAATTCCCGAGAAGATGCTTGCTGCACAAGTAGTTGAGGTAAACACATCCAGTTCTTTTTGGAATGGATGCCATGTAAATAACCAATTCGGATGAATAGTTCGAAAAGCCTTACAAGATCCATGAAATTGAAACCCCTGGGAAAGACCTCAACGAACATGATATGTTGGTCAAAGTAGCTGTTGGGTCTCTTTGCCATACAGATGGCATGGTCAGCAAAGGGATCATGGGTACGAAACTCCCGTGTGTCGCTTCCCATGAGGGCGCTGGTACGGTCGTTCAAGTAGGAAGTAGCGTCAATGATTTCAAGGCTGGAGATAGAGTGTTATGCAGCTTGACCTATCACCGATGTGGCGAATGTGCGGATTGTAAAGGTCCGGAACAGGACCGACAATATTGTGCCAATGTTGGAGGATATCTGGGCGTCACTATTGACGGATCATTTGCAGAGTACGAAGTTGTTGACGGTAGAGAATGTTGCCTCCTACCTGATAATCTGAGCTTCCAATCTGCCGCTCCTTTGGCCTGTGCTGGCGTTACTGTTTGGGGAGGATTGGTGAGAAGTGGATTGAAATCTGGAGAGACTGTAGCTCTTGTGGGTGGAGGAGGCGGACTTGGACATCTCGGCGTGCAGTTTGCCATAGCTCTGGGCCTGAAAGTCATTGCGATTGATGCTCGGGACAAGGGACTTTCGCTGGCGAAGGAATGCGGTGCTGACTTCATTATTGATGCTCGACAGGACAAGGAGAGTATTGTGAATGAAGTGAAGAAAGCGAACAGTGGCAAGCTGGCTGATGCAACGCTCAACGTCTCCGACCACGAATCGGCCGCTACTACTTCTGCTGCAATAACCAAGATGCACGGTAAGTCAACTTGAAGTGTGATCCAGCGCGATACTAATGAAAATTTCTAGGAGTGCTTGTCCAGATTGCTCAACCTACGAATGTATCCGTACCATTTGCAGAATTACTCTTCCGTGACATCAGAATACATGGAAGTCTTACCAGTAGGCTACGAAAACCTATCCCACGAGATCAGGCATTGACAACCATCAGGTTCTCGAGGCGAATGCCAGAAAATGCTCAAGATCGCTTCTGAAAACAAGATCAGCGTGAGGACAAATCCTTTCTACGGAATCAAGGAAATCCCGAAGGCCGTTGAGCTTGCTCATTCGGGAAAGATGCAGGGAAAGCCGGTCATTATTATCGACAATGGAGCGATCGAGAATGAAAGGAAGTCGGGGCTAGAAATGGTATGAACTAAACAGGACTTTCAAAAATCTATATGGCATCAACTATCTGGGAATGCATATAGAATGGCTGCATGAGAGGTAGACTAGATACAATGTTGAGATAACAGGAAGACGTCAGCATTGCTATACCATCACCGGCAACTTAAGTCCAGTGAAGATGATCTCACGCACTCGGCCTTTTGCCAGAATTTGTCGGTCACATGAAACTTGTAGAATAGACTCGGTGCTTTAATCACACTCGAGTCTTCCATACTCGCGTCCGACCTAGCAAATAGAGTGAGATTCTCAAGTGATGGTCATGAAGAAAATGTGTATTTCTAGCGATGATGAAGTAAACTTGTGAATAATCAATTTGCAACTCTAAATGTAAGGACAAAAAGTGTGTAAGCATCAAGCCCAATGAAGATAAAAGTGATGAAAATTCTGTCAAAAAATCGAACACGTCAAAAGTAAGATGAAAAAATGAGTGAACTGAATCGAAAAATAGGTCTGAAGGAAAGGCGAGAAAATTTAACCCAAATCCAGGCTTACCGCGGAAGATAGCCACAATAGCCACAACAGCCACAAATCCTTTCCGGTCGTGGATGTTTACTTCATACGCTTCACCTGTCGATCCAGAGAGCCTGCCGGTCTCTTTGCCGCAGGTGGGGTCATACCAGAACTTTTCAGCTGCTGGATAAGTCCTGCTAGCTTCTCCCGATATGCCTGCGGAGCTGGCCCCCAGCCGATAGTACCTAGTAAAGCAAGAATCTCCTCCAGCTCATCGACAAAATGTTGAGCTTCTGGCAGATCTTGCAGGGCTTTAATGATGAAGGTTCCACCAGCAGGATTCATCGGTGATGCCTTCCCAATGAGACGTTCGTAAAGGTTACGATCTATTGATAGCTCGCCATGCGGACGACGTCTTGGCCATGTAGAGTTTTGGTAAGCATCGTGGTTCCTCTCTCGAACAACGGTGCTGAGAATTGAAATCAGTGCTTTGGCTGCCTCGCTCCGGGACGATGGGTTCAATGGCTGCCTCTCCGTGACGTTGATGCTGATAGTATTGACAATGTCAATTAGTGACTGAGCACATTGTATCAGATCATGCTGACCAGCACTAGGGCCAACCTCGCAATATCTATCCAGGAGATCGAGTGAAGTCTTTGCCTTCATGCTCATCTTATCGAAATAGTCTGTAGCACGAACGTTCCGAGATACAAGAGTTTGGAAGTAGTGGTAAATATTGTCATCCGTCATGAGAATCCTGGCCATGGTTGCTTCCAGGTCCCTCTTCACAAGAACTGATTCCACGTTGACATCAAACGCCGATTCGAATATGTCGTGCCGATAGCTATCTGTGTCCAGGTTGGAAAGAGTTGCCAATATGTCGCGAGCAGTTTTCGATCTCTCCTTGATCCCGCCTCTTGGTTGTCGGCCGGCTTCCAGGTTTGAGTATGCCTTTTGCAGCTGCCATTGAGTCTCCTCGGTATCCGAATCCGTGCCTTGTCTGAGTTCCCAGTGGAGCTCTTCACACAAATTGTCCAATCCATGCTGCGATATGTATTCGTACAGAGTCAAAGTCACCTCCTCATCTGTGGGTTGTCGTGTGCGCCGAATCTGGTCCAAGAACCAAACTATGTGCTGGCAAATCCCTTGCTGCGTGCACGAGCATGTGGGTCTTCCTGAATCGGTCGTACTGATCCGAACGCTATATCTTTCCACCTCAGCATAGGCGATCTGAAATGCGTAACGTGTGCCGTGTTGTCTGCAGTGGTCGAGAGCGAAGACACCGCATGTGTTATCAGTCTCCTCCTCCAAGCCATCGTCGCCTGAATCAGAGCCACTGGATTCTTCTCCAGAGCTTGTGTCGGAGCTGGAAGATTGCCGTTCACTCTGGACCCCTTTTCCTTTGCCTTTCCCACTGGAACGGTCACCTGCGTGCCCCCGAGAAGATTGCATTCTTTGGGTGAGGGAGAGCTTGCTGAAGCTCGATATGGGTGAAGACATGAGGAAGCGGACCTGGCACAATGAAATGAATCTGCTGCATTAGAAACTCCATAACGGCACATAACTACTTATATGAGGAATGTAGAGAACAGTTGCGATCTTTCTGCCTACGAAAAGATTGTCATAGTTAGTTCAAACTTTTTTCTAGGCGCCGGCATTGTTGTATGTGGTCTCCCAGAGGGCCGGCTGGAATAGCAAAGGACGCAGCTTCTGTGATATGGTATCATCGACACACTTAGCAGAACAATCGCGGGGATCGAAAGGGAGGTAGCAATGCACTCCGCCGCGAATGTAGAGTAGGTGATGGATGGTTGGTTGGTTCACTGAGACGCAGCCAGGACGGTAGCCGAAAATGAATACAGCCTCGGAGGATCTGAAGTCCAAGTGGGGTCCAAGGCTGACAGCTGAACTTGAATTGATCCTACAGTAGCTACAATATAATGTAATTCTGCGCTACACCTCTTCACTCCGCTATGTCCCATCGCCCTTGGCCTACTACTTTGAACCTCTCGACCGCTAAGTCGACCAATATAAGCGCGCTTCTGCACATTTTATTCTGTCTCCAGTATACTATGGATGATAACATCACTGGAGTTAGTGTCGTTGGTTTTGCTATCCATATGGGCTTTCCTCCCAACTACAGATTTAGATTTCTCCTGTTGGTTCGAATTGGGGCACGTTCTTCCTCGGACATCCCCAAGGGTAGACAGAATCTGGCTGTCTCCAACACCGGCTTATCTAGATATACTTTCTATTTAATTGATCCGCACCGTTTCTGGGTCAAGTGACGGCGAAAAGTTCGGCATGGATGATTGAATATACTAGTTCTGCGTGATGATTTGTTATTGTACCAACTGCAGATGCGGCGTGGTTAAGCCCCCACGAGAAGACCGAACTCACATTCCTCAGAAAATTGCATGGACTAGGGTGGCATGCGCATCGCGGCAGAATCATGTCCTAGGGCCTGAAGGAAGCGCTCTCCATCGGGAGCATACATAGCCGTTCAAGATTTACTAGCCATTGGACGCAGCTCATGTTTACCTCATGGGTAATGGAGACATAGTCTTATCACCTGTCAGTTCAAGAAATCTATTTCCCTCTTTGCTAGGCCCTACAGTAATTCAATTCATTGACGATGGTAGTCCATCCTAATCGTTTACAGACTGCCTTTGACTTGAGTTCTACCCCTAGCAAGCGTAGCTATCTATTGAAGGTCGATGACAACTCTTCCTTGCATCTTGCCCTTTGACATCTCTTGAAAGACCTCTGTCAACTTCTCCATGGGTTCTGTTCGTAGTCGAGTTTTGACAATGCCGCGCGCAGCCATGTCGAGGACTTCGAGAGCCTCTCGTTGGTTTCCAACTGCGCTGCCCTTGATATTATGTGAGTTTTGAACCATGGCGGCTGGATATGCCTTCGCGATCGGGACTGAGTCTCCTTCTGGCATACCCACGCAAACAAGAGTACCTCCAAATCTCAGTAGATCAAGGGCTTGGGCGTATGCTTTGTTTGCAGCCGTACAAACAATCACAGCTGAGGCTCCGAGCCCTGGTGATATTCAGCCATGGTCCCAAAGAGATGTTCAAGTAAAGCTCACCGCCAGTAATCTTCTTCACCTCCTCAGCAATACTCTTGTCGTCATACTTGGTAATATCGAGGAAAACTTCAGCTCCGCAGTCCTTGACTAGCGATTCCTTGCTTCCATGGTCAATACCAATGATTCTCAATGCCATTCCGCGACTTCCGATCTGGCAAGCCAAATGGCCTCTAGCTGAAGCATTAGCGAAGAGTCCTCTCGGTGAGAAGGGGACACCAACAATCCGCCTCCAGCGCCCGCTATTTTCGTACATATCAGTCAATTAATTATTACAAGGCATCAGAGTAAGTTCAACTTACAAATCACAACCCATTGTCCAGATTTCGCATCAGATTTTCGCAAGGCTGCATACCTAGAATGGAGCAAGGTTGTGAGCTTCGCTTTCTCATGCGGCCTCATCTGCGACCTCTCTGCCCACAGCCTCACCGACCAACACTCACGTTGTAACACCGGCACACAAAATTGGTGCGGCATCTTCAGATGACAAGGCATCAGGAATTGGAGTGACATATGACGCTGGAGCAAGAGCATATTGTTGGAAAGTTCCGGGATCTGGTAAGTACATCAGCGAATGATCTACCCCCGCGGACATTAGCGATAGCATTCACTTACAGTAGTAGCCCGAGATCTTCTGGTTCTGTTTGCAGCAGTATATGTGTCAGAACCTGGACACCGAGTTGATAGGAGAACTTACGAAGCAGACACCATCCTGGCCCTCTAAGCATGCTGCACATGCACCACAGGCGTAAGCAATCCACTACTCAATCTTAGCTTTGACTCTCATCTGATCACAAGAGATTTAAGCTGAGTTTATCGTTTACCTTGATGCCAACACGATCTCCAAGCTTCACTCGCCCGTCCTCTACTCCAGGGCCTAGCTTGACGACAATTCCTACACCCTCATGTCCACCAACCTGTCCTGCTTGAGTTGGGTACGGCAACCCACGCCAGCTGTTCTCCATGATACCCATATCTGAGTGACAAACACCCGAGTGCGTTCTGAGAAATACAATATCTCAGTTGCAATCTAGCTAGACAGACACGCAAAACTCACAGTCGAACGAGAACATCTCCTGGACCAGGCTCCGGCGTATCAAGTTCTATTAGAATGTCAGTGCATTGGTATTCGAATATCTCAGGACCAGGGTCTCGGTAACGAGCAATGGGTGCGATTCATGATCCAATTTGTGAAATTTTTGAGAGGACGACAAAGACATACCCTCAACCTTGGTTGATATAGTTCCCGGCTTATCGTACACAATAGCCTTATGCTTCTTCGGTATGTCAAAGATCTTTTGGTTAGCTGCGGCGGCCATGTTTTCTTGTCAATCTTCTTATTTCTGTATAAATCTTTTCAGTAGTATGTGAAGTCGGTGTTCAAAGATCTGGAAATCTGAAACGGGGAAGCTCCCCTCATATGTCTTGCCCCGCGTTCAATGGATCCGTACCAAGTCTAAGTGCGGAGGATCTCCACCATTCGATTTTGGAGGAACAGCCCGATGTCAGAATCCATCCGAGGTTGTCATTCCAGGTATGTTGATGCGGCACAATGGTGGGGGAGTACAAGTAAGCGGGGTAGCTAATAGACAAGACATCTACGATAACAGACTTCCGAACTGCTTCTTCCATTCCGACTTACAGGAGCATTCGGAACTTGATCAATATTGGCTTAGCTGGTTCTGTCAATGCTGGTCTTGTATTATCAGACGGAAGTCATTCCGTTGGCATGTGAGTTTAGACAATATACGGCTAAAAGCGCAATTGGCTTAACGTTTCGTACGGAGCCATAGCTCCTACATTTCTTTTGAATGACAGAGAAACGATTTCAAGCTGATTTGATCGGCATAATCGGTCTATCGGACAATGCGATCTGAAGTTCAAGTTCGCAAAGTAATGTCGGGTTCTCGGAAGTAGCGCGCTCCAGCAAATGCCGTGCTAGGCATTTACCCCAAATGACGTATCTACAGATTTCAAACTAGAGTTTGACCTGAGCTCTCAGCAATTCATTTCAGTAGGTCTGACATCCTAGTATCATTAAAAATACCATTCCCCCCGTCGACGGCGTAATCAAGAGGCTCAACTAAGCAGATCCTGATTATCATCTTCGCTTGAGATTTCGGAATGTCATCAACAATGGATATACAAAAACCTCAATCCGTTCATGGCACCGACCAACACCGGAAATATGGAGCTCTTCAGAACCAGTTATAAAGAGGTTCATACTTGTCCATATCCAACAGTGACGACTGAAACTGATAGATTTGTAGCGGGCATGATGCATCAACAACTTCCTCTCGTCACAACAGATCCAAACAAGCTCGAGGAACAGGCCAAGAGCGTTTTGAAGCCTACAGCATACAACTACGTTGCTGGAGGAGCCGGTGAAAGAGCCACGATGGACGCAAACCGATTAGCATTCCGTCAGTGGAAAATGATTCCACGGATGTTGAGACCGACAACAACCAGGGATCTGACAGTCAAGTTGTTTGGCGAAACATATGGTTTGTTTTTCCTTTTATACGCCCTGAGAGATACTCATGATGCTATTTACAGAAAATCCCGTTCTGATGGCCCCAATTGGTGTGCAGTCCATCTTCCACGAGGACAAGGAAACAGGTCTCGCTCAAGTATGCTCTGAGATAGGCGTGCCCTTCGTCCTAAGCACAGCATCCAGTTCTACCATCGAAGAAGTCGCCAAGGCAAACGGGAATGGTAAACGATGGTACCAGCTCTACTGGCCTCAAGACGAAGAGATCACTGAGTCCCTCCTCAAGCGAGCCAAGGAAAACGGCTACAAAGTCCTAGTCGTGACATTAGACACGTGGGCCTTAGCATGGCGTCCAGCAGATCTCGACGGTGCATATATTCCTTTCATGAAGGGAATTGGAGACGCAACTGGCTTCTCGGATCCGGTTTTCAGACGCAAGTTCAAGGAGAAGTTCAACGCGACGCCGGAGGAGAAAGTTCTTGAAGCGTCGAGTGAGTGGGTTGGTGATGTTTTTTCGGGTGCTGCGCATTCGTGGGAGCAGATCGCTCATTTGAAGAAGCATTGGGATGGGCCGATTGTGTTGAAAGGAATTCAGGTGCGTGTTTGAAGAAAGGTGGCTAGATGCAATGGTCAACTGATAGGTGGGAAGCATCCTGAAGACGCGAAGCTAGCCGTCCAACACGGCGTTGATGGTATTGTGGTTAGCAACCATGGAGGTGTGTTACGGATTACAATACGTGAAAATTCAGCTGACATAGAAAGGCCGTCAACTTGATGGCGCAGTGGGGTCTCTGGAAATGCTCCCGGAGATCGCAGAGGCTGTAGGAGACAAACTCACGATCATATTCGACAGCGGTATCCGAGGGGGAGTTGATATCATCAAAGCGCTGTCTTTAGGAGCCAAGGCAGTCTTTATAGGAAGGCCTGCTATATACGGACTGGCTGTCGCTGGAAAGGTAAGTTTTACTACACTGTTCACTAATTGAAGCTGATATCGTCTTCTTACTCAGGCTGGAGCGAAGCAGGTGCTGCAAGGCATTTTGGCTGATCTTGACCAGTCTATGGGCCTATCTGGAATTATGAACATCGAGGGCTGCAATAGATCGATGATTCGCAGAGTCGAGTACGGGGGAGATGTGAAGTCTTCTAACTAGTGCTGGCCCTCTGGAAGCAAAGATGAAAACCAAATGAACATAAACACTACTGGGACAGAAAGTCGCAAATGTTACATATTCTAATGCTTCAAACATGATTTAGAGCTCTGTGGCGCTAGAGTGTATATTGCTATTGGTACCTAACTGTAAATATTTCCATTGTCCTCCAAATTTCAGTAGGCGAAGTTCGCTTATGAAACGTGTTTGTTTATTAACAGACTGGCACGGCGTAGGGTTATCTTCCTCTGAGCCGAGGGGTTATCGACCGTAAATTCGTTACTAACCAATCTATCATGGAATTTTCCTTGCTCCCGCCAGAACATTTCGACGCTTTACTCCTTGATAACCAAAGAAATAGGGTATATAGTATGCAAAAATTACATGATCAAACATTTCCCCTCCTTCTTCTCCTTCTCTCTATGATTCCCCAACATACCAGAATCTGGAGAACCATCCGTCCAACCAGCACTACTGGCTCTATCTCCAAAGTTCTCTTTCTTCTCTTTCCGCATACTAGATCGCCAACCTTTTTTTTTCGCATCTTTGATATTCTTCGACGCACCCCTCTCTGCCCGACTCGGTTGTCTACTCATCACCGATTTCTGGACGAAAAATGGAGAAGGCTCTCCACGATCAGATGTCTGACTGTGGATCGTCTCGAGTCGTAGCATGGGGGGACGTAGACTAGGGGGTTTCTCTGAGATATTGCGGTTTGGACTGTCTCCACTGGGTCGGCGTGATGGTGATGAATATGGTCTATCCCGAGGAGAATTTCCCCGGCTATGACGCTGCGGAGATGAACTGAATGCTCCAGCTGGACCTCGTGGCCCTTGGCTGGCGTTAAAGGCTTGTTCCGGTGTAAGTCTTGGAGGTGTGTTATGCGTGGAACCGCCAGAGACATTTCTCCTGTGTGAGCCACCTGATGGACGGCGAGGATCTGTGATTCCATTTGGCCGTCCTTTCCGACTATTGAGGCGAGCGAGTTGATCCGCACTGGGTAGCACAAGCGATGGCGGTTGTGCATCGTTATCCTGAGACCTGGAAGTTGTGGGTGCAGTATCGGCTCTTTTGCAGACTCGCAGGGAATCCGAGTCGATGTCATCTGGAGGCGAGGAAATGATGGGACCAGTCTCGCTACGTCTTGGAGGATTTTGTTGCGACTCTATGAGACTCTGTTGAGCTCTAGGCACCGGCTCTGCAGCAGGCAGTTCGGTCATGTGATGTGTATCATCTGGTCGTGGTGGGACTTGTTTGTTGAGAGTCTGGTCCCGATCTGGAAGTCCTTGAGATCGTAATTTCGCATTTTCCGGAGGTATGGCAGAGTGCTCTACAAATCTTTGAGCGTCATGTTTTGAATGAGCAGGTACAACTACCCCATTTCCTGGCGAGGACTGCTCTGAGAAAAGGGTGCTTTGGCCATCAGATGATCTATCCATAGGCTGCATGAGCTGCGGTATAGGGGAAGCAGATTGGCGTAGTGTTGCTAGCATCACAGGTGGTGGGCTAGAAGGCGTAGGTGCGGCTGGCATAGTCGCTGGAGCACCGACGGGTCTCCTAGAAATCTGATTTACAGTAGCCGCTTGAGGACGAGGGGATGGCTGTGGTGAACCTTGCGGCGAAACATCGTACAGGTCGTCAAAGTTTTCTGGTGGGCTACCGACTGGTATTGGATCTTCTTCTTCAAAGGAAAGGCGGTCTGAGGTCACAGTGGTGGAGTCGCTCATAGACCTCTGAACTGGAACACGTTCTCTCGGTGACTCCAAAGTACTAGAAGAGACCATCGTGGCGATAGTATGGGACCGATGCAAAGGGGGTGACTCAAGACCTGGAAAGTCGATGCTTGAGGCACGACGTGGTCTTGATCGGTCTGAGTTGGCAGCGGCAGCTTCTGATCGCAGAGACCTCTGTATGTGTTCAGGTAGAGGGGGCAAAGGATCACGAGTGTACGGAGGAGGAGGTGGCTCCCAATTGTCTGCATCACTCTCATGCGGATGCTCTTCTCTTCCATCAGCTCGACGATACGCAATGTCTTCTTGAGCAGCTGAACGTGGATTGAATCTCCTGTTGGCAGCAGCCGCAGTGGCCGCTCGACGAAGTGTAGTGCCGGATCTTGGATTGTTGTGAGAGTAGGGGTCATCAAAAGCATCATGCTCCTCATCGAGGGAAGAAGTCGAGCGCTCGGTGGAAGTGGTTTGCTGGCTTACTCTTCTCACTATTGGACTACGAGATGATAGCAGGTCACCTAAATCTTGAGCATTTGACGTTGGTGGCACTTCGGAACGAGGCGAACGCGGTTGTATGGTTGCTGATCGCGATACATGGCTCCGATTTCCTCGTCTCTGAGCAACAGTCCTTCTTTGAACAATAGCTACTTCCGCATCCAGATCTCTAAATTCCTCCTCTAGAACCTCGGGTTCGTTCATACCGACTTCAACGGTAATCACCGTCTTCCTACCGTTCGAAGGAGAGTAATCAAAATCCAGTATAGAAATTCGGCCTCCATCGACGGGATTCACGCCATTGTCTTCATTGAGAGAGCCCAGACCTCCCACACCAGGGGCAACGGCAACGAGCCTCTCACCATGAAAGCTAGATGCATCAGTATTGACCCATGCTAATGCACTTACGCGGTCCAGTGAACCAATCTTTCGGCCTTCAACAAAGGTGTTTCTGAACTTATCACCTAGTAGCTGCCACTGAGGGGTCCTGCTGATGCTATCACGGGCCCTAGTGACAGAACTCAAAGAGGGCGCGCTGTTGCGTCGCCCAATATCGCTTGTGGGTGTGCTCACACCACTCTCTGGGCTATTGTTTACGCTGTCCCTGATGTTTGGTAGAGCCTCAAGATCTTCTGGTATTCCATAGAGCCAGATTGTACCTTGGAATCCTGATGCAACCAGGTCTCCAGAGCCTGTTGCTGCTGGTATTGTGCTTGGTAAAAGCCTCGGCCCAGACGCAGACTCAGCAATAGGGCCAGTAAAGTAGGTAGTTCCATTCCGCAGATCATCAATGCGCACCGTACGGAAAGTTTCAAGCACTCGATCGTATGTGAATGCCCAAGTCACTTCACCATCTGACGAACTAGGAAGGAGGACTGCGTGACTACAATCTCGGCTGCCGTTTGGGAATAGTATCGAGGTTGTCCAAAGTGAGCTTACACTGTCTTCTGGAAGACTTCCACCAGGATCATGGTAAGGTGCTGTAAGAATGACGGTACTTGGATTACGTGACTGAACTGTCGTTCCCAGCAGTTGTATTCCATCTCGAGAGAAGGACAGAGAATCAGCAGCATAGCAATTTACAGATCTCCTGTCGGTACTAGCATAACTAGAATCCAGGGACGAAACCTCCACTCCAGAGTCATAAGCTGCAGCAAGAACAGATCCGGCAGGAGATAACGCTATGGTCCGTGGAGTATGGTCAAGTGCAACAGCGCGAGTATGTTTCGGGTGTTTCCCCGATAAGTCATATAAGTCAACTTGAAGGTCCGTGGAAAGGACGGCAAGTTTAATACCATCATCTGTTATAGTAGTCGACGCAGGTCTTCGCAATATTTTGAGCTCCCTCTTCACTGTGATCTCGGGTCCTGTCACGTCTATGACATGTATTCGGGAAGAACTATAAGCCAGAATATAGTGACCTCTGGACGAGATGCTGAAATGGAAAGCCTCCCCCCTAGGAGCTGAAGAGGAACTAATCGATGTAGAAACCAACTTTATAATCGTCTCCCTAGGCCTTAGGTATGCTTCGAATAGGTTCCGCTTCGTTTCTCTCGCGAACAGTCTTCGGAGATGTGGGAGGTTCTCCTCGTCTTCTGGTGTTGGCTTTGTCCTATGCGCGGCTGCGTATGATGGACATCGAGCTAAGTGATGGGCATAGAGATGTGCTTGCTGAGATACTGTCCGCCACTTTCGATCCAGCAGTATCAGTGATGCAAAACCATTCGGACTCGTGAGCCGAAGGATCCTGTGTGCAGCCGGTCAGCGCAAGTGTGTTTATTGAAGCTCTGGACGATAGTGCTTACTGCTCAATGATTTCATCGGGAAGTCTTGATAGAACCGAGCCTTTCATTGGCACATCTGTGTATATATGTGTTTTGAAATTGTCATTGGAAAACAATACTTCGTTAGCGACCATCTTTCGTGGTGATCCAAGGAAGTTCTGGGCTACCGCATATGTACTGAAGAAGGAAGGTCGTGAATGATGTATTCTCGGCCAAGCGAGAACTTGCAGAGGACTTGAGCTGGTTGATGGTATAAATGTAAGACTGCTTCAAACGTGCTATGCGCTATCCGCGGTCTTGATCGAGGTAATAAAATACCAAATTATTCCCTGGCGTTTGTAGCGACATAGGTATCAGATTGTCTCCAGAAGCTCGGTCTTATAGAATGCGCTGACGTAGAGCTAGACTTGGGGTGCAGATTGATCTGCTCAGGGGATATATTCAGAATTTCATAGATCCTTGAATACTGCAAAGAGCAGAAGGCGGGAAAAGACTGCCCAGATTTCATTGTACGCGACAGAACTATTTGATTCATATCTGAACGAGATTGACATTTTCCTGAAGTCTTCTACACTGGCCTATTACCACGATGGGTTACAGCGTGTCTAAAATAATACTCTAGGCTACGGCAAGATCATCGATTTAGTCACCGGCGGCTACAAAGCTTTGAAAAGTGTTGCCTGGGAGCCTGAGTAGGAGATACACGAATGAAGGTAGATCTACAAACCGGTGTTTACAAGATGCTGCCATTCAGCTTCAATCTACACCTTCACATGCTCTAATTTTATTACCATCACTATTCAATCTTATCAAGAGGAAAAGCCAGCCAATATCAAATGAGGTCTGGTAGCATCGATACATTCTTCGGGTTGTTCCAGGTAATCTCATCAAAAGCGATCGCTATGTAAGACTAGACGCTCAAAAGCAACCCACTTACTTCCAGAAACTCCGTCGCTAAATTTTACAAATTAGAACCACCACGCCTTTTCTGCTTACTGCGTACCTTTGTACTGTTGCATAAAAGTAATAGCTTGCTCCATGGGATATCCAATGAAGACAGGCCCTGTAAAAATCATCTGAGGACCTCCAGCTGGCCTTTGCAGTTCGGAGGGTTGCATGAACGTTGGTCGACTTTGAATGATTGGTGAGGCTCGAAGAGTAGGTTCTGGAGCTTCTTGCTGCTCCATCTTTGGTGTAGCGGCTCCAGCTGCATGAGGGAACGGACATATGCCAGTCACTTTTGCTTCCGATGCTGGCGGAGATACATTGTTCTCCTCAAACTTTGCGACATGTCCAAATGGGCATTTCCCTTTCGGTCGCGGTGTTTGCACAGTAGGTACGGGAGCCGCTGGAGGTGACACTGGTCTTTCGTCCTCATGTTGATCGAGAATTGGTACTGATATACCCCATGGTCGACTAGGCGACTCGCCAACCCGAATTTCTCTCAAAGGTCTGTCGAATCTGGTCTCTCGATCTTCCTCTGCGCCAATCGAAACATGGTCCTGAAGACCTATCCCATCGGCACTGACCGTGGAAGCCCAGTTTTCCACTCTTTCATTCGATGTCTTTTCGAGCTCCATAGCTTCCTCTTCCTCCTTCGTAGGTAGCATAGGCTGATGTTTCTGACCTAGGCCTTGAATCATGCTGACCAAGTTTCCATACTTGGCATCCAACTTCCGAATGTCATCCTCGTTCCTCTGGTACCGCTTGACACAGACTTCGTGGCTTCGTGGGATTTCATGCTTGTGAATTTCAAAGTATTGAGCTATTTCTTCAGGAGAATGTTGGTCCATGTAACGTATTGGACATTTCGCACCGGAACCGCTAGCTGATGGGGGAGGGGAATTCATGGTCTCGGAATATAGAGCTGCACATATAGGATCTAAAGACTGATGCCGCGCCGGATCTCTTGAAATCGATGGAGTTATAGACTGGTTTGATTCATAAGACCCTGGAGAAGCCTCGGGACCCATCGAGGCGTCGTTCGGTCTAGCTGGATCAGAGAATGGACACAGTAACGAGCTCTTCTTTCCTTGCACAGTAAAGTCTTGCTCCAACACAGTTGAGAGGGAGGTCCTTCGTCCCGAGTACCTCACATTACTGCTTGTCCCGGATATACTTCTCCCACTGACGGTAGATCCAGTTGACCTGCCTGTTAATGCTGAGAGACGTTGCGCCGCCCGCCGCCCGTCGCGTATCGCCTCCGCTGTCTGCTGCTTTGAGCTTATGTGCGTTCGATGAGGCAGTGGAACGACTCCACCTCGATCGGCAGCAAGGACTTGTAAATCCGGCGGAAGCTGAAGTTTGGCAAGTGTGTTCGAGATCTCAGCATCACCCGAAGAATACTTGTCCGCTAAGTGTTGGAACTGTTGGAGGACAGATGATTAGTAAAGATAACTTGAAACAATGGAGGATTGCGGAAAAGGAGGATAGAAATTTTCAGGATACATGGTGTTTATCGGTCGTCGCTACCTTTAGCAGCTCCAGATCTAGAGCTAATGTTTTTCATCATAATGGGGTGACAGTGAGATATTTAGGAAGAAAGCTGTTCATGTACTTACTTGCTCATGTGCAAAGCGCAGTTTGTGCTCCAAGATCTGCTTCCGGTCAGAAAGGAGCTGTACCTCCTCTGCAAGAACACTAAAATTATCAGTCAGGGTTTTGATGAGTTCATCGTAATCAATGTCGTTGATGGGCATGGTGCAGCGACATGTAACAAGAGACGCGAAGCTTGGAAGCACTCGTCGAGGTCTTGGGTGGGACGAATGATTATCCTACTTGTTGCCATGAGGCTTTTGCCTGGTCAATCTAACGCTAGTGACAAAGCATTTGATCACGTGAGCGTGATATGCCAAGGACTGAGGTCCTTCTGAGTCTCGCGTTCAAAATCAGAACAGAAAAATATATATAGCATAGTCTGCTAAGAATGATGAAAAGTTGATGGAATTGTCAGTCGTCTATGCTTGAACACAAGTGGAAAGAAGATATTCAAGCATGATAAGATGAGGCTACTGCTGGTTAAGAAGTAACTTAACTGATCCTTTCTCATCATACATTTCGACTCAGATTTTTTACTTCTTTCCAAATATGTCTATTTGTAGATGCCAGTCTCCTAGCTCCATAAGACAAAAGCATAGTAATAATGTTCGATCCACCCGGTCCGCTTAGACTTTGGGCCTAATCCTCCTTGGCTCGTCTTCTATATCACCACTTGCAAATACATCCTCATCATCGGTAAGTTCGTCACGATAGACACCATTTCTCTCTCCGTCATTTTCCCACAACGAGATATCATCATCTCCCATCAGCGCAGCAGAGTCAGTGTCCTCAGCCAGATCTAAGTCACTATAGGAGCTTCTGCTATTCCCGACAACCAATCCCTCCTCTATAGCCCCAGCTTCCAAGGCTTCATTTTCCAGCTGCTTCGCTCTTGCCATCGTCCTCTGGTAAATAACAAAGCCTACAGTAGCTCCCAAGATAGCACCAAAAGCTATGCTTGCATAGTTAATGGCCTTGGTCTTTCCATCCATCTTTCCGCCATTCTCGGCAATACTCGCCAGCCTGCTACCAATGAAAACATGGATCAGCAGCTTGGGGCTTGTAATTGCTGTCGCGAGGGCGAAAGACGCTGGATGTACCGTTGGGAAGGTAGAAATGGCCGCGTTCGACAAGCTGTATGGCAGTGGACATAATCTGATCATACAGAGAATCTTTATCCCGTCGTGCTTGAGTGTGAGCGCCAGTGCCTCAAAGCGCTTATCCTGCCCCACTATCTTATGTACGTACTTCGATAATACCGTCCTAGAAGCCAGGAAGGATGCTGTAGATCCAGCTACTGTTGCTGTTGCGACAATATACCATCCATTTGGAAATCCATAGACAAAGCCAGCTATTGTAATCGTTGTACTGTAGCCTATCAAAGGCGGAAAAGAGCTTGTAAAGGTCAAGAGCCATAGAATCGTCCATCCACCTTGAACGTCGTGCCATTTCTTCGCCGCAGGTGCGAGGTACCCGAATATTCGCTCATTATAGACCATGAATAGGATGAGGGCAACGTTTAGCACAACCAGTGCCGTCACTGCTGCGACTCGCTGTACAAAGGAGAGAGCGAGGAATGTCTTGAAGACTTTACGCTGGACTTTTGAGGCAGAAGAGATGACCTTGGCTTGAAGAGACTGATCTCGTCTCGGGAGCGAATATGGAGAGGAATGTGAGCGATGACGCGCGAATGAGATACGTCGGGACCATGGCGGGCGTACGCTTTGTCTTTCTGCTGACGGGGAGCTGATTGGTGATATAGGGAGAGCGAGTGCTTTCGCCGTACTTTGATAGTCGGCGGGCATTGTGAAGGTCGTAGGAAGCTGATGTGGCGGGGTTGTATCAACAATTCAAGGTTGTCCGTATAGGTTGTAGGTGTAATTCAATCACTTCTCCCATCTGCGGAAGTCGACGAACAAGATGAAAGGAGGTCGCTCGCTGCTGACATTCGTGTTAGGGGTTTTGATTTGATAAGAGGAGTGAGAAGTAGGAAGTAAGAATGGAAGTGGAGGGTTTGAGCCTGTGTCATGAAACGGCCTGTCCCCAAGAGGAATCGGATTGGTCTTGTAGGACACAGATACTTATAAGTGCTTTCCAGATGAGGTTAACTTCTCTACTGTAGCTGAATTTGTATATTCCCACTTCACAATCGAAGACGGTGAGGTAAATAGGGAATGTTGATAGGTACAGCACAGCTCTGGGTATTTTGGTAGGCAAGGTAGTTGTGAGATTAGCTAGGGTGACGTACAGTAAGCTAGGTAGGTAGGTACATTGTATATAGTCTCTCGGATCTGGATGCTATTGGAAAACAAGAGATAATCATTCATCCAGTTCTCCACATGATAGACCAAGTAATATCGAAATATCGGAGTCCGATCAGTGCTGGGCCGGGGGGACATTTATACAGATTGATCGACCAATCAATCAATCAATCAATCAATCCGGCACTCACTCACACCCCTTCTCCCCAGTCTTTTCCAGTCTGGGGTCTTATACTTATACGTATACGTACGGACGGTACTGTACTCGTCTCCTCCACCTGCTGGGCTGGCCCACATCTCACTAACTCGTTCACTTACTCCGCCTATCTGCCATCCTACCTCACCTACGAGCTAGCTACCTACCTATCTCCCATCGTCGTTCCCTCCCACGATAGCTGCAGACCATCTTGAATCAACAATGTAAGTGCCAGGTGCCAGTTCGTTGTCGCTCGCTCCAGCTGCTCTGCTCTGCTCTGCTCTGTTTGCTGTTTCTTACAATATCTCTGCGCGCCGTCGCGCCTGTCCAGTCCAGTCCTGCGCGCGCCTTCCTCAGCCCAACCCGTCGCGAACCAATCCACCTCGCCCTCGCCTTCTCATTAGGTGCCCTTCGTCACCCACCCGCCCGACTTCTTCTATTCTTAACCACCTACAGTCATACAACTCTCAAACCCACATTGCAGATTATTGCTACAACCGACAGACGAAATGGTCTCCGACGAGACTTACGAGCTGTGCCTCCCCTTGCTTCAAGATGCGAGCCTCGAAGACGAAGAGAAGACCGACAAGTTGGAGGAGTTCTTGAAGAAGGAGACAACGCTGGTCGGCAGAATTCTAGAGAATGCGGTTCTGGATGTGTTATGGCGGTATCGAGAATCGTCGACGAATCCTAGTTCACCCCCGCCGATGCGACACACTGTCTTACGCCGCGCAGCATCTCCTGCTCCGTGGCCCATTCCTCGGGGCAGCAGTGGTACTCCAGTATCTTCCTCTCCTCGCCTCGGCGTGAGCCCTCTCGCTCCCCCTGGATTCGTGCCACAATCCTTTAATCGAGCGATATCGTCAACAGCATCTCCTTTTACCTCACCCCGCCCTTCCCCTAGACTTGCCTTTATCAGTCCAGCCATTCCTCATAGTCCGAGCCTGAACGCTTATGAGTTCCCCACCGATACATCTCCTACGCAAGACATATACGGGGACTATGGCAGTGACAACGTCGATTGGTTAGTGAACGATGATGGTGGAAGCAATACATCCTCATCAGCTGGTGGCCAAAGCGGTCTCAACGCTGCTGCTGCGGAGTACATATCTCCTCAAAACACAGATATGTCTCCTTACGATATGCTGCGGAGTATTCTTGGTCCTTCGAAGTCAGATGAAGAGATCGAGGCGGCTCTAGCTATGCACGGGTATGATCTGAGCGCCACTATAATGGCATTCATGGAAGGCCAAACCGGCGATAGTTCCAACGTTGCACAAGTTACTGATGTCAAAAATGCCATCCTCATTGGCAAGTCGATGGCATCAAACATTTCTCGTCCTATCACTCCTGCAGGACAGCAAAAAAGTGGCGTAGTTTGCAGATTTTGGCTCTCTACTGGACAATGTCTTAGAGCCGATTGCAGGTTCAGTCACGACCTTAGTAATCATATCTGCAAGTAAGTGATTCCTGACTTTCGGAAGTGGACTTCTCCTTCAGTCGGCAGCTTCTGCTTTACTTCCGCATCGAATCCCTCAATAAATATTGTCACTGACTACCCCACTCGATAATACTGACTCTGTTGATAGATATTGGGTTGAAGGTAACTGTCTTGCGGGTGAAACCTGCATCTTCTCCCACGACCCATCGCACTTCATGAATACCCTCAGCGTTAGCAGCACGCCTCCTTTGCAAAATGCACATCCAAGCTTCCAATTCCAGGACTTCAATGCTTTCCCTTCTTTGCAGCCAGCGCAGGACCAATGGCCCAACTCATATAGCTCTATCAATGCATTTAGTAACTACCAAGGAGCAAGCTTTACTCCTCCGCCACCTGGATTTAAGGGAATGCAGGGCTATACAAGTGATGGATCCAGTCAGAGATCGCGACCGAGCTCGAGGCATCAAAGTAGGGAGAACATGCCGTCAGCCCCTGCTTTAGATGACACAGAAGCTTTTCCATCTCTTGGCGCAATCGCCATCAAAGGTGGTAAGAAACACCATGGAAAGCGAGGCGGTCATGGACATGGGCACAAGGAGAATAACCTTCCAAGCTCCCTTGCAGAGGTATGCCGAGTTCGCTCAACAGTCATTTTTTCCGCTTTTTTCTTCTCAAGCTGTGTCTACCAGTATTTTCCTGCAAAGTAAGCTGACTTTGAGCTTCTGAATAAAGGTTGTCAAGATGTCTCCTTCTCCCGGCCCTAGCATGATGAGGCAAGATGTGAAGAAGATGGGTCGACACGGCAGTTCCACTAGCATTCGCAATGGAGAGAACAGTGCTGCTGCACAAGCTATTTCAAATCCCCAGCATGTGCCGTGGTTAGAAACTGGTGAAAGGGCGAATAAAGCATATCTCAAAGCCAGACAAGATGCTATCAAGCACGGTGGCTTGAGAAACAAGTTCTTGCAAAGGTATGGATGCCGAGGACCAGAACCCGCAAAACTGCTTACAGTTTGATAGCGCTGCCCAAGCTTGGAATCGCAATGATGCACGCGCTGCGAAAGCTCTGAGCCTAAGAGGCCAGAGCGAAAATGATGCTATGCGTAAGGCACATCGTGAGGCTGCTCGGGAACTTTACGAAGAACGTAACAAAGGGAGTTCGATGTTCTCCGAGCTCTATGTCGAGTATGTTTTCCAACTACTACTTCCTCCCTTCAACACCCAAACCTCAAGATTCCTGCGCTAGCAACGTTTTGGTCCCCAAGACTTTCATGCTTTACTGACTCCGAGATCCATAGTCTTCATGGTCTTCATCCGGAAGAAGCTGTCGAGTATCTCGAGAAAGTTCTCCTAGAGAACCAAAAGGAGACAAGACCAGTGTACGCCATCACTGGTACTGGGCACCACAGCAAGAACGGCAAAGACAAGGTAGGCAAAGCCATTCGGAACTTTCTGAACGAGTGGCGCTATGCCTTCAGGGAGTTCTCTGTGCCAGGGGACAGAAATAACGTCGGAGGTATTCTTGGCATCGATGCCAGATCTTTTGACAAGTCACTGGCCAGGGACGGGGTGTCTGTCTTAGTTACAGCACCAGAACCAGAGAAAGAACCAATCGATATCCTCGGTGGCCATGAAATCGGTCAAGGGAAAGTCAGACTTCTCGTGCGGGATCCGCCCAAAGGCCCAGGTGGAAATCGATAACCAGGCTTAGCAAGAACAAACAAAATAAAGCAGTAAAATTACCAATACTCAAGTTGAGTCTTTCCAAAAGACTGAGTTTGAGAAGTGCTTGTGAAATTTCTATTACTGTAATGTGCACATTGAGTTTCCTGGATCCTGGATAGCATAATGACGCAAAGTACTTCGATGTCTAGGCATAGCGCTTTTTGTTCTTGTCGGTCAAGCTAATAGACACATCAGATATCAATTGGCTCTGTAACCGAGCGTAGTATCGAGTAGTATGCCAGGGAACTCCACCATAACTAACTCTACTCCATCTTCAGAACCTCGAACTGCTTGATAGTCTCCTCAAAAGCCTTGGCTTCCGTCTCTAAATCCGCCAATTTGCTCTGCTCAACCTCCTGCAACTCCTTGCTAACCTTCTCCTTGTATCCCTCATCATTCAAGATCTTCTTCTGCTTCTCGATACCGACCTTCGTCTTGTCGAGTTTCTTGGCAGCCTTGGCGATCTCCCCGTCGATGTCGACGCGACCTTTGACGTGTAGGAATACGGCGGTTGTGGATGAAACGGAGAAGACGACACAGCCTGCAGGACGGGTAGAAGTCGTGGAGAGGATCTCAATTGAGGAGACGCCTTTCCCGGACAGGGATTTGATGGACTGCATTTGTGCGGTTATGGTACTGTGGGAGGTGGTGTCGGTTGTTTGGATGTAGACTGTGAGGGTTGTGTCAGTAAGGTTATCCAATTTTGTTGTTGACTCAAAAGGTTGATCCAAGCGAGCTTACCTTTAGCTTCATCTTTGAGCGAGTACTCGGCCATCAAAGAACGAATACCACGGGAGATATCAAGAACGAGCTCATACGCGGCTTCTGAATCTGGTCGATCCATCGACTTCTCATAGACAGGATATCTGGCCAGACCAATGCTGCGTGTGTGATCCTCTGGACGGCGAGGGAGGCGTTGCCATAGCTCTTCAGTCAAGAAAGGCATAAATGGATGGATCATGGTCAATGCACTCTCGAGAGCCGTGAACAGAGTGTTGAGTGCGGAAAGCTTCTCTTCTTCGGTACCATCCTGAAGGATTGCTTTCGAGTTCTCGATGTAGACATCGCAAAGCTGGTTGTACCAGAATTGATAGACAACTGAAGTTGATTTCTGAAATTCCCGCTCATTGACTGCCTGGTTAATGTCCCTTGCTGCAATGGTCATCTTGTGCAAGATCCAGAGCTCTGCCAAAGATTCTTTGCCAGTAAGCTGAGATGTCTTGTTGGGAACAAAATCCTTAGGCAATTTGCCCAGTACGAATTTGGTGGCTTGGTAAATCTTATTGCAGAACTTGCGGTAACCGTGAATGACCTTGACATCGAAAAGAATATCGCCGGATCCAGTGGAGTATGAGACAAGCGCAAATCGGAGAGCGTCAGTTCCGCATTGTGGGATGCCATCTGGGAAAGCAGTTTTCTGGTACTTTGTTGCTCTCTCTACCTCGTTAGGAGCGAGGTTACCACTCATGAGCTTCTTGTGTAAGTCCTCCAACGTGCATCCTTCGATGAAATCCTGGGGATCAATAACATTGCCCAAGGACTTGGACATCTTTCTTCCCTCCGAGTCGCGTACCAAAGAATGGCAGTAGACTTCGGTGAAAGGTACCTTGCCAGTCAGCTTCAGACTGAACATGATCATACGAGCGATCCAGAAAAACAAAATGTCCCATCCAGTCTCCAGAACTGAAGTTGGAAATAGAGTCTCGAGATCGTGTGTCTTATTTGGCCATCCCATCGTTGCGAAAGGCCACAGGCCGGATGAAAACCAAGTATCCAGCACGTCCTCATCTCTTTTCAAAGTGAACTTCTTTCCGGACAATACCTTGGTTGCTTTTGCGTGAGCTTCTGCCTCTGTGCAACCAGCGAACCACAGGCTACCGTCGGCGTCGTTGTCTTCCTGGCCTTCGATTTGTGCATAGTACATAGGAGCTTGATGTCCCCACCAGAGTTGTCGAGATAAGCACCAGTCGTTTACGTCTGTCATCCAGCGAATATAGCTCTTCTCGGCTGATTCAGGTAAGATCTTAATCTCTCCAGATTTCACGGCGTCAAGAGCTGCTGCCGCCATATCCTTCATCTTCATCCACCATTGAGGTTTCAGAATTGGCTCGATGATATCCTTTGACTTACTACAGAGGGGAACGGTCATGGCGTTGTCCTTCTTATCGACGTACAAGCCGGCCTTTTTCAGATCATCCTGGATAGTATATCGAACATCGAAACGCTTCTGTCCAACGTATGGACCGGCATTTTCATTCATCAATCCGTCATCGGTCAGAATATTAATGCGTTCCAAATTATGGCGGGTGCCAAGCGCAAAATCGTTGGGATCATGTGCAGGAGTAATCTTGACGGCACCAGTACCAAAGTCCTTCTCGACATAAGTATCGGCGACAATGGGCATTTTGCGACCTGGAATGAATGGATGAATGGCATTCTTGCCGACAAGATGCTTGTAACGTTCATCATCGGGGTGTACGGCGACACCAGTATCACCAAGCATAGTCTCAACACGGGTTGTTGCCACTTCAATCTTCTCATCAGTACCTTCAATTTCATATTTGAAGTGAACAATGACACCAAACTCGACCTTCTTTTCATAGCCAGGAACGTCTAACAGAGTTCGGCCACTGAGCTCCTTGTTATCGACTTCCAGGTTGGAAAGAGATGTGTTGAGTTTTGTGCACCAGTTAACAAGACGATTCTCCCTGTAAATAATGCCTTCTTCGTGCAGAGTGACAAAAGTTTCGGTCACAGCAGCTGAGAAGTTCTCGTCCATAGTAAAAGCTTCTCGAGTCCAATCCATTGAACCTCCCATTCTTCGCAAAACAGTATTGATCTTCTGGTGGTACTCAGTCTTCCAATCCCAAACGGTCTCCACGAATTTTGGTCTGCCTAGGTCATGGCGAGTCTTTCCCTGCCGGCGCCACAGCATGTTCTCGACAACGCTCTGAGTTGAGATACCTGCATGATCACAGCCAGGTAGCCACAGAGTTGTCTTGCCGTGCATGCGATTGAATCGAATCATTACATCTTGTAGTGCATTTCCCAGCGCGTGACCCATGTGAAGAGAACCTGTGACATTCGGAGGTGGCTCAACAATAACGAAAGAACCCTCGGGCCTGACCTTACCATCCTCTGTGAATTGCGGCTTGAAGAAGCCTTCCTTCTCCCACCATGAGTACCATGCTGACTCAACAGCCGTTGGGTTGTATGCCTTGTACTGGGGATCATCGAAGGATTTGATGATCTTCTTCTCTCCAAACGGGGTATCTTCGAAATAAGGTGGGAGTATACCCTCGTCCGCCTTCTTGACTGCATTGGCCTTCTTTTCCTTTGTCTTACTGATTGTAGTGGTAGCAGTGGTGGCCTTGGCCTTCTTCTGGTCAAACTTTGCCTGCTTCTCGGCCTTCTTTCGCTCCCTCTCGACTGTGGCAGTATTAGATCACTGTACCCGTTGTCTTGTCGGCATAATGGGCATGCGTACGCTCTTTCTCACTCTTTACTTTTGTGCCAACCTCCGGCGACCCAACCTTACTGCCCGCATCTTGACCCGCGACGTGAGTTCCGATGGGGCTGGAGTTCGCAGCATCCGCGAGAGCAGCTTTGGTTTCGTTGGAAACGGGAGCTGGCTTTCCAGAAACTGGGCCCGTCTCCTCACCGACTAGATATGCAATGCATCAATTTTTAGTCTATCATTTGGGGATATTGCACTTCTTCTTACTCGGGTTATGCGACGCAGCGTTAGTAGCCATTCTGGTAAAAGGTTGGTTGAAAGTAAATCTGTAGGGCGACCTGCGCACCCAGAGGGCTCTGGATAGAAGCTTAGACGTCGTACTGGCGACAGGATACACAATTGAGAGATCTAGTGCCTTTGTGAAAATTGGTCTAGACTTATATCGTGTTGCACATTATATCTCGCGATCAATTGACCTCCGTCGAGTTAATTGTGACAGACGATCTGTGAGTCAACCTTGTAGTGTGCATGCAATTTAATTGGTTGTCTCAGCTCCAGGGATTTTACTCAATCAACATCGGTTGATGTGTCAGCCTCGTCAAAGATGCACTAGTTGTACAGTAGTGTGCCAGAACAGGGGCCTTCTTATCTAGGTACCAATTATTGCCTCTCTTCAACACATCATCTTTCCATCCATTATATCTTCATATCTACACACTCATCCTCTTATGCGCGAGTCAGCGCGTCCCGATTGATCACAGGAGGACTCATTCTTCATAGGCCTTCAATCAATTTTTCCTTCAAGTTGTGTCATTCTTCGTAGCCTCGCAAGGTCAATTTATGCAAGGCTGCGAGATATTATTGATCAAGTTTATCAAAGTCGACTTGGATGGCCATTTTATTGCCTCAAGTTTGAATTTTGAGGTATTTGAGCGACTCAGATTGGATATTTCTGCTTTCAGAATGCCAATATGGCCATCACAGCTCTTCCGGATTCAACAATCCATCTCCTAGGCTCAGCTCAAGCTCTTACTACCCCTGCATCTCTTGTCAAAGAACTTATCGACAACGCCCTTGATGCTAAGGCTACTTCCGTTGATATTCTTATCTCGCCGAATGCCATAGACAAGATCGAAGTCCGTGACAATGGCTACGGTATTGCCCAGGAGGATCTAGACTCTCTCGGAAGGCGTGGCCACACGAGTAAATTGAGGTCGTTCGACGAGCTGAAGTCAATCGGTGGCATTAGCTTAGGGTTTCGAGGAGAAGCACTAGCGAGTGCCGTACAATTAGGAGTGGTATCGGTGACTACTAGGACTGAAGGAGAGACTGTTGCAACATGTGTCCAGCTGAAAGCACCCGGCGGCATCGCCAGTCAAAGTCGGGCATCTCATCCCGTCGGAACCAAAGTCTGTGTAACCAAGTTTCTAAACAACCTTCCTGTACGAAAACAAACAGCCGAGAAAGAGGCGGCTAAAACTGTGAAGAAGATCAAGGAGCTGCTCCAGTCGTATGCCTGCGCTCGTCCGAAAGTCAGATTCTGTCTCAAAGTAGCCAGTGGGGGAAAGGGCTCTTGGTCGTTCACTCCTCGTGCGAATGATGGCATGAAAGAGGTAGTATCACAGATTATTGGACGAGACGCAGCTGCTCAGTGCATCGAGCGATCATTCTTTTTCTCCGAGAAGTCCTCTCAGGTCAAGCTCAACGAAGAGAGCCGTTCCGCAGATCTAGCTCAATCGACCGAAATCCAGATCTCTGATTCTAGGCAGTTTCTCGTCGAAGTGTTCATGCCGAAGCCGAAAGCAACTAGTGTCGGACACGGTCAGTACATATCGATAGATACGAGGCCCGTGGCGCACGACAAAGGCACTATGAGGAAACTTGTTAGCATCTACAAATATTATGTAAAAGGATCCATTCTAGAGGGGGAAGAAAAGTTGAGAGATCCTTTCCTGCGCTTGAACATCAATTGCCCTGTCTCAAGCTACGATCCAAATGTGGAGCCTGCCAAAGACGATGTCATTTTTCAAAATGAGCCCCTTGTGTTGGAGTCTATCGAGCAACTATTCAAAGAAGTGTACGGGGAACCCATAGACTCGTCTGTTTCAGCTGTACCGAAAGGTCGCGGTAAAGAATTAGAAGACTTTGAATTGCTCATGTCTCGAAGCATAAGCTCCCAAAAGCCCCCCGTTCCTGCAAATAACCTAAACGCGGGACATAAAGAAAGAATCATCCTTACTGAATCGGCTGTGGTATCAGATAGGGCGCGCAAGCCAAAGATAGGCGGTCTGCTTCCCCTCAACGTAGAAGTCAGAGAGGAGTCGGAGAGCAGAGAGGGATGGAAATGGGACGTTGACATGTCAAAGGATCTCAGCGAAGACGTTGAAGACATCCAGAGACAAAATCAGTCCTCACGATGTCCTGTAAGCAGGTATTCGCCAGAGTTAGACATTCGTGCCACTCCTGAAAACTCGTTAAATCCGTGGACAATCTCCAAAATGACAGCACCACTTCGGCACAAAAATGATGTTACTCCTACGTTGGCGTCGGCTCCTATTCTGCTCCAGAACGCTTCGCATACCATGCGTAATTATTTACCAATACCCCATCACTCATCTGATCCCGTCTCGACTGATGCCGAATCACTTGCTTCAATACGTGTAGCACCCCCGCGCCATGTAGTCAATAGAGATGATATTTCTATATTGCCTGAACCATCTTCACTTTCTACGAACCGCGAACCTCGAAGACAGTCAGACCAACCGTTCATGTTAAACCCCATTCTGTATTCAAAAACCGCTGAGTCCGATGACGGTTTAATGCTTGGAGAGGATTCCGAGACCTTCAGAAAAAGCAAGAACGACTTCCACAGCGCCAGAGCCATATTCGATGGTTCTATGCAGCGATTCCCTCGTCAAAGCGATCCAAGGAAGTCCAAAGGGATGAACATGCCATTCGTCCCTCCTATCAGAGCCGGCAACCACATTGAACCGCAGGATGATTTGCGACAAACAACTCTTGAGGGGGGAATTACACATAAAGCACCAGGCCAAAACGGGCGTGTACCAACCAGCTTGGATCCAGACCAGAATGATGAGCTTGCGTGGGCTATGGACTTCGAACACAGGAAGGAGAATGCTACTCGTCATCGGAGGAAAGAGATTGTAGCTGCTCGTGCAGAGGCCAAAGCAGAAGCAGAAGCAGAACTTGTGGCTCCAACCATCAGACGTGGGCGCCGACTTCAGAATAGCAATTGTTACGCCGGGGGGATTGATACGGATGAAACAAGCAAATCACCCCACAAAAATCGATATAATGCTGCCATAGCCAACCTTGAGACGAATGAAGCAGCTCCTGGTGGTGAAGATGCAGCGAAACAGTCCTTCAAGACCTCTTTACCGGATGGTGATCCTCGAGCATACCTCATGAGACGCCAAAAGTCATTGTTACCATCTGTACGAGGCGGATTATTGAAGCCAATGCGGGCCAAGTCCACACGGCTTCCTTTGGAAAGAATTCCACAAGCACAGAATATGCACAATGTACTGTTGAAATGTCCTGTTGACATCGGTACAATCCAAGACTGCGTTGGAAAAATCTCAACTCACGACCAATATGTTCGTGGTGCAAATCAGTCTAATGGTTTGCAGATGTCTGTCTCAGAAGCAGAGATGGCGGAGAAGAGAGTTCAGAAAGTTGTTGAGAAGTGGATGGAGAGGTGTCCCAAAAAGAGAGATGATGTCAACTACGATTTTGAAAACTAGATTCGTATTGATTAGCTTGGCATTTTAGACTGGCCCCGGAATTTATATTTCTTGGAATATTTGGATGAGAAGGAGTATGAATGGGAGGAGACACAGATTGGCGTTTGCTCAGTTGCATATATACCACGATACCCATTTGCTTTACTAGGCTGAATATAAACTGAATTCTGCCACTAGCCACTGAGAACTGAAATTAGCATTTTCTGTGCTAACTGTATCTGTCTGTGATCATGGATATTGCTTTCGAATTTCATACTTATCGAGCAGAAATGATCTACGCACCGGAGAGATATCCGACAGAACGGGGACATGGATGAAAAATCGACCACTCACGCCCTTGCCATCCCCGAGATTTATGAATCGAATTAATATATTTCGGCATCTTGGCTTGTTGATTTACGAATAAAGAAGCGAGATTGCACCATCAAGAAGGCACGGAGGCGATCGTACGTCGCACGCTAGCGACCCCCACCTCCACTTTCGATTAGCAAGGGCGTAAGTGAATGTACAAGATATTGATCCAAACCCCGAGCTGTAGATTATATCAACTCGCCACCTCGATTAAAAGTTCCGTTGTGCTCTTAGTTGAATTGACCAGTAACAGTCATGGCCACTCTAGATGTCAAAAGTCTCAGCCTCGAGAATAAGGAAGATCACATTCCGGATCAAAGCCTCGCCGAATTCTCACTCTCATCGAAAACAATCCATGCCGATGACTACTTAAATGAGGGCACAGATGTTGCACCTCCAATGCATGTCTCAACTACATTTCGCTATGATCGAAATCCAGACAATTTGAAATCAATGAGAGATCGTCAGGTACATTCTATCATTACATATGACATTCTAAAACTTGAAGACCTAGCTGATCAAATCATCACAGCCCGGCGAGTCATTTGACAGTCACATCTACTCTCGTCATACTGCACCAAACACCACTCGTTTCGAGGCCATCCTCTCAGATATTCTCAAAGGTCCGACTCTGACTTACGGGTCCGGCTTGAGTGCTTTCCACGCCTTGCTAGTCTTCTTGAATCCCAAGCATATTTCCATCGGGGATGGCTACCACGGCTGCCACGGCGTCATTGGCATTCATCAGAAACTCACAGGACTCAAGAAGATCTCTCTGGATTGCCCAGCTGAAGATCTTTACCCTGGAGATATCGTGCATGTCGAGACGCCGCTGAATCCTACAGGTACAGCATACAACCTGAAAGCATTTGCCGAAAAAGCTCATTCAAGAGGCGCTTTTCTTACTGTTGATGCTACGTTTGGACCACCGCCCCTTCAGGATCCTTTTCTCTGGGGTGCGGATATCGTCCTGCATAGTGGTACCAAATATGTCGGTGGTCACTCAGATATGCTTTGTGGTATTCTGGCCGTGAATCCGAAGCGTGAAGGATGGTTCGAAAAACTTAGTGCTGAGAGAGTATTCATTGGGAATGTTATGGGGAATATGGAAGGGTGGTTAGGTATCCGGAGTGTGCGGACATTGGAAATTCGGGTTGAGAGACAGGCTGCCAACGCCGCGAAATTGGTTACTTGGTTAGACGACGCGCTGCATCCTGAGAAAGACAGTGGTTCCAAAGACGGCGAGATAATACGCAAAGTTTTGGCCAAGATAGAACATGCTAGCCTGCAGGCTGAGGATATCAAGGATGGATGGTTGACCAAGCAGATGCCGAATGGGTTTGGACCAGTCTTTTCCATCTGTTTAAAAGATATGAAAATGGCGCGTCAGTTCCCAAGTACTCTGAAGTTATTCCATCATGCGACTAGTTTGGGTGGTGTTGAGAGCTTGATTGAGTGGCGTTCGATGTCGGATTCTACTGTGGATACTAGTTTGTTAAGGATCAGTATTGGGCTTGAGGGGTGGGAAGATCTGAGAGATGACTTGCTCCAAGGTTTCAAAGCTCTTGCGGCACAGATAGAATAGATAGGATAGGTACTTCAGGTACACGTTTACAATAATAAGGACTTGCGAGTCATGATTCTTACATACCTCTATAATAAAGATACTATATCTGAGTCCAAGCAATCTTCACTTCCTAATTTAATGCTCTATTCATGGATAACATACACAAAATGGCACGAAAAACTCATGTTTAATTGCCTGGCCGCTGGAACGAAATTCATAAAATTCATCTTCAGTTTCCGACACAACATGTCCCAGATCGTCCTACGCTCACGGTCCCCATGCCCTCAAAGCCTCTGGATAGCTTTTCAAGTGACTGTCGAACTTGCCGCAGCGACTGATACGTAGAAGCATCAAGCACAGCATACAAACAGCCCAGCTCAAACAGTATCTCAGCATCCGTCGAGTGAATCCAGGAGACAAAACAAAGGGTTCAAGCAATGGAGATTCGAAATCAGGTTCAGATTCCTGCAGAAGTTCTTGAAAATGGCGCCGGTGTATGTGGTGGATATTGCTGGGAGTAGGGCTTGAGATTCGGAGGTGATGGCAGTCAAGTAGTTCGTCGTGCAGAGCATGTGTATTAAAACACCTGCGACTCCTAGGTAATCAATCTCGCCGCGAAGGGGCTATCATGTGGCGTAGGCCGCTGAGGTGTATTTCTTCTTCTTCGGCGTCCCCAGTTATGCTCTGATTAGCAAAATTGGTTATAACCCTCAAAAGTGTTTATGTTCATGTACAGGATGATTGGGAGATGCACGAAGATGTGAGTGAGGAGCAGAACAGCAGATATTTCCTCATCGCTCACTGTGTAAGGAGGATTTTATTTAACAGAGTTTGATTGACTATAGCTGCGGCAAGCCCTGTGGGATTTCGGAAATACTGGGAGTGAATCTAGGTTGGGAAAAGTGGAGCTTTATCCCTGTTGTCAGCAAAAAGAAGTACTCTAGAATTCTAAAATACAGTAACGATTAGACATAAGCAGGAAGAGATGGTGTCAGCATGATGGTCAGGACAGTTGTAACATGTAGATTTGAAAGAAGAGTATTGAGAGGTTATCGAGGTACGACTTGCTTGTGCTGCTACACTCAAGGTATCCGGAGCTTCGGTTGCTTAATCTGACATATTCTATGGCAGGTCATTGCCGTCAGATGATCTACCAGCTTGATCGTCACAACTTGTGCCCTCACACGAGGTCCCTTTCTCTTCCTTGGCCTCGGAGCATCTTTACTACAGCTCGTGATATTTCTAAAGTGGACTTGATAATTTTTACACACCGGTTCTTCTTCATTGCACTAGACCAAGTCAGTAGATTTATCTCAAATGGAAGGAGACTGCTCTGATCTTCACTTTCCGAAATTTTCAGGCTTTGCGGCTAGTGGAGGAGTTTTTGTGTACCCTTTGTGGCACTGGATTGGAGTGGAAGTATTGAACATGTTCCATGGTGACAATCTTGCAGAACAGTACGAAATATGGTCATTTGGCTTTCTCAAACCATGTTAGGAATCGGGTTAATTGTTGGTCGATGGTTCGAGCCGAGACTGAGATATCAGCACTAACCCCGACTGGAACGATGAATGGTCTTGGAATTAGCGATTGGCCAGGTCGTAAACAACAAGTCTCAAATCTTCATATCTTGCCGAAGATAAGCTTACCCCATGGAATCTGACGTCTTAGGGCTGAATTCTGCTACGGCGCTTACATGGGTAGATCAAGGTTGAGAAAACCAGTAATAGGTCAACTAACGTGTAACGCCTAAAGCATGCTCGGCTTCGGAAGCGGAAGTCTAGAAGCCTAGTTCTGTACTTGTCTAGATTAATACCGTTTCGGATATTTAATGCCTCTTACAGTGAGCCAAAGTAACACTTGCCTGATCCTTGACTGACTGTCATCTGAGAGAAATTCAGGTTCTCAGTACGGAGGGGTCTTTCTATCCAATACCCCCGTAGATTGGGTCACCTGCTGTAATCATACCAGGGGCGATTTGGCAAAGTCGTCCTCGTACTATCATGCCACTTAGCAATCCATGCTTTAGAAGATGCAGGATATGTCTATAAAAAGAAGCTGTCTTCTATAATAATTTGGTCTTCGTAAATAAAAGAAGAATACTCTTCGATCAATATTCAATAATTACAAAAAGGAAGCACTCTTTTTCTTACCCATTCACCGAGTTATCGCCAGTCTTCGCAATGTCTAAACCATCGATCGTTTTTTGCCATGGAGCCTGGCACGGACCGAGATTCTTCGACAAAGTCATCGCTATTCTCGAGCCACTTGGCTATAGATGCGTTACTTTCTCATTTCCAGGGACTGGAAATGTACCTGCGGTTGAATCGCTCGATGAGGATATTGCGGCTGTCAGAGCGGTTGTTTTGAAAGAAATCGATGCCGGTTTCGACGTCGTGGTTTCTCCGCATAGCTGGGGAGGCGTACCTACGTGTAGCGCTTTGGACGGTCTCAGTATAGCGGAAAGGCGACGAGACGGAAAGCCTGGAGGAGTCATGAAGTTGGCTTTTGTGTCTGCATTTGTTCTCCCAGAAGAAACCAGCGTTGAAGATGTCATTGGAGGTGCTCCACCATTTTGGGTTCCTGATGAAGTCAGTATGGATTATTTCGTTGCAATGGATGTTGCTAACATAATCACAGGATGGGAACTTCAAGCTGCCAGATGACGTTAGCAAGGCAATCTTCTACCACGACCTTCCATCCGATGAAGCTGATGAGTGGGTTTCTCAACTAAAGTCTCAATCGCTTACGACATGCTTGACAAAGACCACATCAGCTGCTTGGAAGAAAATCCCATCGACGTATTTAATTTGCGAAAACGATCGTAGGTACTAGGAAGCCCGCATATTGTTCCTCTTTCTGAATGGCTCAGGAGTAATTCGAAATAGTTCTTATCCTCTTCTCCCGACTCAGACTCATCATGATGCGGTCGTCGCTGACCTCTTTATCACTTAGGCCCGATCCCTCTTCAACTACAGGAATCGATGATTGCAACAATCAAAGAGGAAGGGGGGATTATTGATACTGAACGACTATTCGTGTCTCACAGTCCACATCTGGTGATACCTGAGAAAGTGGTGGGCTTTCTGAGACGAGCAGCAGGCGAGGACTGGAAAAAGGTATTTTATGAAAGCTTGTTACAAGATGATGAGAATCAAACACTAATGAGAAGTAATCAGGCATGATCCTGTATCAGGACTCAATCATAAAGATATTCCTGTATGGTTCCAAACTTGCAGACCAAGAATCTCATTATGTTTCTTGAGATATTTCCATTCAGAAGGCCTCTCCATAATGTAGTATCCATGAAATATGAGCCCTAGCTAACTAGTCTCCGCTGACTCCCGGTAAAGCGAAATTGGTGCGATGTGCGTGCTTCGATTACATGATTTTTTTGTCGTTGACACCCAAACAAGTCTTGAAGTCCAAGATCGAGGAAAGAAATTTAGCGTTTTATGTATCAACCGAGTCTCCCCCACAAGCTGCCAACAACACCTCCTGAAATTTTCCACCCCCGAAGCATAACAACACTGCGGCCTTCATAGCTGATGACGACACACTAGACATAATTGGGAACGGAATGTATTCTGGGGATGCTGTACAAATTAAATTGCTGGATCTGCACCCCTTGGTATCCTCGCTGCTTGACCCCAAAGGCAGCCGAGATGTACTTGAACAAGAACAAGCAGACATCCAGTGGTTCGAGGGCCTCTAACTCGCTACATCAGCAGTCAATATATCAGTGGTCTTACTATCCTCCCAAGTGAAAATTCCTTGATATTCTGCGACACAATGACTATAACCTCCGGCAATGTCGACTGGTCTGGCACGGAAATATATGTACACAAATGTATGCATTTTTTAAGTGCTCAAACATCCCCCATTGTGTAGATTAGGGAAATCCATTAGACCGGAGTGCGGCTTTCCCGGCAATGCTTGCTGTACCGGTCCATATGAGATGAGCAAGTCTGGGACTGTCTGTGTTGTGCGTCCTCTGTTTCACTAAATATTCTTGGAAAATTGTCCTTCCATCCATCAAGATGCCTCGCGATGTCCGCACAATAAGGTGGCCTTCGCAGGTTTAAGCGACATTTTCATATTGTGATGTCCTCTATTCTAAATCCACATTAATATCGCATAGGCACCTGGTGACTTTGGTCCTGCTATCCTTAAAGAGCCTCTTGATTTTGAACTCTTGGAGACTAGCGTTTCGACTCGCCGATCTAGCAACCATAACTTCTCCTCCCAAGTCAAGGTTATCAAAGTGGACTATACAGATCTCGAATCTCTGACGAGTACTCTTGTAGACCAAGATACACTGGTGTCGGCCATTGGAACACTTGCTATTCCCTCTCAGAAACCTCTCATCGATGCTGCCGTCAATGCTGGTGTGAAGATTAAACTCCTTTCGATTTCGGTTCTGAGCTCAAAAATTTTCTCACAAGAGCTCTCCCAGTCTTCACAGCCAAGGTCGAGACCAAGGAATATTTAGACTCAGTGGCCACGATGTCTGCAACCAGCTACACTCGGATCTACACCGGCCGACTCCTCGATTGGGGCTTGAGAGATAGTATATATCTGCATTTCGAGGAACGGGTGGCAGACATTTGCGAGGGCGGAGATCATCTTTCAGTACCAGTCGTCTTTCTACAGTCGGTAAAGCAGTGAGGGGAGTTCTCACACATCCGCGAGAGACTTCGGACCGCGCTATCTGGGTGAAAGATATCGATGTATCTCAAAATCAGCTGTTGCAGCTTGCTCATTGCGTAACGCCTGGAGACACATGGGATTTAAAGCAAGTGAATACTGCGTTTATGGAAAGAGGATCCCTTGCACAGTTCCAAAGGAATGAAAATGGCCCGACGGCAGTGTTGAGTCTATTGAAGCGGGCTATGTTTGCCTCCGAGTATGGCAACTAGTTTAAGCATATACACAACATGTTAGTCATTCCTTCCCATTTATTATTTATTGATGCTTTCTATGAACTCGAAAAATCTTAGACCAGCAATACAAACATATTTTCAAATGTACTGGACATAACCCGCATCTCCGAACAAGATCTCGTGGAGCTTGTTGCAAACATTTCTGGAAGAAACAAGTAGCACGGCTTAGTTGGGACTTCATTTCGAACTTGATGAATCTCTACAAATGTTATTTTGGAACGTGCTATATGACCAATTACCATGACCATTCATCATTTTCATCTCTCTCCTATACTGTGGAAAGCGGAAAACCTAACAGGTTCTCTTTGTTACCAATATGCCTGCAAGGATTCGATAATTTTGTGCACCCCAAGGGAGGAACAAAAGATATTCGCTATTAATACATTCCGCCTTAATCGTCATGTGCCGAAATTTCTTTGTTGGTTGTCGCTTGCGGATGTACAAATACGTTTGGAAGCAAAAACTTTGGGTTCCCTTACTATTTAGATTTCTTCTCAGTAACCACTGGTACCTTCAAGAGGGATACAGAATGGATTCAAAAAGTCTGCCATTCCGGCCATTCTCTTTTGAGCCCGAAGATCCAGGTAAATATCCATCGATCAGTGGTACAGAAAGATCCATCCCATCAGGTGCAAGCCAGCCATCACCTCGCTTTGCAGCCAACTGTGAAAGTAAAGACAAACCCAGTGTTCCGCATCGAAGTCCACGACGAAGTCAGGTGTGGAACGAGGCCACAAAGACATGGGAAACAGTATCCCAAGAATTGCCTGGATACTCATCGCAGATCGCTGGGTATCCAAACATCCAGGCGACAGCATCACCACGATCGCCCACACTGCAGTCACTACCCTCACCACGAATTTCAACCTTCCAAACTCCATCAATATCACCATACCCATCACCACGATCGCCCAATTTCCAAACACTGCCCTCATCAAGATCTCAAGCCTTTCATATTCCATCACAATCACCACGATCACCTCATGTTCCACTACTACCCTTACCACGACCTCCAGCCTTCAAAACTCCTTCATCATTACCACCCTCGCCAAAATCAGTGACTTTCCAGCAACATACCTCATCACCAACACCCCCCATGACGAAATCTTCCAAAAAGATTCTACAATTAACAGGTTATGATCCGAGATTTGAGCGTGCTATCCCACTAGAACATCAACAGCTACCCTCGCCCCAACCTCCTCCAAACTCACCTATACGTAGCATATCATCGAACAGCTCGGGGATTTTCTACAGTCAAGCTGACGCTGGCTCCAGACATGAAGTAGCTTCTCCTAGGGACTCGGGTGATTCGCCCATTGTTCAGTCCTCGAAAGAACTGAGCGAGTATTTGACTTCGTCTATTTACAATATTTCCGAACATGGATCGCTTTTGTCCAATATATCGAGAACAAATTTCAAGAAGAGGTCGAAGTATGAGCAAGCAGTCTCACAACTACCAGCAGAAGGTGTTCCGCAAACACATTCGCAACTGCAAACGGAACAGAAAGAAGACAAAGAAGTGCCATCAACACCTCATCATTCGCCAAAGCCTAAAACCTCAGGTAAAACAGCTCCTCTCCCCAAAACTTTCGCCCAACAACACATCCACTTTTGTAATAACTCCGAAAAAGATACCACAAGCGCCCTCGAACACCGCATCCCCACAACACAATCTCTCGCACCCGCATCGCCAACCCAAAACCCAAGCCCCAAAGTCAAAGAACGCACAAAACTACAATATATTACCCTCGTGAAAGAAAAACAATCACTCTTCCGCTCCGCAAAAGACTCGCTCGAATGGGGCATCTACGATCTCAACTCTTCGAGTTCTAATAATCGCAACACCAACATCATATCGCCGAGTAGGAGACATACTACGACGCCCGTAAGTCCCATGTTCAGCATGGAGAGCGATCACCTTGCGCTTTCTCCACCGCTTGGTTCGATTACGCCTGGCCAATTTCCAGAAAGATCAAGGTCGAGGAGATTTAGATTTGGATCTGAGTCTAAACATCTGCTGAAAAGCCCTTCTCCGTTCTCGCGTGGTTGGGCTCGGGAAGGGGGTGATGTAGGAGGAGAAGAAAGTGGAGTGTTGGGAGTGGGAGACATAGCAGAAGAAGCCGAAGAAGAAGAAACGGATTACATGCCCTCCCCCTCCACCGCACTGTCATTCAAACGTCGCGTATCAAGTACGCTTAAGAGCCTGTCTCCAGCCTCACCCTCATCATCTACATCTCCAACTACATCAGGTAAGAAAAAGAGGAGGGGTCCGCCGAGTAGTAAAAAATTCGTTATTACGAATGCGGCTAGGAGGGCTGATGGCCCGGCCACGCCTATACCGATGCCTTCGCTGTCGTATCTGTCGCAGAGACAGGGGTTTAAGGATGGTGTGATGAGAGGAAAGGAGGTGTTGGGGAAGGTGGGGAAGAGTGTGGTTGGGGCGAGTAAGGAGGAGAAGAGGAGGGAGAGTTTGAAGAAGAGGATCGTGGTTGTGGGGATCACGGATCAGAGTCCTGGTATGTTGATTTGATATTTTTTGAGCTGAGAAGAGGGTGAGAGATTGCTAACTATTTGGTGTAGATGGTAGAGTTGCGGAATGGCTTTGAAGAGTGGAACTTGTTCCAGGAAGTTTGAAAGATTGAAGACTCAGCCCGGATCTGGAATCTTGGGCGATATTTGAGAATGGGATCACAACTTAAATATAGACCTCGATTTTTGATATACTAGTGTATCAACAAATGACATCAATCACAATCCATCGTTTTGCTCATCAACCCTTGACATCCTCGCTTAGCCCCAAGTGCTTAGCGAACTACCCAGTGCACTAACTAAAAGCTACCAACCCACGGGTTGTAGTTCGAGCACCCATTTGCCAAAGTTGTAGAAGCTGTAATGGCCTTCCCTACCCCACTGCCAGTCGTAGCTCCATTTCTCACCACACTGAATTTCGGAACACCAGTCTGACCATTGAACGGCTGACTCCAGTGATTGATTCCTGTGACTCCCTGATAGGTCTTAACAGGGCTGTTGCCAATCTGGACACGAACTTCCGCAGGCGACGAGAGGAGTGCGCTGAAGAAGACAGCATCTTGGACAACACTGTTGGGAGAAAGCTCCTGTTGGCCTTGATCGGCATTGTTGCCGACAACACCACAAGTGCTACCTGCTGCAGCAGGGTGCGTGCGGTACCAGTATTGCATCTGGTCACGACTGATGGTGAATGGGCTGCCTTTATATTTGGCGATATAGTAGGGCAAGAAATCGAGCCAGCTCTCATGCGACTGTCCGTCAACGTAGACTTCAGCACCTGCAGCGATTTCGCTGCGGGATCTCACTGGCCCGACATACATTGACTCGCCAAAATCGTTCCAAGTGACAACTCTGTTGTTTTATTTAGCAAAATGAGAGTGCGGAGAGAAGCAAATATGACATACTGCACAAATTCTGGATTGACAGCGAGTGTTTGCTTCCAGCGATCAGCCCATAGACTGTCTCCTCTCCAGAGCCATTTCTTGCCACCATTGGTGGAATGGAAAAACCAAGGCGAGACACCCATCATGTACGTCTTCCCTGCTCCAATGTTGTTCTTCCAGGCGTAGTCACTGTCGGTAGTCTTGTCGGTTGCTCCGGCGGGCCACATTTCCCAGCTGAAGGCACCTTGAACGTTATTATTGTGCGTTGCGAAGTTCGAAGGTCCTAGGCTCGACCAGTCAGGTACAAAGTAGAGTCCTCCAACCGCAGAGCGGATTGGTCCATTTGGTGCCCATGCATTGATGTCGTCAACTCCTTCGAAAGTCGAGACAAATGGAAGGCCTTGGTAGCGGAAATATGCTGGACTGTTCTTGTACTGGTTCAAGTATGATACAACGGAATTCGATCCGGTTGAGGGCCATCTCTATCAGTCTGTTAGCCATTCATCTTTCTCCTTACACATTGCCTTGGCTGATCTGGGCTTTAAAAAGCCACTGCTCTTACCAGACACCAAGAATGCAATCTAGAAATTTGTACTGACCTGACCACCTCCGAGATAATCAAAGGCAAAGAACAGCTTGAAGCCACTTCCCTCAGCTTCGGCAGCAGCAAATGCCTTCGCGACTTGACCTGGGATGTTGCTATCAGGATAAGCGATATTGAGAACGAAGGCATCGAGGCCAGTATTCCTTGCGAGTGTGATATCCTGAACCCAGGTAGCTTGCGTGTGAGCAGCAGTATTACCGACCACCACGTGCGCGAATACAGATTTCTGTGCAGAGGCACCTTGCGAGAAGAGCCCTGTGGCAACAGTAGAAAGCTGGAATAGGAACCTCATAATGGTAATGGATAAGTGACTTAGTCGATGTGTGTGAATTGAGGGTATTGTCTTAGGGGGAATGCCAATCCTCTTATATCCTCTCGGACATTTGTAGGACGTCGAGAAAGTCCAGATTTCCGGCTCAGTGCGTGACAAACGTGTGAGACTGTCCTCGATGTATGGCAATACAAGGCTTTGAGATGATCAGAGGACGGAGACCCCACCCAAAAGAGACATCGAGGTGCAAAAGCCATAGATCATGCCCCTAATCCACCGGCCGCCATCAAGACGTAGACCCCAAATTGTTCTGGAAAGAGGTTGCTAAGCTCTCACACCGACGTGAGGATCACCAAACTCATATTCAAAAACAGCTAGAGTCGTCAAAAATGAGTGAACTCAATGCCAGAAGTGCGTCAGATGCAGGGGAAAAGTAGGTTGGGGGCGCCGGCTAGACCCGTATATGCTTGCGTTTGTCATGAACCTGCAGGGGAAACTCTTTAGATCTTCAGGTTTTATTTAGCGAGCACTGTACTCGCACGGCTCAGCCTACAAACCTGCAAGCTGCATTTCATTCAAGCGAAGCAATAATGTCGTACAGTAAGTACAGCTGCATATTAAACTCAGCCTCAATATCGGATCTATTGAAATCCTCCTCATCGTTTCATCCAGTCAAGAGCCTCCCGTCAGCGAAGAGGCAGCGGGGTAGATGTCGGAATATCTATAGTTAGATAGACCAATGCAGCAAAGGGACGGAACGCAACGCGGAGAAAAAAAAGACGATATGTCTAGCGGGAGCGGGTATGGCATCTTCTGTCACAACTTCGGATCTGAATACTAAACTGGATGGAAGCGGAGTTGTTGTGATGAGTGGTGCATTTGCAGATATTTCGATATATGCTGGGGCTGAAATGAGGCCGTTGTAAGCCCACTTACGTGCCTGCAAGCGGTGAATAGTTTTGTGATTAATAATATCTATCCAAAAAGGGCATTCATCGCCTGAAGAGAAAGGTGAAGACTGACACAAAATCATCAGATGATAGTATTTATGGCGGGATACGTGAAGATCATGTCAGCAGCGAGCAGAGGTTGCGGCTGCAATGACCATGCTACGAACAGGCTATCAAGTAAGACCTAGCCTAGATAGGAAGTCCTGAAGACGAGGTGGATACAAGCACATTTATACAGGACTGCAGGCTGCGAAGACTCAATGGGAAAGAAGAATGACCGAATACTGCAGAAACCATGAGATTTACTTATGTCCTCTCATCGGCCGTGCTACTGCGATTCTGGTGGAAGCACTCTGTAGGTTCCCGAGACTGTAGAATGAGTAAGGTAAGAAGATATCTCAATTCATGAATCCATGCTAATCTTGCTTCGTGGATTCCATCCTCATGACCTAATCAATCATACAAGTACCCATTCACAATTGCAATCTGAACGTAGCCACCTCGAAAGGTCTCAACGTAATCTCAATCTTGCCCTTCTCAATCTTGAATTCCTCCTCATCGTCTTCCAATATGTTGGTCTTCCAAACCTTCTTCACGTCCAAAGACGTCTCAATCGTACCCTTGCTTGTACCTCCCAAACTGTCGTAGATTCGCAAGATGACACTCCTCCCCTTGCGCTTTGATAATTCTCCTCTGCTAACATCTTCATCATCTTCACCTCGCTTGACACAATCCAGAATTAAGGATGGGTTGCCTGTGAGCTTGATAGGGCTGCTGAATGCTGATGCCTCGAGTGCCTTGGATGATTGAGTAAGTTTCAATGGATTGTTGAAGTTATATGCAGTCCGGACAGTAGTGGAGCCAAGATCGCCTTGATGAGGGAGAATGGCCCAGCGGATATGGTGACGGCCCATATCTGCATGTGCATCAGGTGCTTTTGGAGCACGAAGAAGCGAGAGTCTCATCAAGCTACCGCAGGTAGCGAAACCATATTTGCTGTCGTTTAAGATCGAAACACCGTAGCCATGCTCGGATAGATCAGCAAACTTATGGCAGCAGACCTCGAACTTAGCCATGTCCCAACTAGGAAATTTTAGCATCAATCTGTAGGTAGAATTTAAAAGACTTACGTAGTGTTGTAATGTGTTGGTCTGCGCACAATACCATACTGAGTCTCGTAGGAAGCTTCGGTATTCCTCACGTCAACTGGAAATTCGACCTTCAAGAACTTCATGTCTTCTCGCCACTCCACCTCACTGTGCATCTCGACGTACGACTGTTGACTCTTGAATGCAGCAGAAAGTGTGATATAAGTCTTTGCCCAACTCTTCTCGCTGATCTTCGTCTCAGTCACAACACTAACTTGGTGAGCGTCTTGCTGGAAAATCTTGGTAACACCCGATTTCAATTCCTTGCGTGAATCCAAGTGGTAAACTTCGACATCCCAGGCTTGCCAGTAGAGAGGCTTGTCGTCGAATATTACAAGTTGGTTGCCCTTCTTTCCCTTCGAGATGATCTCTCTGTCAGCTTTGAGATCGTAGAGCGAGGTAATGCAACCATCCTCGACTTCTACTCGAAGTTGATCGTTTTGCAAGACAAATACCCCACTCTTCGTCTCCTTCACGGAGACTTCTGGAGCTTCGGTAATCTTGAAGGTCTTGATGTTGAGCAGTTGTCCATCACCACATGCTACACCAGCCTTGCCATTACCGATCGAAATGACTTCTCGACGATGCCATGGCATGGTGTTCAAGGCAACCAGATTATCTGTGGACTTTGGCTCTTCAACACTTTGAACACTAAGAAGCTCTTCCAACTCCTTCAAAATCTTCTCTCCGGTTGCAAAGACTTCCGCGTAAAGCTACACATAGTTAGATTTGAACTGATCACAGCGCACATTTTCTTGCTTACCTCGTCGCTATCATCGTAGCACATTTCGATAGAACTACCAGGAAGACAATCATGAAATTGGCACAAGAGAACAGCTTCCCACATATTATCAATCTTCTCCTTAGGATACTTGTATCCCGACTTGATACTTGCAAGAGTCGCCAGCAACTCGACATTACGGAGCATAATTTCCGACTTCCTGTTGTTAAGCTTGTTGTTTGCTTGTGTGGTGTAGGTACCTCTGTGCAGCTCGAAATACAGCTCACCATACCATGTCACGAAATCTAAGCCGCCTGCGACCTTCTTCTCAAGGCGATCAAAGAAGTCCTCCACAGAGTCACCCATATGGACCCTGGGCAGCATTCCCACAGTGTCGCTCATGCCACGGCATCTTCGGAGCTTCTCCAAATGCTGCCATGTTGGCCCACCTCCTCCATCACCCTTGCCGAAGACAAGAAGCGAAGTCTCATCTTGATCCATAGATTTGTGTTGAGATACAGATCTCTTCACATCCCCGAAGTCGGCCTCGGCAGTATAAGTCTCTGAAGGAGCCATGTGACAGATGACTTGACTTCCATCCAGAGATACCCAATTGAACGTAGTATGAGGGAACTTGTTGATGTTGTTCCAGCTTAGCTTCTGGGTGAAGAAGCGAGTCATACCGGCCAATCTACACAATTGTGGAAGTTGACTCGAGTATCCGAAGGTATCAGGTAGCCAAAAAGTGCGGCATCTCTCTCCAAAATTGCTTTCGAAGAACCTTTGACCGTACACAAATTGACGTACAAGCGATTCACCACTTGGCATGTTGGTATCATGCTCAACCCAACTACCACCAACAGGTTGGAAGCGACCATCCTTGACCTTCTGCTTGACCCTGTCAAATACATAAGGATAGTACTGTTTAAGCCATTTGTACTGCTGAGCTTGCGAGACTGTGAAACGGTGCTCGGGGTACCGGTCCATCAAATCACATTGGTTTGACCATGACCTCGCAACCTTTCTCTTGGTCTCTGCCCAAGGCCAGAGCCAGCAAGTGTCGATGTGGCAGTGGCCGATACCATATACAATTGGCTGTGTTCCTGTCTCGTATACCTTGGATGAGCTAACATCTTTTCCCAAGTATTCCTGTGCGATCTTGCGCCCTTTTATGATTGAATCTTGGTTACCCAATTCGAAAGCGTCAATGATGGCAGTAGCCACCTTCAAGGCTTTATGTTGCTCCCAAGAATCGCTCTGGAATTCTCTTGCAGCATCTCCAATAATCCAAATGTCGATCCACAATTGGCGAGCCTCGCTGTTAACAGCCACAATGTCTGCTTTACTGAGCTGGAAGTACTTGTTTGGGTCCGGCGGTTGGATTGAGTCTCCACCTGGAGCATTTCCAAACATGCCATTGCAAGCCATCTCAATATATATTGTGTGTTCTTTCCCGTCCCTGAACTTCTCAGGAAGGACCCATTCTATTCTCTCACCCCCTCCGGTCAATCCCTGCAGCGGTTTGCCATCATCCGTCCATACCATCCCCTCATTGTTGGCATCCCAGTGAAGTTCGAGAAGCTCCTTCTTACACAGCTTTTCGGGTACAGTGATTTGCGCTTTGAACCAATGTGTTGACCAAGATGGACCGAACCACTCTCCTACGGATGTTTCCTTGAATGTATGGCTAGTGGCATCTTTGAAGGTTGGTCGAGTGAGGTCCGGAGCATCCCAAACTGAAAGCTTCACATGCGGCGTTCCGGATGCAACGCCTTCGTCCATCATTCTGGAAAGCCATATTAGCAACCATTATTTCTTTGAGACTTCAGATGATGACGTACGCTCGCAAGTTCTTGCTCTCATACTGTCCTCCGCCATAGAATTGCGTAATACGGTCCTTGTAGATATTCGGGATCCATTGCCCTACTGGATGGTCCGAGAGCTTCGGATATGTGCTCTTAGGCTTCGCTATCTCTTTTGTTTCTCCTCCCATGGTTGTTTCTTTGACAGTTGATTGAATGGATCTGAAAGGATGTTGAGGCAAAGAAGAGCTATGTTGTAGGAGATGTTGTCAGTCGACAGGTGAAGAGCTATGGGTGTCTGACCATCATCATGGATGCAGGGGTCAATATGCGGGGGAGCTCGAGCTGGGGCTGGCTGGGCAATGGCGGGGAAGCGCAGCGTAACTTGATCCACAATCAAAGGTGGGGAAGACTTACAACATGTTTAATCTACTCCGTACATTTACGAAGTAGTAACTACCTAGGGATTGAACTCGGGCTGATACAGTTAAAAGTTCTATAAGAGAACATGTTGACTTGTGAGTGAAAACGAAGATGGAGACTAGGGCGGCTGGTCAGCTGGCTTCTGGACTGGAGTAACCAGGACTCGATGGGCTGCAGCTGCAGGTACGATGTGGTCGGTCAGATGTGCTGCAACTGGATAGTTTGATAGGGTGTCTCCAGGATTCAAGGTCGTACAGTCTTTGGGAAGAATTCAACCGAATCAATATCGATGCGCGGCTTCATATTGCTGGGGTATTCAAGATCTTGGAATTCAAGCAGGTCTCGCTTCCGGCCTACTAGTGACTTGTGCACAGGACCAAAATCTTTGCTCATACAAAGATCAACAACAGAGGCGACTCGCTAGGTATCTTATAGATTCATAGCCACCTCAATCCAAACTAGCCCTTTCAATTCCATACAAGCCAGCAGGAATCACTTGCAAACAATTTAACACCAACACCCACTCAATCACTCAAACTGTCCTCAAACCACAGTCCTAACCTTTCCAGTTTCAACCTCATATACCCATCCACTGATTATGATACTATCCGAGATCAACTTGCTCCCCTTCAAGAATTCCACATCATCCTTAACAGCAGCCTCCAGATCCGGAAAAGCTTGAAACTCCCCTTTGAAAGCCGCCAATTCAGCTGCCGCTTCTTCTCCCAGATTATTCCTCACAATGCCAACTGCATCATTGTTCTCGAATGTGAGCATACCGCATCCGGTGTGCTTGATGAGGATGATCTCTTGTGTTCCGAGAAGTTGTTGTGAGATGATGAGCGAACGAAGTGCATCTCGGGCATTTCCGCCTGCGTTTCGTATAACATGGGCATCGCCGAGTGAGATTCCGTAGGCGGCGGCTGGATCGATTCTTGCGTCCATGCAAGTCACTAAAGCTGTTAATCTTGTGTTTCATTGTGGGAGTTTTTACCAGGCTCAATTTGAGAATGGTTGAAGGAAGTCCCAATACGTTGAGCTTTCACCGATGGGATCTGGTAAACGTACCGACTGCATATTTCTTAGCTGGAGGCAGCGCAAGATTACCTTGGGTGAAGCTTGCGGCATAAGTCTTGTTGGAGTTGACAAGATTCTCTTGGATAGGTGTGGGTGCCATTGTAACTTCAAGACTTGGATTTGCAATGGGTGTCTGGATTTTCGTTGTAGTTAGCAGCTCAAGATTTCTAGACAGAATTCTGCTTTATTACGTGAGGAAGATCAATATATAGCAAGAACAACAGGAAAGCTCCTTCTTAATATCAAGAAGCATTCAAGAGAGTCACTCATAACCCCGCAGATACCGTCATATTTCGAGTTCCTATAGTCAGTAATACGCCTTACAGATCACGAAAGCAGGAAATCTTCGCCGCTCTGCTGCTCTGGAAGACGTGTTATTCGCTGATCCAAATTGTGACTGCTGGATATCCTTTCATGCAAGAGCGCCTCAACATGGTGTCATTTCGCCTAAGAACCAAACGGGATCTTTGGGTCAGATTGATTGGCACGTTGGGTTTCTTCATCTTCATCTGGCAATCAGAGTAGAGCGGCAAGTGATTGCCTTTTTGAGACAGCAATTTGCTGTGCACTCCTAGGAGAAAGAAGAAAGAAGTTGTGAGCCTCTAAAAATTAGAAGATCGTTGCTCCAATGCGACGCAAAGTTGCCGAGGTCTTGTTTAATCGAAATGTCCCAAATACCCCGCAACAGGGGCATTTGCTATCAAAGGATCAGAGGCAAGGGTTAGCGGCTTGAGCCGTAGACTACCTGGATCCGATCTACCTTATCACAATGTCTGTAGAGACTCTAGAAACCAGTAAAGAAGCTCCGGCGAGATCAGGTCAGCATATCGACGAGAGGGATGTAAACGAGATTATCGCAAGTATCAAGGCAGCCCAATATTTGATGCAACTAGTATGGCTCCATTGACTCCAGCCTCAGTCGTACGTATCACTTCATCTGAACGTGCTCAAGCTGTCAAATACCTGACGAAGGAAAAAAGGCAGCTATTGCGCGCTTGAGAGCATACAAGCCTCCTCCTTTTGCAATATGGGATAGGCTTCCTCTCGGCAGGAAAGCGGCTGTGTTGATATTGCTATTTGCTGATCGCCGAGGCGACCTTCGTGTTGTTCTCACTATGCGTGCTTCAAATCTAAGAAGTTACTCCGGTAGGTACTATATTTCAATCCTAAATAATGAACGACAACATTGACCAAAGAACAGGACAAGCAGCTTTCCCCGGAGGAAAAGCGGATACGCTTGACGAGAAACCTTTCGATATAGCTCGAAGAGAAGCTTGTGAAGAGATTGGTCTCCCACGCGATGACTCTAAAATTCCTCGTCCGTTCAGAATCGAGCATCTCTGTCAGCTGCCTTTTAGCTTTGCGAAGACTGCGCTTGCTGTCCGGCCTTGTGTGGCATTTCTACACTCGGACGACGATGACAAGGCAGCCAGTGTTGAGGAGAGTATGATACCTCGTCTTGATGCGAAAGAAGTAGCAGCGTATGTATATCTCTTTGGTGTATTTTCATTGCTCTCAAATCTTTATACATATTGATCAAGCTTGAGATTTCATAATGTTAATGCTAACTAAATGAAGAGTCTTTTCAGCTCCATTTCACAATTTCCTCAGAGAAGAAGATGAACTTCAACAAGGTGACCAGGTAGCCGGGAAGATATCAGACTGGTATCGCGGCCAATGGATGGACTTTCACGGCACTCGTTGGCGAATGCACAACTTCTACGTTCCGATCAATAACCAAAATGTAACGAAGCCGAAAGTCAGAGAAGGCGGACAAACCATTGCGGAACAGCTCGATGAGGAGGACGAGGGTATGATGAGATACAGAGTATGGGGCATGACGGCGAGGATGCTTGTTGATGCTGCACGCCTAGCCTATGCAGAAGAACCTGAATTCGAGGTATGTTCGCCATATATCGTTTCGTGCACGCGGTATCATTCGGTTCAGGGAAGCTCCAGAACCAGGGGTATTGTTTACACCACCGACTCCAAATCTCAACCTTCATAGAGCTTCCCTGCAAATTCCGAAAATCCGTGCTGACAAGATTCCAGCATAACAACCACTTCGGGGATGAGCCCATGATCGAGGACCTCTATAAGACGGACCGGCTAGGGGAAAAGATTCCTGGTGGACCAGATTTGACGGACGCGGATCCTAAGACAGCCCGAGATGCAGCGGCTGCCGGGATGGCCAAAATCTAGAAGTTGAATCACGATACCGAGAACGGCGACCTGAAAATATCAAGAAACCGACGACTAGTTTAGTTCACTGGAGGGCTGTGCAACGATAATAATGCTGTGGGGTGACGAGGTCGCGGATTCCGCGGGTTTGGTAGGACCCCGAAAAGGATTTCTTACCCGCCATGTCCTTACCCGCTAAGCAAAAAATTGTATCAGGATATTTATATTTCTGATATCCATGGACTCACTTATATCCTTATATCTTGCTGCTTCCTTGTAACAAGGAGGTCCCCTGTGTCGGTCAGGAACTCAAAGTTCAGTCTCAGGTCGGTTATGGTTCGCTTAGGTCATAGAAACCAGGAACCATACCATTTTCTCCACCTTGTGGTTTCTTTTGATATTTTTTTTTTGACCATGGGGCAAAACAATCAAAATCTTTGAGTAATTTTCAGCCTTCAACGGGCTAAGAAAGAAATCATGGGCGAGATGTCCCAAGAAGGTTTGCAGATTTGGTGATAAGATTTTTCGGGTTTTCTGGCCAAGCTTCGAGCATCAGATGCCCAGACCAGAGCCAAGAGGATAGGTGGGACTGGAAAGCTAAGCAGTTACGTAGGTAATGTGTGTTTGGTTGTAGTTTGCATCGCAATATTGCTCCAACGAGGAGTAATATCCATGATATTGCGGCATATTGCGAAAGTGGGAGGTACGCAAAGGTCAATGTCTTGCGCGGCAGTAGCAGCAGCAGAATACGAGAGAGACTATGAGCTGTTTTCGAGGATTAATAGCGCAAAGTGCGATTCTCCATGATCCTTACGGCGAAAGATGAGCCATCTTGCATTGTATACGCGTCAGAGAGAAGAGCAATTACTCTTCTCAGAATGGCTCTGATATTGAATATTCGACGATGCGTCCAGAACTCGAACGATTTGTAAGCTGTGATTCCCGTGTAACGATTCTGCCCCCGGATCTTGGCTTTCAAGGCTGCTTGATGAGGGTAAAGCAGCACATGTAAATATTATCTACCTGCTTACCTGTAAGTTACCTACCAGTCACTATGAGCATTACCTACTTACCCAGGTAAATACCTATAACTGGCTAGTAGAGAAATGGTGCAGTGGTTGATGTACTCGTACCGTAATTGATTGCCTCTCCTCTGTAGGTACCTACTACCTACTCGTACCTGTGCTACAACCTTAGTGCGAGCATCGAATGGCCTGGAACAAACTCACGGTCCATTCATCGGCCCTGGCGTCATGTACCTAGCGCGCCCTGTTGTGCCCTGTATGGATATCCATGCCATGTCATGTGTCCCTGGCTGGCGACTGCCTCCGACCCGTTTTCACTATTTTATGGGAGTCAGTCGCCCGGCGGCGCTGAGGGTCGCTCACACGATAGATAGATAGCCTCACACAGCCACCACCCCTTTGGCTTCGGCCTTGTGCGAAAAGTATATCCACTGCTGTTTCCCCTTCCACCTTCCATTTCGGAGGGCACGACGGTTCTTGACGTTTGCATTCATCAAGCTTCAAATATACATACTTGTTCCAGCTACTTCATCAACATCAACATCAACACGTCATAATATCTATATCCACATACATAAATACCAAACATGGCCGACATCTTAGCAGCATTCGATGAATTGGAGAAGAAGGAGAACTCCAAGAAGCCCCTCAAATCAACAAATAAGAAGTTTGTCAATCCACTAAAATCGTATGTCCCTACCAAGTCTTCTCTCCTCTGCCCGCCATATGCGAGAAATATCTAGACAATAAATCCTCAGTACTTCCTCTAACTAATAACCACCACAGTTCCGGCTCTCAGCGCACAGGACGAACGCAAACGCGACCCCAGAGTTCAGGCAACAGCCTTGTTCCTCCCTCGAGCAATCGTTCGCCTTCCGTGACGCCCTCAGTGATCTCCAATCGCCGAATCTCTTTCGTAGCACCAGAAGTTCCGCACTCGACACAACGGCGTCTTCGAATCCCCACTAAGACGGCCTCTCTAGCCTCTGGGTTTGTCTGGGACCCTAAACTCACAAAATATGGTGTCTCGGAGAAAGAATGGGAGAAGTTCACAGAGGATATCCTCCGCGCGGCGGCCCTGCCAAAACGAGCGAAGATAATGTGGTCGCTGGTTAAGCAGGACGTCATAGACAAGATAAAGCGAGACTTGGATTTCAACGGCGACGTCAAGACAGAGTTGAAGGAGTGGAGTGCGCATTTCAGACAGAAGGGCTTCACCGTCGGGCTAGAGCTGCCTGGCAAAGTGAAGGAGAGGGAGGACGAGACATTCGAGGAGCGCCAGCTAGCGGAGAGCTATGCGAAGTTCTTCAGGGTGGTCATCACGCCTAATGCCGAGAGGAGCGCCAGTATCTACTCCAGAAACTCGAGTTTGACAAGGAGTATCACGGGAGAGGGACTTGCGAACAGGACTACGCCGGATGCGAGTGATGATGATGATGGTGATGATGACGAGATAGACGAGGTGAAGATCAAATAGTGGGCAGGCTGAAGTGAAAAGTGCTGATATTTGACAGGTGGGAAAACCAGGCGGAACACAATGACACATTTCTCCTCTTGAGCGGCACGCATAAACGGATTTACGAATGTATGATAGGACAGTGTTTTCACGATAAACGGGATTACGAACAAGCGTTTGATTTTCGAGCGGTCAATTTCAGCAAGCGCATGTCAACGACATGGAATGTCATTGTGGAGTGGGTATCTTCTACATTCATCGATAGTAGAGATACGGTTTGGTGATGATCAGAAGTACACTGTACATGGGTTTTGTGTAAATCCATTTTTGATAGTAAGTCGTAGCTCAGCTATGCCATCGAAGGACAATTTCAAGCATTAAGGCTCTTTCAGAAGATATCCTCGATTCCCCCTTTCAAGCATAGCGTAGGATATTCTCAATTACGCCCGCATGAACTGTAAACCCACTGCAAACACCCCTCAAACATAGTATAAGTTATCCCAAATGAAGTACACGTGAAATATATACCCGCTGCAAAAGCGGGTATCCCACACCCGCTCTCATGTCTTTGAGCTTGTATTATCTCCTGCATGCCAACTTCTTCAGTGACAAGCCCCATCCTTTGTTGCACTCGTACTATTGCCAAAAACCAAATATCCCACAAACGAGCCCACACCCACAGCAAGCATCACCCAGCCATTATAAGTCATGAAAAGCAGCCTATACATAAACCCCTCAGCCAGTTTCCCTTTCCCAAGTTGTCGGATCTTGCAATCGAGGTAATGGGGGGAGAGGCAGGTACTCACATCAACATAAACGCATAGAAAGTCTGCACCGCGTAAATCGCCGCCTTCATCACATGCGCGTTCTGGCTAACGGCCACGGCATTGCGTCCTGTCCACAGGAAAGGCGTCCTCTCAGTAACAGATCCCGACCCAGCTTTGTGTTTGCAAGAACAAGTCTCAGCTTTCTTGTTCGACTCATTCTTTATATTTCCCATTCATTTCATGGAAAAGAAATATGAAAGGAATGCTTTTGTTGGTGTATGAAGTCGTGCTGAAAGAGAGGGATTGAGAAGGGGAAGAGGAAGCACTTACTCGGAGCCTCGTTCGTCTTCTTGGCAACGCTTTGCTCGTATCTTCGTGATGCGGAGCGGATGGCTTCGTATCCTGCTGTTAGAGCTACGACGGCGACGAGGGAGATGAGTAGGCTGGTTGTGCTGCGGACGTGCCACCATTTGAAGACGATGCAGAGGTTCGTCGTGTCCCATGTGAAGAGCATCTGTTGGAGAGGATGATCTGTCAGTTACTACTTTCTGCAGATGGGGGGGGAGTTCGGGTTGGAAATGCGGCGTACGTTCATATTGCACATATCTGCCATGCCGCCGTGGCCGTGTCCCATGCCGGAGTGGTCCATGTATGAATGATCCATCTTGTCGTGAGTTAACTGTTCGTTTCTTGTGGCTGGTAGTGATGTTTGGCAAGCGTATCTGGCTTTGCTTTCGAGATGCGAAGTGGGTCAAATTATCTGTAGGGATAGGATGAAGGTACTGTATATGAATGGCGATTGGAATGAGCAGAAGTGGATGTAGCAGATGTACAGCTCCTGTGAAGTGTCACATGTACCAATTGGAGTCTAACAACTTTCTCAAACGTGCTCGGGTCTCGAGTTGCAGCTTCGGAGCGGGCCGAGACAGGCTACTTGCTCTGATTGGCTGAAGCTGCAATGACAACAATAGATACCCGTACACGTATACAGTACTCAACTCACAATCTATTTGTTTGCATCATGCTAAAGATATATCGAAACTTGTATGTTCTCTCCAGGCACTTTTCCAAACAGACTGAGAGTGTATGTATCATTTCACAACGACAGTTTGATATTGCCCTTTGGAGAGTGACTATTACAATTGCTTTGATTGCAGAAAAAATTGAGATATACATAAGTCCTGATCGGATTAAGACAGATTATAGTATACGGTGTTATAGTAGATAGAGTGTATTCAAGTCGATGATATATAAAGCGACTTTCTATAGGCTAAAATTCGGCATACCTTTTGTCCCGTAAGTCGTTGACTTCTATAGCAGGTCTATCAATGATACAGCACAGATTTCAGACCAAGTTTATCTGTCCATATGTGCTCTACTCCAGAGAATTATCTAGAATCCTTTTCGCTTTAATGCTTACAAGGTCCAGCCAGCACTACAGGCTTATTCCATCGCTTAAAGAACGGGAATTGGGGGGTATGGATTTCAAATAGATATGTCAAATAGACATCAAAACGATGACATCCTTGATCTCCTAAACAAAAGTCTTCAGTCCACGCGCGGGATCAACTTCCGCCCATCGAAGGTAGTATACACGATGCTGTCCATAAGATATCGGTGAAAGTCCTCACCTGTTTATAAAGATGATAAGCTCTTGCACAAACACAGTACTATCCCTTTTCTGAGCGGCAAAGGAGCATCTGGTCCACCAGATAAGATGAAATGGACAAGGAAGTTAAACTTACGTTGATAGCCAAGATATCATGATCTGTATCGCGCTTAGCTGGGACGGTACCATTGAAGTCGATGAGTATGCTCGTCCCGCAAGTTTTGCAGAATTTGTGAGTCTTCAATTTAGTGTTGAATTTATCTTCTCCAAGGCTCTCAAACCCTATAGTCATTCTTTCAGCCTTTATTTCCAAATTCGTGAAGAATTTGCAGAGAGTGGGGCGTACCTCTGGTGAAATGTATATCTCGGCGAGGAGGGTAGACAAAGACATAGCCGTTCTGAGTGCAAATGGTACAGTTACATTTATTGACTGTCTGTGTAGGAAATGGGTCGTCCATCTTGACAGTGAATTTCACACCTCCACAATGGCATTGTGCTTCATGAGTGACTCGTTCTTTCTGGACGACGGTGGAAGTGGACTTTGCGGCTAACATCATGTATTTGAGAGGGATGTATTTGGGCTTCGAAGAACTTGACCTGAATAGCAAAATAGAAAAGTAGAAGCGATATACGAAGAAGAAATACTCAGCCGGGTCATACTTAGAGGACATATGTAGTTATTGGGAAACATATCAACACCCAGCTAAGCGGGGCATCAGCATGTTACTGCGCCTTTCTGTAGGCAGCTGATTATCCGAGCTGACAAATTGAATGTGTTCGAGAACGAATTGAAGGCAGTCTACGCAATTTTCTCTCGGGAGCAATCCGAGTATACATTGCTTGGAAGCTCACAAAGGAGTTCCATAGGCTATACGTTGTCAGATCTCAAGGATCGTCTCCGAGGAAAATTGTGCTTCAGTAATTCGAGATACGTATAGCGCTGACGAGATCCCGTTGATGAATCTATCATCGCAACCCAAAGAAGAGCTGTTACGCGGGAGAAACGATACAGCTAGAGGCGACAAGGAAACACCATAAGTCTCCTTTTCATATCCTGGTTATCAAGTGACTCTAGTCGAAAGGGGCGTGGTTGAAGAGAAGGAAAATATTTCAGTTCAGCAAGTCATACTTCGACCACTTAAACCTATGTGCACAACCAGACTGCACCTATTGAACCGATTCAAAAGTCAACATGGAAGAAAGGAGTCTAGTTAGTTGGCAAGTAATACACACAACGTACGTACTACTGCAGCTTGCATAGCCAGAGCGACGCATGTGCTTCTCCAAAACCTATGGTCTAATGGCAAAATGGCAATTGACAATTCACAAATGTGCGAAGAACACCGAATGTAGATCTGAGTGGTCTGGCAATAACTCAAACTGCCCCTACTGACCTTATGTTTTGCGAGAGACAAAAGGAGATCCGGTAGCGTAGACAGCCTTGAAGAAACTAAGACGGTGAAGGTCTGGGTTAGTAAATGATATTTGAGTAGAGTTTCATGAAATTTGAAATGCAGTCGTCATAGAGAGAATTGATGGAGAGTCTTTTACTGGAGCCGTGGCAAGATCAAACAAAAAGGTTTGCTTGTCGTTGTCATCAACATGAAGAGATTTGATGGTGGAACCTCAAGTATCGGAATTAATCGCGCCAATGTTTATGCGTAGAGCCTGCTCGGGATCCGCCGGAACACACCATGCAAGGCTAAAGAGTCATCTCGACGAGGCTGAGGTCAGCATGTGCCACTTCAACGCTCCAACGTCCAACCAAGTCATCCCAATTGACGAGCTGATCCAATATTAAGGCATATCCCGGTTCCAGGACGATACGAGAAATGAATACTAACAATCAGGAATCGCTCCGATACCGAGTTTTGACGGAGAAGACAGGATCTTGCCGTCGCAGCCTCAGCCATTGAACAATACAACCGGAAACTCCCTTTGCTCCAAAACAAAGAGCGGACCTCCCTGGGGCACTCATTCTTGCTATACATACCTACATCTTCATCTCTGACTTTACAACTGAAAACTAACAAATTTCCTCTGTATACACTATTCATCCTCTTTGAACACCAGGTTTGACTCCCAATCATCCCCGATGTATGTCGCAAGGGTATCAACAAAGCTTCAACTCTCTAAGCAATCTGCTGCACAGCTCTCGAGAGCAGTGACTACTTGCTCCCAATGCCATGGAGGCTCAACGAACGCAGCAGGTTTTCGTTTGACAGCTGCACATCTACAATCGCGCCGCCAGTTCTCCACAACACCTCGAACACAACTACGAGATATATTCCCTTCTCCAGAACATGAGCATATCAAGAAGACCGAAGCCGCTTGGCCTCATCCACCGTAAGCCTATCTGCCAACACTTTAGCAACTGCCACATGCTGATTCTTACCTATAGATACGATGGCGAAAAAATAAAGAATGATATCTACTACGCCCATCGAGAGCCCCAAGACTTCAGTGATAGAATAGCTCTCTTCATGGTTCGCTTACTTCGATTCGGAATGGATACAGCTACACGGTATAAGCACGACGTCGAAACGCCCAAGAAAATCGGTGACAGCAATGCTGTTACGGAAACCAAGCCTTACGCAATGTCCGAGAAGAAATGGCTCATCCGAATGGTATTTCTCGAATCTGTTGCAGGTGTACCAGGGATGGTCGCTGGGATGGTTCGCCACCTTCATAGTTTGAGACGACTCAAGAGAGACAATGGATGGATCGAAACACTACTGGAAGAAGCCTATAATGAGCGGATGCATCTTCTTACATTTCTCAAGATGGCAGAGCCTGGCAAATTCATGAAGTTCATGATATTAGGAGCTCAGGGCGTTTTCTTCAACTCGATGTTTCTCTCCTACCTCATTTCGCCAAAGACCTGTCACCGCTTTGTTGGCTATCTTGAGGAGGAGGCCGTCTTGACCTACTCACTTGCCATTCAAGATATTGAGGCTGGCAAGCTCCCAGTAAGTTCAAGAAACTTCCGTCACTATCTGAAATCAAGTACTAACTTGCGTAGAAATGGTCTGATCCTAAATTTCAAATCCCTGCGCTGGCAGTCAATTACTGGAAGATGCCTGAGGGGTCCCGAACTATGAAGGATCTCCTGCTGTACATCAGAGCAGATGAAGCCAAGCATCGCGAAGTCAACCATACACTTGGCAATCTTGACCAAAATGAAGATTCGAACCCATTCGTAAGCGAATACAAAGACACCGACCTCCCGCATCCAGGCAAGGGTATCGAGCATATTAAGCCGTTGGGATGGGAAAGAAAAGATGTCATTTGAACGAGGATTTTTGATGAACACGACGGAAAGACTAAGATGATCCAAGCCGGGCCTCTGAATCACAAGACAACACCACCGAAAACACCACTCTTCACTTGTATATATTTCGCCCTAACGAATTCCTTATGTTTCTACAAAATAGCGTTTCGATAGAAAGATCTCCTACTCAGAAAAGGTTCCCAGATACCATGTAGCACTACATAGATTCATCGGCTTCGCAGCTTTTGGATAAGGCGTTTGCTTTACTTGTTTTGGATGGAGCCGCAGATTGACTTTGGGGTGGAGCGGAATATTAGTAATAAAGTGTTACAGAGCAAGCATGCCATTATTGCCTTCGGATCCATCTCGTCATTGCTTTGCTGGATAAGCTCATATGATTAGAGTTTTGTTGAGCTTATCTGCTGCCCTCTCAGTCGCCAGCTTCCTACTTGAAATCGCTAGGTCTATGCAGAGCTTGCATCATTACTGTCTTCTCGGGGTATACCACGTAAATAAACATTGCCGGCTAAGGCAAGTGAGGAACACTGACACTGTTGCACCCAACAAGCTATTTCTGAACACTCAATAGATGGATACTTCGAAGAATTATATAAAGCTTTTTAAAGCAGTTTTAGAGGAGTCTGCTAGAATGATATAGTATTTCGAGATTTTGCGGCTGAGAAAATCCTAGTTTTTGTTCGGCAGCTAGACACTTACTTGCTTTAATTCCACGATTAGACTCCTTAGCCGGCCGAGTTTATTTACGCCGCGTAGTTAGGTCCCAATCGGTTCAAAGTCAACAGAACCGCGCATTGGCGGGAAAATTAAGCGGAGATGTCGAGGTATAGACTATAAGCGAAAGCACAGGAATCTTGGAAATCTTGGACTTTTTATGAAAACCTCCAATTCTTTACTATTTTACCGGGTTCTTTTCAGGACTCGCAATCCTTAATCCTGGAAGTGGTGTATTTGTATGCCACGTTAATTGTTTGGCAGATCTCTCTAGGCGCCTACCAGTATTCATCCGTACCAGCTGCAGACCCTGACATGTCGAAGAACGGTATCGAAAGTTATGACGCGATAGGCAGCTCGAGTCTCGACAGTGCATGAACATCCCTACCCGATCAACGTCTAACTCGAAAGTTGAGTCAGTGTAGACCTTCCGCCGGGGGTCAGTGGAAAGAATATCCTTTACAGCTGATACAAACTATACTATTGCTAATAGACTAACTTCAATACCACGGAAAATCGTTGAAACTATCTGCTGGTCAATAGTCACGGTTAGCTGAGTGTATGTGCCGGGTTTAGCCGAATCTATCTCTCTAGAGGTCTCGACTACCTTGATTCAGCAGCATATTATGACAATAATATTACTGTATACGACTCATGTGAGACTACTTGATTTTACGTACACCACAAAGTGATACTCACACTATCCACTGTAGACTATGAGGCTGCCGTTCGAACGGCATCGATATTCTCTATAGCGGATACCTCGCTTAAGCTGTTTTGCCCTGAACATTCTCCTGCTCTCCTCGAAAGCTCAGACGACTCAACCCCCTTGGCCAAGTTATTGCCTTTAGATCTTAGGTAGACTAATCAGTATTACCCTTACGAATTGGCGCCCCAGAGTGTTCTCCGGGTATGGCAAAAAAAAGGGTCTCCATATTTGTGCGAAAGGTACTTTGTATGTCATAATGGCGTAAATGATGTAATGGGAGTCGCTCCTGCAACAACCAGGTGAACAGCGCCCGGATTTTTCCAATGCATCACCTTTTCTAATGTATGATTTCTATACGTCAAAGGCCCAAAAGCACATGTCGCTCCTTGTCAAAGGATATTAACACGTATATTATAGAGATAATTATAAAACTATATAATATAACTACTTCGTAAAGTGTATTCTCTGTAACTCTGTTGAAAGAAGGCTGATAGGACTGTGAAACCGACCTTTAGTACTCTGTCTCGCAGGGATGGAAAAGCTACATATACGGAGGAAGAGGAGGCCTACTGGGAGACACGATCGATAGAAAAGAAGGTCACTCAAAGAGAAGTATGAAAAGTCATCCCTGGTATGTACATCCGACGGGGACGAGAGGTATAGTTTAGAAGAGGAGAAGGTAGCTTCAGAAGCATAGAATCTACATATCTTCCAGCTTCTGTACCTTCTTCGACCGGGTAATTTACTTCGATACAGATGTGCGAATAGCTTTAGGTTTTAGCCTGATACAGCTTTATCTCTACGTCACATATATCGCGTTAACAGAGCAGTGAGAAAACTTGGCGACTCCGATGCATGTAAAATCATATTGGGAAAACTGGATGCATTGGAAACATTCAGCCGTGAACAGCCAACTAGGACATTTTGGGGCTGGGCGGACAAATTTGCATGAGAACTTCACCTTCCTGTCTTGCGTTATGCATAGGCTCGCAATGACCTGAGTACTTTGCGTGCTCATAAGTGGATCAAACTCTACTGAGTGGTACTTATTGTGAGATATAAGTTGATATAGTCTACAATATATCTAATACCGTAAGCAATCCATCCTTCTCCTGCCATTTCATCTTTCGAAGCGTTTGTACTCTGAAGCCCTAAAATCAGGCTTTGGGTCGATCGTTTGTCATGGCACGACCTTTTATACTCTCTATTGCCATTTGCGGCTTGTTTGATTCCGTTGTTTCCCAGTTGTTTCCCAACTCCACTAATTCCAGTTCATCGAGTTCTGCTTCAGTACATTGGCTCGGCGGAAAGCCAGCATACAATTGTGGAACAACATTCGGGCTCCCATGGCCTCAGGGACAGCACTATCCCAAGAACACCACCTTCACAGCGGAGGCTACCTCAGATGAGCAAGCAGAACTTCAGACGTGGGTTACTGGTTATTGGGCTGATGGTTCGGTCAAGTGGACTGGTCATGCCATTCCTGCTTCGGAGAGCTTAGCAGACAAGTATACAATCACTGCACAGAATCTGAAGAACGCCACGACATCTCCTTATACCAACAAGACAGGATCATTAACTGTCAACAATACTACTTCGAGGATAATTGTCAATACAGGGAAATTAACAGTATCTTTTCCCAAAAAAGGAAGTATTCTCATCGATACCATCCAGACCAAGAGCGGAAAAATCATCGGCAAAGACGGACATCTGGTTCTGCAATCCCAATCAGGCGTTGCATCCAACTCCGACGACCGTGCGAACTCTTCCATCAACTATTTGAACTTTCTGAGCAACATTGAAGAGGTCAGCGTCAGCGAGAACGTCTCTGTACGCGCTCTAGTCACGGTTCGAGGGAAGCATCAAGTTCAGGATGGTGGATCCCATGCCGATTGGCTTCCCTTCGTCTTGCGTTTCTACCTTTACGCAAATTCCGACTCGATTCGAATTGTCCACAGTCTTGTGTTCGATGGAGCTGCAAGTGAAGCTTTCATCACGGGTGTCGGAATCCGATTCGGCGTTCCTCTCGGAGGTGAGGCGCAGTATAATCGACATGTTCGATTTGCCGGTGTTGATGGGGGATTGCTCAGCGAATCTGTGCAAGGCATCAACGGTTTGAGAAGAGATCCGGGACAGGTGGTGAGAACGGCGCAAGTTGATGGCGAGGAATTGCCGGCGTCTAGTACGTGGGATGTGAGGGTCTTTTCGAGACTGAGGTGGATCCCTACTTGGAGTGATTATAGCTTGAGCCAATTGTCTTCGGACGGCTTCAGTCTGAAAAAGAGGACCAAAGCTGGGCAAAGTTGGGTAAATATACCTGGAGGAACTCGCGCTGGTGGATTGGCATATCTGGGTGGTGCAACAAAGGTATGTTTATCCTTAAACGAAACTCTAGATCTATACCTATCACTCCTCCAACGTCATACTTGTATTATCATGAGAAGGCGAGACCTTCGATACTGACTATGTCTTCAGGGAGGTCTCGCTGTAGGACTGCGTGACTTCTGGAAACGCTTTCCTAGTGTTCTTGACATCTCGAATGCAGTTTCAGATCAAGGTCAAATAACAGTCTGGCTCTATGATCCAGCTGCGCAGCCACTTGATCTCCGGTCATACCAGTACGTAATGAGGAAGCTCAACATTTCCTTTTCTCGAATGTTCCGAGATGATCTTGAGACATGCCTTAATCGTCTTTCAAGAACATCTCGAGGTAGCCATTACTGAATCTTCCGTTACCTTAGTGACGGCCTGGGGCAGGACGGCTATGCTGATGAACTCGATGCCCGGGAGATCACGTACGAAGACTGGGAGCCCAATTTTGACACACCCTATGGCATCGCCCGAACAACCGAGGTCTTCCTCTTTGGATTCGAAGAAACACCCACTAGTGAGAAATTAGCGGGCTTAACCGAGTACATAAACAACCCCCCAGTACTGGTCGCCGAACCAGCTTATCTCCAAGAATCCAAAGCCATCGGAACTTATTGGTCCATTCCAGATACGAAAAGTCCACAAGCAGCAACCATCGAAAACCATCTCGATTTCCTTTTCAAGTTCTACGAAGAAAAAGTCGAGCAAAGGAAATGGTACGGTTTCCTAGATTACGGAAATTTCATGCATACCTATGACACGGACCGCCATTCCTGGCGTTACGATGTTGGAGGCTACGGATGGGACAATTCGAAATTATCGCCCGATTTGTTTTTCTGGCTATACTTCCTCCGCACAGGCCGACATGACGTTTACCGGTTCGCTGAAGCGCTCACTAGACATACGGGAGAAGTAGACGTCTACCATATTGGGAAATGGAAAGGACTCGGCACCCGCCAGGGAGTGCAGCATTTCTCCGACAGCACGAAACAGGCTCGTAGATCGCAGCCGCAGTACCGCAAGTATTTCTACTACATTTCCGGTGGCGACGAGCGAGTTGGAGAATTGATGGATGAACTCCTCGATACGGTAAACACTTACGGTATCCTGGACCCTAATAGGAAAGTCCGCACCGATGGGTTCGTTCCCTCGCCCGGCTCCAGCGTAGCTATTGGTCTAGGAACAGATTGGGGTGCTTTAGCAGGCGGATGGTTAATAGCCTGGGAACGACGTGGAGCTCGTTGGGAAGAGGCAAAGACGAAACTCACCAACACCATGACCGGAATCGCAGCTTTGAAAAACGGGTTTGTGACAGGTTCTTCTCTCTTCAACCTTGCATCTAGCACACTCGGTCCACCGCCCGCAGACCTCAACAACACAGGCTCCGTATCCGTGTCCCATCTATCTGCCGTCTTCGGTCTCCCAGAAGTAGTTTCCGAAGCCATTGAGTACTACGCTCCTCTCTCCCAGCAGGATTCAAAGACGCCTGGCTAGATTACTGTTACTACTTCCACGCACCTGCCAGCGAGCAGATAGCGCGGTATGGAGTCAGTTTCGGCTTGTTGAATCTGTATCCGGGACATTCGAGATTGATTGCTTTTGTAGCCAGAGAGAGGCATAATGCAACAATTGCAGCGAGAGCTTGGCAAGAGTTCTTTGCGTCGGATGGGTTGAAGCCGACTGCACCGTGGAATAAGACGAGTGTGACGGAATGTCGAGTTCTGACGCCAGTGGAAGAGGCTAGATGGATACCGAGCACTAATGATGTTGCACAGTATGGACTTGCTGCTATTCAGAATTTGGCGCTGGTGAGAGATAGCTTGGAGACCTCCTTTCCGTAGGTGGGATACTGGCATGTAGATCGCGTTTGGAAGATGTAGGCTTCGTACATACGTGCAAAAATTATCAACGAGTCCACATGATATATCTTACAAACTAAAAAGCAGTATTCAAGATAATCACATTCGCAAAGCCTAAACTATTCCGAATGTCAAGTCATCATACCTACCACAGAGAACGATCATTCGAGAATACAATTCATCACAAAGCAAAACAGAAATAACATCTGAATCTCATCATGTTAAACTCTCCCCCCTCCTCCTCAACCTTTCCCCAACCTCTTGTCTTCTCAACACTGGTTTCGACTACCACCCTGTCCTAATGCCTCTACCGCCAAGTAAATCGCTAAACAGATCTCCCATTCCAGTACGCCAGGCTCGAAGATAGAATCCCATGATGAAAGAGTATGATGAAGAGCATCTATACGTACAAAGAACGGGCAGCTCTTGTGGCCCACCTATATATTACGATCAAGTACTATGCTATGCCTACGGTACTATACTTCCACACTTCCACGAACCGTAGAAGTTAAAACTGTTTTAGGAACAGGAAGCATTCATAACCTCGTATTCCCATATCGAAATCGCTAATCGCAAATAGTACAATTTTTCCCTCAAAAACCTTGCCGTATATCACCAAGCCCAAACGGCCATCCAGACGTACAATACTATGAACAGAATTAGGTCACAGAAGGACAGCAGGAGACCAGAATACTATGCAAAAGTCATCTGTATCTCTTTTTCTGTCCCAAACTCATCATCATCATCATCCGCCCAGGCATTATGTCCCAGATCCATCGGCGGTGCCAAAGTAGCAGGCATCGTACTACTGCTCTTTAGTTCCGGCCTCTGTAACGTCGCAGCACGCTCTGTAGGTTCTGGCGTCGGCGGATTGAGAGGCGTTGGAATTCGTATAGGGAGGTGAGTACTAGAAGTGCCTGCTGATCGGGGCGGCGAGCGATAGGCAGTGTCGAACGTCATTTGTATCTCTTCTTCTTCCTCCGCGTATACGGGAGGAGATCTCTTGGCCGGGATCCATTCACTGCTCGATTTGCGAGGCGAGACATCGGACGAGAATTTGTTTACTTTTAGCGTCGCGGACCCGGACCCGTCATATGACTGTGTCTCACGTAACGGACTACGTGGGTAGGTGGGGCTTAAAGGAGAAGAGGTCAAGTCAAGTTTCATGGGCGGTAAAGTGGATTTCAGCTCCTTAACCTCCATATGCTCGCCAGCCAGCTCAGCGCGGATTGCGTCGACGTCAAAGAGGACACCATGGTTGTTTCCTTGCCCGTCTTCTGTTCTGGCCTTTTGTGGTTCGACTTTCGTTTCTTCGTAGGTCTCCCACTCCTTGCGCTCGACCGCCGTCTTCTTCTTACGGCTAAAGAACCCGAATTTGCCTTTCGATTCTTTCTCCTTTTCCTTTTTTTCGAGCTCTTTCCTCGCTTCTTCGATCTCGTTGATGAGTTCCCGTTGGCGCTGTGCATGATTCTCTGGATCAGGATCCTCAATTTCCGTGAATTCGTCGCTCTCTACCAGCCAGCCAACTTCGCGAAGGAGTTTCGGCATTGCCGTTCGATAAGCCATATGTCCTGGCACGAGATCTGTCACGTCGACATTTTCAAGGTCTGGTATCTCTTCTACAGGAGCAAGTCCTGCTACCCTGCTGATTCCTCCACTGGTCAATCGAAAGAGGTATCCCAGAATCCAATCGTTCCTGGCATACCCGTTCACGAATCTACCAGCAACAACAGATCTGGCTTTGAGATACTCGTCTCTCTTGGCAACGATTGGGGACCCAAAGAGGTAGACGTTTTGAACAAGACCATAGGCTCCCTTTCTGGCAAGTTCTTTCAGGCAGGCGAAGATGACCCTAGATCCTAGAGAGTAGCCGACGAAAGTAATGGGTCGTGTGCCTAGATTTCGATCAATAAGCGAATCTGCCAGGATCAGGCCGGCCATGTTTGCTCGATCAAGAGAGACAGTCCAGGGATTATCTATAAGGTAAGCTAGTTTTGTCAGGACGACCGGTAGTGTCAACGCGGCCATAAGACCAGTCAAGATTGTGCTTCCCAATACTTGTTGGAGACCTTGTGTCAGAGCCTGTAGATGTTAGACATTGTTGAACAGCTAGAAAGGGATATGTACCTCTGTAGCTAAGATGTTAATGGTGTCTCCCATACTTTGCAGCATTTCAGGTTCCCAAAGTACTGAGTATATATCTCCCATGATAGGATCCACAGTACTATATGGTAGCCGCACATCATCGACCTTTCCTGTCATCCATCCTGAGACAGTGACAATCAGGTTGACTCGTTTATTGTTATGAAGGGGTCGGTATTCGAAAGTCTTGACAGCACCTGTTCTTCGGTTCGCAGCTCGCACGGCGATAATGCCTCCTGATGCTGCAGCACCGGATGTAATTATTGCAGCTCCTCCAGCTCCTGCAAGGAAGCCACTGGTACCTGCAACTCCAATAGTTGTGAACCCCGCTGCTAATCCAGCACCAATTACAGGAGCCAGTAACCCAGCAGAGAGACCAATGACCAGGCCACCTCCAACAGTAGCAAGACCCATCATCATGTATCGCTTATTCAATGCGAGCTTCCTTCGCGATTCCTTGTGCTCATCCTCATTCCAATTTTCTTTCTCAGAAGCTTGTTGCATTTCCAGTGCGTCAGTGACTCGTTTCTCGAAGCGACAAATTTCAAGCCATGACACCTCCATGTTGTCTCCTACTTTCTCTAACAGGACTCTAGATCGAGCATCGTAGACAGAATCGGCGATAAGAGTTAGAAAAAGGTCGCAGAGAACGGTCCAGCGGAGATCAATATCGAGACTAGCTGTAGTTGGGAGTTGTGAAGGAGTGCGCACTTCTGGCAGATCATCGCCGTCGTATTCCTCGTATGGAGGTGGTGGCTGTGCGGGTTCTTCTTCGAATTTGGGAAAAGTTGAAGGCTTAGGAGAGGAAATCGATGGTCTAAATGAAAGTGATACTTGGGAATCATTGTCAGTTGATGTCATGGAGTCGGGTCTTGGTGATTTAATATCAGGATTAGGGGACTCCTCTCCAGCCATAGGATTCTTGACTCGGGCATTTTGCATGAGCGTTGACGTCAGGTCTTTGGGCACAACGCCATGCTCCGCCAACTGTTCGATCATTATCTGTTCAGCAGTGCTGATCTCCATGTGAGCGTAGACTCGGACCATCATTCTCTGACTCCACATTCTCATTGCTTCCGCTGACATTTGGATGTCTTTCTTGCTTCCCCGGGAGTGATTTATAGATTCGGCCGCAGTCACCATGTTCGAGAGAATTAATCGAGTCATCCCAACGTATGCGATTCTTTGTCCCTCGGTCAAGAGATCTTTCGTAGCCTGCATTTGTGAAGTGGCATCTCTTTGCTCTTCATCTTCGATTTCGCCGGCCCCAGTTCCACCATTGACGTCCTTGAATAGGTACTGAGTATTTTCATCCAAACTGGTTGCCGATTGAGCATCCTCGTCTAATAGAACTCGCGTATACCCCTTGCCCGCACCGCCAAGTCCTTCGTAGGCATCTTCCTCGGCATCTGAGTTGTGCTCTTTGGCAATAAGTCTGTTGTCATCATCGTATATGTCGTATGGCGCGAATGATGGCATGGTCTGCCATTCATCCTCTTCCGCCACTGGTGACTTGACATCCAGTTGCGTGGTATGTTGATGCGACCATTCCGATATGCCCCCGCTCTGTGAACTCTGCCCTCGGATATGTGTAAATTCCTTAGAATCCTCTTGTTTACTGGTCGTCTCGTCCTTCTCTTTTTCATTTTCCAACTTCTTTTCGACGGGCATTGGCGGATCTTGGGACAGTCGTAGCTCAGCGCATTCGGCCTGTTCCGCAGGGTTATCCTCAAGAACTGCGTCGTGAGGTTTCGATTCCACCTTATCAAGATCTGCGGGCTTCTGGAGTTCCTCGGCTACTGCCGCAGCAACTGCTTCTGGTTCCTTGACTTCCACCTCCTGTTCTTGTGATTTCGGTATTGATGTTCCACAAGCTACCTGCGTTGACCTGGCATCCTTAAATTCCTCATCCTTAACAGCTTCCTCTTTTCTTGTCTCATCCTGGATCTTCTTACTGCCGATCGATTGCTCGATTTTCGAAACTTTCCTCAGCACGTACCCATTTGTCCCAGGCGTAGGCGACTTCTCCCCATTCTCGTCCTTGCTTTCTGGTGCTACCAACATCGTGACCCTATGTTTGACGACCGGGAGGCCGAAGTCGTCCATTTCTGCCGTCGGCGCGACATTGCCATTGCTAACAAGCGAGTCTTTGTTCGCTGCTTGTCCGCTCCCCGGCATATTGGGTGAGCTTTCCACCACCTCGTGTCGCGACAGCCGTCGTTCCTTTCATCCAAGCACGAGTTTTTATAGCGAGGTAGTTCGAAGCTGGGAGAGCTGCGAAAAATGTGCGGTAAGTGTCGTCTTTGGCAGACGCATGCTTCCTGAGGCACTGGCTCCTGACTCGTTTGGAGGTCGTGCTTTGGGGGACGACGGATTGGGACGAATGTTTGAAGTCAGCGCAGTTGGTGCAGCAGGGGGTTGTGTACTCCGTAAAGGCTGAAGGAGGTGTGGGGCGGCCTGTCAGCGCCATCATCTTTACCATGGCTTTTGGAAGTGAGTTAAGCGGCTGCTTGCCGAAATACTAATCTGACAGCAGCCTGATTCGAGGTTAGCTGCATTCCTAAAAAAGTATTTTTGGTATTTGCATTACGGCTCTCTCGAATTGCATGTTTAGTTGGCTTAGGTACCTAAGCTTCACAGGGCAGCTGTGGAGGGATCTACGTTCCAAAAGTGCACTACCAATAGAGCTCCTGACTGGGTATTGCTACGAGATCTGATCAAGCAACACCAAAACGCCTTCCCGTAACCTAGTCCTCATTCCCATCAGCCGCATCCGATACGATAGACGCTCTTCCATCGTCAGCCCCAGCTTTTGGCTTCCTTTTCCGCTTTCGCTTTGCACCTTGCTCTGGAGCATCTGGTTTCTCTATACTCGACTCGCCAGCTTTAACGTTCTTGCTCTCTTTCTGAGCAGAAGATTTCGACCCTTCTTCCGCAGACTTTTTCGCCTTCTTCACAGCCAGTGGATTTGGACCTTTCGGACCCTTCGCCTTCTTTCTCTTCGGTACATCCTTCTCTCCCAACCCCTCAATCCTCCCCTCCCCCTCTTCACCAACCTCCCTCTTCCTCTTCAGACTCCCACTCCCCCTCTTCAACCCAGCCCTAAACTTAACACTTTCCTCTTTCTCCCTATTATCCGCACTCGCCTCAGCCATCGGCTCCATAATCATAACACTCCTATTGATATACACCAGCGGCACGCCCAGAACACCTCTCATATGTTTCCGCACTTCTGATTCCTGGCTGGCAACTACGTAGCGGTTCTTGTTCGTTTTGCTGCCTTTGGGATCGACTACTGATGCTAGACACTCTTGCGTGCTGAGTGGTTCGGGGTACTCTTCTGGACGGTGACCGCATCGCCTTCGCTCGTAGGTTTTGGCTTTGTCGATTAGGTATGAGACGCCTGGCTCTGAGGAGGCGGCGTAGAGATGGCGCATTGAGCATTGTGTAATCACTCCATCAATTAGCTTTGTATTTCACAAGTACTACTTGAGGCGCGTACTAGGTTTCACTTCGCCGTGAAGTGTCCGCTCAAGTCCTCCTACTAGATCCATCTTGAACTTATCTGCATCTCTAATCATTTGCGCATCAACTGAGGAAACTTGTTAGCAAGATCCAGTACTATGCGAATCGGGGAACTCACGAAGTACTTGATATGGTACACGGAAGCCGTAACTGAGCCCAAACTGCTCCATAAGCTTCCGGTACTGTTTTGATCTTTTGCCTCTCATGTTGAATGTGTGGTGTGGTTTTGGATAGTTGCAGGCTCATTTCGCTACTGTACTTGGTGTCAAGAAGTTTTATTTTCAAGCTACCTCGATAAGCCTTATCGGAGCGACAAAAAGTGGGGCGGCTCGAGGCTGAAAGACTTGGAAGGCAGGTAGATGAGTTTTGATAGTTTGAGCCTCGTATACATTAACTTAGGAGCAAGTATCCATAGTAGATTCAATTGTGCAAATTTTGCACAATTGAGATTCCCGGGCCATTGCTGTACTAGGAATCGTGCCGTGGTAAGTTTAGTAGAAACTAGATAGTGATCTCACTAGACATTGGCTTAGCCTCGCCTTAAATAGATCTATGCTCAGTAACATTCTTGCAAGTGACAATCACTCCTTTCCCAATTCAGCACACTACCTGTTACGCCTGAGCGCCGTCGAGTTTGGCCTGTCTTTTCTGCCGGGCGCATATGCTTCTTGCTTCGCTATCCCAACCTCTGTCGATTTGCCTGCCTGCTCGAGGGCTGGGGTGATCGATCGTACGTTGAAGTGAGCCTGGGGCCTACGTTTATAGATTTCTTTTAGGTCCTGTTTGTCGGTATATTGGTGTCTCTTGTTCGAAAGCCGATTTCATCCCTTGCTCCGTCTACATAGTGCCGCAACTACACTGATGTCGTCTAATTTGCCTAAATTTGCTTATTAGCTTGAATTTCACCAACCTAGACCTAATGGGCCTACCTCCTTCCATCGCGAGACCCTCCTCGACTGCGTGTTCCATAAACGGACTCTCAGCGAAAGGGTCCGTGGCAATGATTTTGGCAGCCTGCATCAGCTCCTCCGCTACGAACTTCATCCCTCCACCAGCTCCACCCTTTCGATCGCCGGCACTATCTCCGCCCTGGCCGCTCTCCCACTTTTGTATGCTATCCACTACACTCTGAATAATTTCGTGCTCCCATAGGTTGTCAATGACTCCGTCCGACATGGCCAGCACAACATCGTTCTCTTCTATCTCAACCTTGTCCATTACGGCGTTGTCTCTAGGTGTATCCGGACTATTCGTTCCTAGCTGCCTGGGACAGTCAAACCAATGCCACTGTTCACTCGTCTTGTAGATCTTCTCCCCATCTCGACCATTTCGCGGTCGAATGACTAAAATCTGTGAGTCGCCCAAATTGGTCACATATAGCAGAGGCGTGGGAGGTGCATCTGGATTGGAATTGAATCTCTGAAAGTGCAGTTGCGCTCCCGAAGTTGTGGTCGTCCCTTGCCACTGATTAGGCTGTGATGTTGCCTCAATAGTTTGCTCGTAGGCCTTCTGCAGATACTCGATTGGTGTTGGTGTGTAGGATTGTCCAGGTGGGCTTATCTGATTCGCAGCTGTCTCTACTTCTACCGACCAGAAATGTAATATTAACCTTGCCCAAAGTCTGGAGAAGTCAGTAAAGTCCAATACTAGTATGGCGCAAGACGAACCCAGCATGACCGCCAGGTCTCGTAGACCAAGCACCAACTCCATCGTTTGCTGCAATGAACTGATCGCTAGCATACACAGCATCGTCTCCGTTCGTGTATCCTCGAATTTTCTGCCCGTTGACAAGAGGACGCCGATCGCGACTCCGATCGTGAGTGCTGAGAGCATCTGAAAAGGAACCTGAAGGCGGAGAGAGAAAGGGCGGAGGAAATGGCCTTGGTGCCCTCTTCGCGTACAGGGCAAATCCAGTCTCGAATCTAAATGGCAGAGAGTCTTTGATCGTAGCTGGCTGTTTAGCACTGATCGTCGTCGAGGATTTTTCAAAGTTTGGGCCACATCTTGATGCGCTTTTCATGAGTGCACGGCGAGCATGAGGAAGTAAGGCTCGCACAGCTAGTACTTGAAGAAGCGGCCTCCTCATCCCAGCGTCGCAAATTATGTACAGAAGTTGGGACTGCCGCGCAAAAGCAGTTTGTCGGTGATGTTTTAATTTGATCGAATCGCGGGATGGCGTTGGCTCAACAAATAGATGTACGATAAGAAATCGACTAGACTAGAACCCGCAATTCTTGGCATTGACTTGCGGGGTTTCCAACATGTCTGTTGAGCGAGGTTTGTGGTTGAAATACTACGAGTGACAGTACGGCCATAAAACTATATAAGTATAAGTATGCATGTTTCGTGTTTTGGCCTTGACTTAATTCGATGTTATGTAAGTAAGTACGTTAAACCTTCGTATGGCTCGGGAGCAGGGGTCCGGCATTGTGTAACCTAAAACTCAGCGAGCTGATAGGCGCCTGTCAGATCAAAGGCTATTCTGGGAGAGAATCCTCGAGTTCGAAATACAAGTACGAAGAACTAGATGATAGCAAGAGCAAAAGAGTGCATCTTTTTCTGAAGTCCCATGGTGATATTAAGAGGTTTATTTCTTCCATAGCTCTGAGAAATACAAGTCTCACGAGACATGGTATTTGTAAGATCATGCTGACAATTTAACTACTTACTTAGCTGTTTGCTCGGGAAAGGAAGGTAGGTACCTAGGCATGCTGCCACTTCTAACTTCGTAAGCTGTAAATTCAGATTCCATGCAGTTTTGCCTTTTCATCTTCTTAACAATAGGTAGGTAAGCTCAGATGTCTCAATTATATCGAGTACGAGCTCTGAGATCCAGGAACGTCGGACGACTTGAAGATATCTAATTTTCGCACTGGAAGTGAGTGCATGTAGGAGTAGTTTGTTAGCCCTATAGTCCGTTTGTAATTGGGCTTGCTATACAAATTTCCAGGTTTGCGTACGTTGGTAGTACTGTATGGGTATTTCGTGCCTGACACATACAGTACAATACGCTATGCATCCTGGCCAGAACTGCAGGAGAGAACGTGTAGGACCACTCAATCAATCATTGGCTCGGAAACTCGATCGATGCATTCTCGCACAGCGCGCTCGTGCTGGTGTTGCAACCATGATCAAGACAAGGCGCCCAAGGCTGCGGGTCGATTGGCATCCAAGTTATTGTTACGCCAATACGATGAGAAGACTAGTCGTCGATGTCTTTACAGTCTTCGAAGTCTTGAAATGCTGGCTAGCCATCCAATAGCTCCTCAGCTGCGCCCAGTTCAGTCCCGCGCCACATACCGGTATTTACATGACGCGTTGAAAGACAGCCAAGGCGAAAGTCCGATACATCTCATCAATGTTTCTTTTGACTGGATTCGGATATGGATGTGGATGTGGATATGGATCCGGATGAGAATACGGGATCTTAGCGCTTGGCTGGAATCGTGAAAGGGTTTCGTGTTGTCGTATCGTATCGTGAGCTCGGATGGGATGAGATGGGATGAGATGGGATGAATACTTATACATTAAGCAGTTGACGAGAGCTCAACAGCGCTGATAGTGTATCGCGATCGAGAGAAATATTACTCACTTTCTTCCTTTCTTCCTTTCTTTTCTTCTACAGTAACCACGTTACCTATACCACTATATTTAAATTACCTGTCCAACATTACATGGAGTCTATTACATTGCATTGCATTGCATTCAACTCTACTTGGTACCGAGTCGGCACGCAAATCCCCAAAGTAGGCACCCAAGGTATAAGTATTTATAGCACGACCCTTTTTTCTCTCTCGTCGGTGGTGGTGACGGAATGTAGACCTTTGGCCCGTTCCGCGCCATACAGTACCTACAGTATCTATCAACCAAACCCCGGTCTGAACTGCCTTCCCAGCCTTAACTATATTTCATACAGCCCAACCACATCCCACCACCAAGACTTGCCCTGTCTCTGACTCTGCCTCTGCCTCTGCCTTCACATCGTTTCTTCGACCTCTCGCCCTCTCGAATTCTCCTCCTCTCGAACTCTCGTCTCTCGAACTCTCATCCACTCATCCTTTGATCTTGTACACCCCCTTCTGCAAGGGCCATTCGAGCGAGCAGATTCAGGTAACTGTTGCACGCATGAAAGCTTTTAAACAAAGTCGACACTTCCTGCACATGTCAAGATCCTGAATATTGCCCCGGAATCACCGGAGTAGCAGTGGGCGACAGAGAAGAACAACATCGCATTCGTTACCTAGAAAATACAATAAACCTGCCAGCCAGCATGTCGACCCGAAATCGAGGTACGTGTGGAATTCGGACCACTGGGAGTTTATTATGCTAGCTAATAGGCGTTGAAAAGTACTTTCATTTATGTCCAACTTCTCGAGCAGCAGAGATTCGCAGAGAAGCCCGACGCCTACCTCATCCACACCGAAACAAGAACTAGCGAGGAGCGAACCTGCCCAACATGCCACCACAATGCCACTTGGAAACTCAACCCATAACACAGACCAGCCCAGAGTCCAGCGGGAGCGGGCTCAATCGGGTTCGAGACCTTTGTCTATGGTGCAAACCTACTACCCATCGATGATGGACGTGTCCCAAGACACACTACCTGAACTTCAGCCCATCTTTACGTTTTTGAATAGTCACGCGAACAAATTATACCAGGAAGGTTATTTCTTGAAGCTGGATGATCAGAATACACGTATGTAGTTCTTAAATCGGAGAAACTGCTAGATTTAACATGTTGCAGATGGTAGACCCAATGCCGATCGAACATGGACCGAGTGTTTCGCTCAACTTGTAGGAACTGTTCTGTCACTCTGGGACGCTGCAGACTTGGATGCGGCTGGACAAGACGGAGAAGTGCTTCCGAAATTCATCAATCTAACGGATGCTTCAATCAAAATGGTACGCAATACTGGCAAGTCAGAGTTGCAACCCACTAATATGATCCAGATCGAAGCACTACCAACTCGTGCAGACAGCGAAGCTCCCTTGCAAAACGTCCTTAGCATCTCTACCGCAGGCAAAAATCGGTATCTCCTACATTTCAATTCGCATCACTCGTTGATTCAATGGACCGCGGGTATAAGACTCTCAATGTTCGAACATGCAACACTGCAAGAAGCTTATACCGGTGCCCTGATTGCTGGAAAGGGGAAAGGTCTGAACAACATTAACATCATCATGGACCGAGCAAGAATCCCAACTGCCGATTGGGCAAGAGTACGGTTTGGAGCTGGAACACCTTGGAGGCGCTGTTGGTGTGTCGTGTCTCCTCCTGATGAAAAGGAGGTACAGAAGCTTCAGAAGCAGCTCAACAAGAAAAAGTCTGCGTATGATCGATCAAGGCCGCCAACTCTAAGGGGCGACATCAAATTTTATGATTCGAAAAAGACGAAAAAGGTCCGCCCAATTGCCACCATTAGCGATGCGTATTCAGCGTTTGCAATTTATCCCCAATCAAAGCCTCTGATAGATGCTTCTACACTTGTGAAAGTTGAAGGCTCCATTACTATTCATTCAAACCCGCCATCGACGTCGGAAGGCTTCGTCTTTGTCATGCCCGAAACGCACGCAGCAGTAACAGGGTTTGAGATGATGCTACGTTGGCTCTTTCCAGTCTTTGATACTTTCGGGCTTTACGGACGTCCTGGTCGTTTGGTGGCTGATACATCTGATCCAAAAAGTCTAATGTTTGCGATGCCGAAACACAGAAGATATGGATATTTGGAGATCCTCGATGTATCAGGGCTCATCTTGGAGCCGGGTAGCGCCAGCTGGAAAGAAGGGGAATGGAGGAAGAGATTGAAAGAGCTCACGGGAAAAAGGATGAAAGCCATTGAAAGCAGTAACCAGCCGAATAGCAGATACAGCAGTAGAAGGAGCACCATGCAAAACAATGTGCGTCCACCACGGAACCGGATTCAGTTCGATGATGGTGCCTCTGTCAGATCTACTCCAGGGAATACTTGGGGCCAAGGCCAAACAGACGGAGCATCTGGTATCCCACGCACAGATTCTGCTCCTCCAGGAGCTGGTGCATTTGCACCCCCCATTAAAACACGGTCTAGTGCCCATACCCGTTCTTTCTCTGAGAGTCAAAGACTAGACCAATTCCGAGATCAAGTTCCCTCGAATTATGATGGAGGCTACGATCATCCTCCAGCTCCTCCACCACATACCACTGGTGTTGCGGCGTCCCGTGATGTCCATAGTTCGAGGTACATTCCCGAAATAGGTTCTACACCTGAACGCATAAGTTCCGAGGATGAACAGGCTGCCAGAGCTACACCAGTACGCGAACTTCAAGAGTTACAGGCGACTACGAACCCAGAACCAGTGGCTGCCCCACCTGCTTTCGCCCACGGCCCTGGTTCCTTGCCAATTAGCAAGCCGTATCAGTCACCGGAACTACGCCGAGCCAACAGCCGAATGTCGAATGCTACACTGTCGCAGCTAGCCGGTGCTGGGGGTGTAGCTGGATATCACGCACACGGAGACGAAGGAAGGGGTTATAATCAGCCGTCGAACGGTGACAGAGGGGTACTGCCAGCTGCCAACGTACATGGATTACCTGCTAATCATGACGGTCTAAATGAAGGCTTGGTAACAGTGTCAAAACCCCGATATTCTTATGAAGATTCGTCCCCATCTCATCCTACGAATGTCACTATGCAGACAAGCCTTTCTCAGCCATCTGCACAACACTCAGCTACTTCACATCATTTATCTTCTTCGGATGCTTCTCGGATCGGTTCACAGCCTCCTCTTGCAAGTCGAGAGCCATTGCTTCAGACCCGTATATATGAGCCACCACAGATGTTTAATTCTCCTGTATCGAATGTCCACAGTGGCGCTATCGGACATGGTCACGATCAACAACACTCAACAGACTCGGCACATCGCAATGCAGCTCAGCCACGTCTCCAGACCAGCCCGAGTATACTTCGAAAACCTTTACCTACTCGAAGTTCAAGCCTTCAGGCGCCTGCCTCAGCTGACACGCAATCCAGTCTTGGTAGCCTAGGTCAACACGTTATTGATCAGACTGCTTTTGAGATGATTGGACGTGATGATCACTTACCCATCAGAGGACCCGAGACTCAACTCTATCGGCACAACACCGATGCCAGCAGTGTTTATGAAGATAATGCGTCGACAGCGTCCCCAGACTACGCTAGCACTAGACGTTCTGTCGATGCCCGTAACTCCGTGGAAAAGCCTCGAGCAGGTGTCTTGAAAACTGTTGGTAATTCAGAGGATCCACGATACTTGGGTAATCAAGCTGCCACTTCGCCACCAATTGAAATAGACTTTGGACCAACTTTCAATCTTGCTTCCGGGGCTGGACCAAGAAGTCAAAGCCCAGGCCCTTCCCAGGCTTATGGCAGAGCTGCTAGCCCCGGTCCTACTCTGACTAACTTGAACACTCCCCAACCGCCGCGCCATGGAAGTCCAGCAACGAGACCTGACAGTGCTGGTTACTCAAGATCACCAGCTCGGAAACCTCTCACGCCTGAAAATGCATACTACCGCGATCAGTCTTCAGAAAGTAGGACAGTGGCGTGGTCCCCTGGTATGGCTACCAATGCCAGTGCTGGGAGTAAGATGTCGATCACGCCCGAACAGTTTGTGCACCAGCGGGCGTCAATGGCACCTGCGACCCCTTTGTATGCACATCATCGTCAGCCATCTAGCAACACTCTGCGTGCCAATACACCACCACTTGTCGGTCGTTCAAGTGACTACATGGCTCAGCATTCGCGGAACAGCTCTGCAGACTTACTTCAGCGGCCAAGTTCTCGTGGTGCAAATGTTATCCTTGGGCCATCTGGGAATGGAGATATGCCTACATCTCTTTCAGCGCGCGAACAAGAACAAGTTGCTAAGATGACTGGAACTCCATTGATTAGTATGGCTAACAACAACAAGGCACAAGGACCTCCTAGTGGCTTGGTTGGGGCTATTGAAGCGAGAGAACGAGAAAAGCAGCATATGAAGCAAGGGATCAACAGCCAAGCAGTTCAAAATGCCATCTCTCAGCGGCAACAACAAGCCCTACACCATCAGCACCAACAGCAATACCAGGAGCAGATGGCTTCAGAATATCGCGCACCTCAGCAATATAACATCATGGGTCAGTATCAGCAATATCCTCAAACACAGAGACCACAGGAACAGCAAAACTGGGGTATGTCGCCAGCAGCGAGCGCCTTTGCTCAAGGTGGTGGATGGAGTGCCTCGACTCCTTCGCCAGGTTTCGCTGGTCCGGAACAGGGCAGACAATCGCCTTCACAATATCCTCCTAGACAACAGCAACACTTCCCTCAACAACAACAACAACAACAACCACCACAGCAAGGGCGGGGCAACAGCACTTTCCACGGCCATGGGCACTAGAGGTTGATGAGAGCAAGGGCTTACCTGTGGCGTTCAGATGGATTCTTTCTTGCATGTATGGAACGTAAACAGGAGACTTGCGGATTGGGTTAATTAATCCCCGGTTATTGCTCTTTATTTTTTTGTTTTTATTTTTTGGAGCACATCCTAGCGAGCCAGGTTGATTTTGGCTTATCGCTGTTTGCTCTCTGTTTTGTATTCCGTGTTGCATCGACAGCAAAAATAGACTGGCCTGCATTGCATGACATTTACGGCGATAGACTGACGACTTACATAATCATTCCCAGACGGATAGGAGGAGGGAGTTCATTAGATTGAATAATTGAACACATGAACCGCATTTTATATGCTGAATCGGTGCCTACAAAACTCTTGATGTCTGCTGCACTCAGGCAGGGATTCCTTGCCTCTCCCCGTGAAAGAACATCGCTGCAATTGCAAATGCAATCTTAACATGAACATCGCAACTTGTTTGCGTGAAGGTACTAGTTAACTAGATACAAAAATGTACTGAGTATATGGAAATAAGAAGCTAGAAAAAAAATGTAAGAATTTGGATACTCTGAAGAAGATTACCCACCCTACTAGGCATTGATCTCAACCTCATGCGTAACCTAGGTAAACCTACCTTGGTCAATTAAACACACTACTTCAAGAATAACGAGAAACATCCTTAGGTTCTCCACTTGATGCACAGGCAAAGTCGATTGAGTTGGACCGCTCCGCTCAGTACGAGTCCTCGTTTGTATCTGTGTCTTGGACCATGTCGTTTCAAAGTGATCGGTCTCGCTCTAATGTGAGATTTTCAGTTATCAATCACAAGTTTCCTGCTCGAAATCCCTCAAATCGCATTATCACAAATCAGCGCTGAGCCTCGGCTGCAATGCCGGCGTCTCACGGCTACTAACCATAGTAGATTACATGGATGATTATTCGACTGGATGTCAACAAACCCGCTAGCCCAACCTCGCTAAACAAAAAAACGCCACCGCTAACCAAAGAAAACAATAACGAAACACATTCCTACCGCCTTTCCGCCTCCGCAATAGCAGCATCTATCCTCCTCTCCTCCTCCTCCGGCCTCGCCACCTCCTCAGGTGTCATACTCTCCTCCTCCTCCTCCAACAACGGTGACTGCATACCCCCGGCTGAGGAACTCCCTACAAAGACCTGCGGCACGTGTCTCGCGTCCCCGTATATGGGGACAACATCGCGATACTGTTCATATTCATCGCCTCCCGATTGTGAACTCTTGGTTCCACTGGACGTCGCTCCAGACGTCGTGCTTAGACCACAGGATACCGTACTCGCCAACGTAGCCGTGGTAGGTTTACGCCTTGGAACCACGGCTGCGACGCCAGAAGAGGATGCTGAGGGGACGGTTTCGTACGCCTCTTGAGCGGACTGTCGCTGTACCGGGAGGAGACTTGCGTCGGTAGGTTCGTCGACGGGTGTTGCGGCTGCGGAGGAGGCTGTTGGGTCTTCTTTCTCTATTACGAGGTTCTGGGAGAAGGAGTCGATGTGCATGCTACGTGAGAGCACTACTTGTTCGGGCTGGTTACGTCTGGTATGTTTACGGCGGAGAAATGGGAGTGCGAGGATGAGGAGGATAAGGGCGAATGCTAGGACTCCGAGGGCGATGCCCGCTTTTGCAGCGATTGATAAGCCGCCGCCTTTGGAGGAAGATTCTGCGAGAGTGACTGCTGATGTTGCTGTTACTGTACTGGTTGGTGTTTCACCAGTACTAGATGCGCTCATCTTTATTATTGAGGTATCAGTTGAGATAGGGACTATCAACGTCGAAGTAGGAGGTCTCAGGGTGGTCATCGGCGCATTGTCCACCACGATAAGTTCGGATTGATCGCGTACCACCTCCAGTGAAAACCCTGGACTTAACATTTTGGGGACTCGCTTCTGGTTCATTCTACTAGAGATGCTAGAAGATCTTGTTGTCGCAGGGGATACGAAGTTGGAGGCGATCGTGGCATCGTTGAAAGGATGTTCGATGCTGAAAATAGAGCTATAATATCGACAAATATCATTCGACCCATCATTGGAGGAAAAGCAGAAGAATACCCATTTGGGCATGGTCCTTCGATCTAAATCTCGTCCTTCCGTGAACCTAACGGCTGTTGCCGTCACGTTATTGAGCTGGATACGTGACAAAGAAGGATTACTGGTAGGACACTGGTCTTCCTCAAGCGCGATGCATATTCCTACCAACAGTCAATATTTTGCTCGTGGGCATTCGCTCTTTTGGTAGAGTTGGTCTTGATTGCTTTACCAGACTGTGGCTTCGCCAATTTGATTGTGTTCCCCGTACTGATATCGTCGCCTTCTTCAGCTGTGGTTTGCAGTAAGAGTATAGAGAATTTCTCCGCAGGCAGATCCATTGAGTTGCTATGGACGATATATTGGATGACAGTATTCGTGCCCAGTTGTATGAACGGCTCGACGAATTGCACATCATATGCCAACGATTTCCTGCCCCCGACTGCCATCACAGCCAGCACAAGGCTGAGGGCCGAAAATAAAAAAGCATGTGTCTGCATTATCAAACAAAAACACCACAAAAAGATAGGTATCTTTCATGGCAACAATATCCCGAAATCATGAAGAAGAACCAGAAAGTAAGAGGAAGTTCTCAGCTCAGAAGTTGTGGGCAACGCAACAATTAACAACGCAGGAAGCACGAAGGATGGAGAGCAAATAAGTCAGCATAAAGCGCACTGCGCCTCATTGTACGATGCGTACATCGCATCCTTTGATACGGAGCCATGTTGGTGTACAGTATCAGGCTGTCCAATATCCGGCAGGCGGCTCGATCGATCGGTTGGACTATAATAGCTGCAGCTGTGCAGAGCGAAGGACTCGATGCACATCGCATGCTGCGCGATGTGCGGACATGGTAGGGAACGGAATTGCTTGGGGCTGGCTGACTGTTGGGGTTGCGGGTTGCAATTAGGACTTCAAGTCTTGCTGCTCCCACCTGGAGCCAAAGCCCTCCCTCCTGCCAGTGTGGTGGTGTTAATCCCACCGTTAAAGTAAGTTTTCCGGAAGATGTGTTCATTGATTATTGTTTATACAGGGAAGAAGGGATCTGCCCCTCTACAACTGTAGAAGCAAAGAAGCTATAATCATGCCAAGGTAACTCTCTCCGGTGGCATCGTCCAGAGCGAGTCACCTGTCATCTATCGAGAGATGAATCAGCGCTGATTTCGAACTAAAAGAGTAGGTCCACAGTGGATGCGGATACCAGCTCGAGGAGGGTTATTCGATCGATCTGATTACAATATTCGGAAACAAAGATCAAGACCCGTTCAATCGTGTTAGGAGGAGATTCGCAATTGTGGGGCTTCGTAGATACAGTCGTAAATCAGGGATAGAGACCAACTCCCACAGGTTGACAGTTCCCAGTACCGGCGCTTTTGAGCCAGCGGCATGTATGATAGCGCTACTTACCTATTGATGGCCTCCGAATGTGGCTTTGTTCGAAGCAGAGCCAAAACAACAGACATGAGGCAGCGTAGTGTTGGAGAAGGCAGTAACGTAATAAAGCGACCGGAGCTTGCCTGCTATGCTGGCAAGGAACGTAGTAGCTTGTTGGCTCTAATTAGGTACGATACCTGAGCCGGTGGATGTTTGTTTTAGGGCGGGCAATTGTTGTCTTCACAAGTATCTTGAACCTTTTCCAGACCGGAAAGTCTTGGGCAAGGGAGAAGACAAAGTATGAGAGCGCAACAAGGAAAGTAAAGTACTGAGAACATGCTCTGGCAAGATTGTAGTAATAGTACCTGTGGAAATGTGAGCTGGGACTATAATGATATAAATCGCGACTTTAGCTGAATGAAATTCATATGCTATCTCGATGTGGCATCCAAGACGAACACGAACACGATTTTATATGTTGATATGAAGGTGGGGTAGTCAAAGTACGGGCAGTTACGTGTAAGAGTAGTATGAGAACAAGATATACAGTGATTCTTCGGTTTAGCGTGATTCTTCAGTAAATAACGCCGGTACACCGCCTTTTAGTATGAACCCTACTAAATATTAATATACTATAATTATCAGAACTAGAAACTACTAAAGCTCTATGAATACTATACCGATTTGCCTCTAAACTACTTCTTTTTGAAGCTCTTAATCTATAGAGTATATATTCAGTCTACGGCTATGCCTCCTAAATCTGCTTCTAAGATTAGTATAAAAGCTCTAAAAGGACGTAAATCGACTAAACTACGTACTCGATTATCTTCTGCGCTAGTATAACTAGCTAAAATAACCCTGAAAATCAATACTAAGAGTACTATAACTGAGTCTACTGAGCCTACTATAGACTCAGTTATAGCTACAGCACTAGCTACAGTACTAGTACTAGTACTAGTACTAGCTATAGTACTAGCACTAGCTATAGTAAGCTAATCGACGCCTCTACCTCTACCTGAATCGATTATACTCTCTTCTTCGCTTCTGCAGATTATTATATAGGTTGTAGAGTTAGAAATTCGATGCTACCTAGATAGCGAGCGTATTAGTAGTATAATTAGTAGTGTTTCAAATAAGCTAGGTATAACGACACAAGACTCGAGGCGGTATACAAGTAAGAATAAATAAGTAGGGAGGCTAAGAGCGATCTTATATAGTCTACTACGAAGGAAATAAAAAGATAAGGAAGGAAGAAAAAGAGAGATAGAGTATAAAGCACCTTATATATATATACTAGTACTAGTCTGATACTATACCGAGTTAGATACTAGTTATACCGGGATGCCTATGAACTTAGGCCCTAGTATCTATCCTTCTTCTTATATAATATTCAGGTGAGCTATCGTTATATTACCCCCCCCCTAAGAAGAGCTTAACCCTAAGCTCAGAAGGTTATAGTTTATACTAGAAATTAGTCTTTATTATAACTATTTTCGTTAATATTCGCGTAATAAGCGCTAGCCGCTCTTTAGTAGTAGTAAATTCTTTATCAGGTTCTAACTAGTTACGTCGCTATAATAGTACTATATTAGTTATAGCTTCTAAATTAGGCAGTAAGCTATATTTACTTTATCTGTTTATAGCAGGAGTCGAGTTTAAGTAAGGCGTAGGGTATATAAAGGAAAGAGTTTATTAATATTAGAGCTTTTCCTTTTTAACTATAATAACTATTTTAACTTATAAGTTTACTCTCCCTAGACTACGATATAGTTCCTAGAGTAAGTATTATTACTAACTACTATAGTAGTCTACTATAATCTTATATATTAATCAACCTAATTAAGTCTTCTCTTATTATAAGTAAGTTTCCTATCTTAGTATTAAGGATAGTCTTTAAGTGTAGTATAGGAGCTTTATAGATCTATAACGCTAACTCCTATAGTACTTTTACTAGTTCCTACTAGTACTCTTTTAGCAGCATATTATATATATTACTTACGATATATTCGCGCTTTCCTTAAGATAAAGTATAATAATACTCTTATTCTAGAACTTCTATATTTATTTAATAAGCTTAACTCTAAGCTTTATAAGTATTATTTAGCGTTAAAGAGCGATTATAAATATATAAGTTACTTAAACTTAAATATAGTTATATATACTAATACGTTATAGTTACTTAATTATATTAATATAAAGTATAATATTTTATCAAGTTTACTTCATAGTAGCGAAGCTAAGGACGCGGAGCTAAATCGGAGTAGTATTATAGCTACTTATAAGGCTATTAATCGGATCTATTATCTTGCGAAATCTACTACTCTTACTATTACGTTAGAGATTACTATTATATAATTAGCAGAGACTTAGGCTTTAAGGCGATCTATAGAGAAAGTATTTAAAAAGTTAGAGTTTATTAAGGTAATAAGTTAAGATCTTAAACTCTTAGATACTAATATAATACTACTATAATATAAGATTTAGATCTTCTAATAGTAGATTTAGCGAAATCTAAGTTAATAATATAAATAGTATTAAAGCAGATAAAGGAGTTAAATACTATTATATAGGAATTTGCGAAGAAAGCTATATTTAAGGCTACGATATCTAATATTAGAGGAAAACGGAATTTACCTTCTAGTTTAGAGATAGTATCAGATCTAGATACTCCCGGACTCTCTCTAAAGAAGAAAGCCTATAGGATTAGCTATTATATTTAGTCTATTACTAGAGCTATATTAGTAAATTTAAGTAAAGAGTTAGATATAATAGTTCCGGTTCTAGATATTCTAGATTTACTAGAAGCTTTAGAGAACTTAAGAGAGAAAGCTAGTAAAGTAGAGGTAGTAAAGGAAGTAGAGTTTTAGATATAGTATTATTATAAAGTATAATCGAGGGATTATTCTTAGTAATAAATTTTTAATACTAATAACTATAATAATTTATTATCCTCTAAGTAACTATAGTTATCTATTCTATTTTCCTAGGTCTTAATCTACTAATTTAGTTTATATAGAGGTCTAGGTTTACTTAGGTTAGTAGTATAGAAGTCTCTGAGCTTATATAAAGTATCTATTAAGTCAGAAGTATTATACTAAGTTAGGTCCGGGTTATAGCTTAGCTAGCTAACTTAATACTTCGGATTACCTCTTAAGAGCTATATAATAAGTATATCTTATAACTCTTACTCTTCTTAAGTAGCGATAACCTCCGAGAGTAAGTTTAGTAGCTCCTAGCCTAATAATAGGTCGTTCGAGTCCTTAAAGAGTAATTCGGGAGCGAATATATTATATATAGAAGATCCCGAGGGTAAATCTAGCTTATAAGAGTATCCGATCTTAGCTAGGACCTAGTATAGTTCTACTTAGAGGCTAGATAGCTTCTTACTTAGCTAGTAATTCTTAAGGTTCCTTATAGAGAGAAATATCTTATCTCTAACTTCCTAGTCGATATTACGCTATTTCAGGTCAGTTATAGCGCTTATCCTCTACTAAGTAGCTATTATATTAGCTTTTATAATCTCGATAGCGGATTTAGTATATTTAGCTAAGGATTTAGTATCGATATAGTTAAGCTTCTCTTACGGTATTAATACGATAAGTTACTTCTAATCCTAGCTATTCCGTAGTACTATACTATATTTAAGGGTATATAGCGCTATATTAATAGATTCGTAAGGAAGAGTTACTTAGGCGCGGTCTATTATTAGTAGTAGTTCGCTCTAGTTACTCTAGTAGTAATTAATAAAAGGTCTAAGGTATTAGTTAATATACTAGTTTATAATCTCTATTTATCTATTAGTCTACTAATAGAAAGAGGTAGAGAGCTTAATCTTAACTCTAATTATATAATAAAACTCTTACTAGAAAGATAAGATAAACTAAGCTCCTTAGTTATATATAATTAACTTAGGAGTATATCTGAAACGATATATCTATTAGATAAATAATATTACTATCCCGCGGGTATCGATATTATAGTAGTATAGTATCGATACGGAGTCCTTCCCTAGGTAGTCGATAAATACTAGTATTCTATTAAATCCTTAGTTATTAGGTAGGAAGTCCTTAAAATCTATAGCTAAGTACTATATAAGGTAGCTAAGCACTAGTAATAGATAGAGGAATCCTTACTATTTTATCTGCTTCGGATAAGAGTACTAGTAAAAGTAGTAATTACGAGTATACTATTTTATATCCGATACGAGTCCTTTCTAGTAGTAATAAGTAGAAATCATTTCGGTAGTCTTACGAGCGTTTAGATAAGTAGAAGAAACTTAATCGTAGACTTCGCTAATTAAACAAGTATATAGCGGAATATAGCGTTATACGTATAGACGACTATTATAAAATAGTAAGCTATTATTAATAGTATAACTATTTCCTAATATATTCTATTTATTAGAGAATAATTCTTAGTTAAATTAGTATAGTTTCTCGATTAAATTAAAGGAGTTATATACGAGTTCTAATAGCGTATTAGTCCCTAGTGATATTAGGTATATATAACTGATTTAATCGATATAATATTCAGCTAGTTCTATATTAATCCTAAGGTTTAAGTAGTCTAGAGATAATAAAACCCGAGATCTATTATCCTATTTCTATTATTCCTATATCCTTAGGTCTTATTCCTTATAGCTAAGGATATTAGCTTTAGTATTATCTTTACTAAGTATATATATAATTTAGAAGTTGAATTCAGATAGGAATTCTATTTATCTAGCTTACTTACTAGTTAGGACCTTAGTAGTTATAAAGTACTCTAAGGATCGATAGTCTATATATATACTGATATAGCGTTATAGAGATATAAGTTCCGGTCTTTATTTCTAGAAAGACTTAATAATAGCGTATAATTCCTTATTATAGATCTCTTAGTTTAGTTCGTATCTATTAAAAACGTAAGAGTAGAATCTAATTAGATATTACTAGTTATCTTTATATAATTAGAAGATAACTCTAGCTATTATACTATTAGAAGTATTAGTTTCTAGTTTAGTTTATAAATTAGGGTCGAAATAATATAGTTTCTATACTAATAGTAGCTATTAATATAAATCGTCGAAGGACTTCTTATAATCGTTAGTGAAATTCTATAGTACTATAGGCCAAGTAAGTAATAAGAGAGGTTTAGCGATAAGGCTGAAATTCCGAATAAATTAATAGTAGAAACTATAGAATCCTAAGAAATATTTTATAGCTATTACTATTTCGGGGTACTTCTAGTCTACTAATAGTACTACCTTCTCGGGATCTAGCTCGATTCTATTAGTAGTAATAATATATCTAAGGTATTTAGTCAAAGTAATATAGAAATCGCTTTTCTTAATATCTACTTAAAGTCTAGAATATATTAAGAATTATAATACTAATTTAATATATTCCTTATATTCTTAGAGCGTTTCAGAGTATATAAGAATATTATCTAAGTAAGCTATAAAGAAATAATCTAAGTAATCTAGTAGTATATTATTTATATATTATTAGTATATACTAAGTCTATTATAGAGCTTAAAAGGTAGTACTTTATATTTATAAGATCTGAAGCGGGTTCGGAAGGTAGTATACTCCTCTGATTCAGGGTCTATATAGATATAGTTAAATACTATCCGGATATCTAGTTTAGTAAAAATTATTACTTTAGATACTCGAGTTAAGAGCTTATCGATCCTAGGTATTAGGTATAAATCCTTTCGAGTGATAGTATTAAGCTTATAATAGTTAATATAGAAGCGTAATCCTCTATTAGCCTTCTTAATAAATAGTATAAGTAATACGAAAGGACTTTAGCTAGATTCGATAAATCTCTTATCTAAGTTCTCTATAAGGTATTCCTTAGTTACTTATAATTCGTCTATAGATTACTAATATAGAGGTAAATATATATTAGGTAATAGTTCTTTTAGAATAATTTTATAATCGTATAAGTAATATAGCAGAAGAATATTAGAATCCCGCTTAGAAAAAGCCTCCTTAAGAGTATAGTATTATTCCGGTAGCTTTTCAGCTATAAGTTATTTAGTATTAAGATCCTTAGGAGAGTCGCTATTTAGATAATCTTATAAGAGGTAGTTTATCTTATAGATACTATTAAAGAATAATTTAGAGCTTTTATATTTTATATTAAAGTGAAAAGCTATAGTATTAATTTAGTAAATCGGAACCGGTTTTCAGATCCTTAGAGGTTAAGAGAAGTACTTATAATAGAGTTTCGGCGTAAGTACCTTTCTTAATAAATTTAGAGCAGGAAAGGGTTCGGATTCCTTAGCGATAAGCGGAAATAAGTTAAATAGTAAGAACGATATATTAATATATTATATTACTACTATTTAAGGTAATTAGTATTAGTCTAGCTAGTTTATAGCTAAGTCCCGCGCGTTAGTATCGATTTAGTAAGATCGATTAATACTAGGTTTATAAGGCAGTAGAGTTATAACTATCTCCTTATTATATTAGAAGGTAATTAGATATCGTTTCGGCTATAGTAGCTTATAGTAGAGCGTATCTAGCTTAACTTAGAATTATTATATCTATTTAATACTAATAATCATATCTTACTATCCTAAATCGAGGAGAATAAAAGAGTAGTTATAAATATGCTTACTATTAATAGAAAGGTATAAATATATAAAATAAGTAATATAAGTTCTAACGGACTATTAGAAACTATATATTAGAATAGAATAGAGTAGTAGCTCGATTTTAATACTAAGGGTATGACGGCGCATGGTATACGTGGCAGATACGGGCCAGTATCGGTGCCTTAGGCATACCCTCCTTGTATATATAGAAGGTGCAGACTCCTTTAGAGCTCTGTATCTTTCTGTTTCCTTCGTACTAGATTATATAAGGATCGTTCTTAACCTCCCTACTTGTTTTATTCCTGCTCGTATACTGTCTTAAGCCCTTATATCGTTATATTAAATAGAAAGATTAAGACCGCTAGGGATAGTATTAAATAATATCTTACCCAGAAAGCTCGATTACAGACGAACTCTTTAACCTCTTTATTAAGTGTTCTATTATCTACTTTAATATAGTTTCGGCTCTGATTCGACGGTTAGGCTTTCAAAAGAGCTAAGATTCCGGAGATCTCTTAGATAGCTGGGAATTTGGACGTAATTCAGCCTTAGAAGCACTAGTATTACTGCGAAGTCACTCTCGGATACTTCGAAACTCGTTCCTTCGTACGTACGAAGTAAAATAGCAGACGAATTTTAGGTGGAAACTTCCCTTAAGGCCCTAATATTTATTATCCTCTTATCCGAATTTAACCTTTCGAAAGTAGCTCTAATAGCGAAAAACCTTGCTTTTAGGCTAGGACGAAGTAGCTTATTACCCTAGCGGAAATTACCGGAATTCGACTTATAATCCCTATATCCCGGTATAATTTGTCCCCTTTAGTAGAATCGACCTCCCTCTACTAGAACCTTTAATTTAACACTTTCTATATCTACTTAACTAAGATATCTGACTCTCCTTAATCTTTTAGCTTCTTTAGAATTCGATTTCGACTTTCGCTTCTTCTATAACTTTTAAGTATTCTATCACTTTCGCTTAGCCTCGCTTACCTAATGCCTCCTAAGAAGGCTTAGCCGGCTCTTATAACTTCACCGGAATACCCTCGCAGCCCTTCTGATTCCGTACCTACTATAGAATTAATTCAATCGATTGAAGAACGTTAATTATATATAGAATCGACTACTCGGGAGCTCTCTATCGGTATTAGTCGAATCGAGTAGATATTTACCGAGTTTTTATATACTTAGGCATAATCGGTAAATCTTATACCTTCGGCAAACTCGGTATTATAATTACCGATAGAACCTACCCTTAAACGCTCTTTAATTAATAATTTATAGACCTCTAGTAAGTCGCAACTAACTGAAAATATCGATAATCTTAATATAGGGATTAACTTATCTTTTAGCTAATAGCGTACTTCTATTTAGGACCGACTAGAAGTTAATTCAGACTGATACCCGACTACGCGTGCCTGTAAAGCGCTAGTCTAGAGCTCTACTTCTAGCCTTATAAGAGGTTACTTAGAAATATAGTATCTCTCGGAAATTACGCCTTTCTCCTCTACTAAAGAGATAATTTCAGTACTCGCTTCTTACTACCTTTCTGAACTCGAAACGGAGTAGTATCAGACTGAATTTCATAAGCTTTTAATAAAAAAGGAGTCCTTTTTGTAATTCCGTGCAAAGTTCTAAAGCTCAGTAATTCTTGGAGGTATAGCTGAATCAGAGTAGTATATTTACCTCTAGCTAAAGCTTACTATACGGCTACGTATAGCTGCCGCTCTAATTAAGCACTCTTAGAGGACTGATTATTCAGCTATAGTCTCTTCTCTTACGGCACTCGATTAGAACTCTCTCGACTACCTTTAATACCTCTAGCTCTACTAATAGTTAGTATGTCTTCTGAGCCCTTAATACCTATCGAGGAAGTATAGTGTTACTACTATAAGAAGCACGGTCACTATAAGAGCGATTATCCGACCTTAAAGACGAAGAAGAAGTGATTTGCGGAAAGAGTAATTTGCGTCTTACGCTTTAGATTAATAATTACTTAGATTTTGTTTAGAATTCGACTTGATTTAACTCCCTTTTTTCGTTTTTTATTTGTCTTTAAAAGCTCGAGGGCGAGCTTTTATCTTGGAAGGGGGTAATATAACGGCGTATAGTATACGTAGCAGATACGGGCTAGTATCGGTGCCTTAGATATACCCTCCTTGTATATATAGAAGGTGCAGACTCCTTTAGAGCTCTATATCTTTCTGTTTCCTTCGTACCAGACTATATAAGGATCGTTCTTGACCTCCCTACTTGTTTTATTCCTGCTCGTATACTGTCTTGAGCCCTTGTGTCGTTACAAAGGGCCCCTAATAGTCGTCCGGTAAGAATGCAGTTAATAAACAGATAGCTATTTACTCCGGTATTAATTAAGCTATTTATAGAGACTCCTAGCTTATTTATACTAACTATAGTCGAGTATATGAATTACTTACCTCCTATTAGGGAGTTAAAGTTAAGATTAGAGAGATGATACTTATATAGACCTAGGAAAGAGTTTTTACTTAGGCCTTATCGTTTCCCTTTAGTATTAGTCCAGATTCGGAAAGTATATCCTCTATTACTTCCTCGGTTACTCTTTCCTCTTCCGGAAATTCGTCGATTAATTAAACCTTAAGCGAGTTAAGGCAGTCTAGCTTAATATAACCGAGCTATCTATAGCTATAATACCTAAGAGGTTCTCCGGTTAAGGTAGTAAAGCGTTTTAGCGCGGAAAGAGTACTAGCTTATACTAGAGTAGAAGTATATATATATAGTACGGGAGTAGTTTATCGAGGGGCTAAGCTTAGAGACTAGTAAGGAATAGAACTAGTAGAGGTCGTAGTAGTAATAGTAAGCTTATAGTACTATACCTAAGTAATAGCTTTCTTAGGATAAGTACGTTCTGAGTTATAATAACACTTAGTATTAAAAGAAAATAAAGATCTAACTATAGAAGTATAATCCTTATTCTATATTAGTTTAATAATAAGAGTTAAAGTATATAAGGATAGTATAATCTTATCTTATATATAGAAGAACTACTCCTTCTTTTTAACTTTATCTTAGATAATAGCGCTTTAAAATCGACTACGAAACTCAGCGAAGGTCTCGCGAGTATAACTAAGTTATTATATTTCTAAGTAGTAGAAAGCGTTATAATAATTATCTTCTTCTAAACTAGTAAGAAAGTTCTCCTCTAATAAAGAGATTATTTTATCGCTAGTCTTAAACTTATTAGTAAAGTACTAAAGCGTAAGATATTCCTTAGCTAATCTAATAACTAGTCCTTATATAAGAATATACCGGGAGAAGTCCGTAGAGTAATAGTTAGCGTTTATAGCTAGCTAGTCTTATATCGATACTCTCTATTAGAGGAAAGTAAAGTCTAATCTATTATCTAGGAGTAGGATCTTCTTAGTAAGATAAGACTTCCTAAGGCGTGATTCTACTGATTTAGTACCGAGAGAGGGAGATAGTTTATTAGGAATAGTATCCTCTCTTTCGGTACTATATATCAGAATAGAGTTTATTAGCTTATTAAACTCTAGTATACGCGGAGATTATAGTATTAGTTCTAGTAAGAGAGTCGAAGATAAGTAAGAGACCCCTATAAGGAACTTATCTTATATAGAGATTAGTTTATCTATAGTATCTTCTAGAGAGTTATTCTTTTCCTCTTAATCTACTAATTATTATAAGAGAGAATAGATCAGGTTCGAGTTATCTATAGTAATAAGAGTATTTAGCGATTATACTCCTAGGGAATTTCGCTTTTGTTTTCCTTTCTCTTTTAGTTAGTACTTCCTTAATAAGTGTTGGTATCACTCTGTCGTAGTACGTACAATCAAGTAGTCTGCGTGAGCCAAAGTACAGTGATAATAGTAGTGGTATTATCTGTTGTATCGTGGCTGTCTTTCCTAGGTAGTCGAGACTCCGTAAGGGAGATATATCTGGCCGGCTAAACCCCGCGACTAACACGTGACTATGGACCAACATATGGACTAACACTAGGAGTACTTTAAAGTAGCTTCAAACTATCTACTATAACGACTGGTCAGGTTTGGAGGTCTCTCCCTATTAGTAGAAACACTTACTACTAAGCGAGATTACACGAGTAGAGTTTAGGAGCCCCTTTTCATATATATACTTCCATTCTCTCTCTACTTCTTTACTCCTTAGTTATAGATTCTTAAGTGATTCTTACTACTTTATATTCATAGTAATATAAGGTCTTATTACTTAAGTAGTTTTAAGACCTTTCTAGAGCAAGCGTTATATTATCTATAACTCTTTTACTTATATCTAGGAAGATAGTAAATATCTACTTATATTATACTTCTATACCTAGAGCTACTAAACGCAGGAGACTACGCTATACAGAGAAGGCCTATACTAATTATAAACTTGAAGAATAGCACCTAAACCGAAGTAACCTAAGTCCGATAAATCGACTACTAGTTCTCCGACTCCCTCTACTTCCTATTCTTCAGCGACTCGTAATACTCGCTATAACCTACCTATCTCTATAGTAGAGAGTACTTGCGATAACGCCTCGTCCGAGTTAAGCTCCCTAACTCCTATTATAATTAACGAACTCACTAAGTCGCTAAACCTCCCCGATAATACCCCTATATTAATAGTAACTATAAGTAACTTATAGGAAGACCGCGCTTACTAGCTATAAGAGGCAGAAAGGAAGCTCGCGAAAGAGAGATAATTAAACACTAACTTATCTGCAGAACTATACTAGTTATAGGACGAGTTCCTAGAACTACGCTAGTTAACTACTTAGCGCTCTACTAAGTCTATATCGTTTAATAACGTTTAATCGCGTATAATACCGCTACTATTAATTAAAGAAGATAACGCTACTCTTACGCTTAATAATTATCATCGAGAATAATCTACCGGAGGAATATTATTAATATTATACGCTATACGTATAGAGAAGATACCGAGCCTTCTAAATAAGCTCTCTAATAGAATCGACTACTCTTTAAAACTCTAGGAAGTGCAGATACGTAACGCCCTCCGGCGCTACTCTAGCTACTTTATCGATAAAGATTATTATAAAGATTAGTTACTTAACTAAACGGAAAGGATAGCTAGAACCTACTTAGAACCCTTATTCTTAGAACTAGAATATAATAAAGAAGGTAGTATAATCGATTTACTCGATATAATTACTTAACTTATCTCCTTCTTATCTAATCTATATAACTAATAAACTATAAGAGCTAGCTACTCCGCGCTAAAGATAGATTATAAGTAGACCTTCTAAACGTTCTACTACGAGTTTTATACGCTAGCTCGTAAAGCTAGAGTAAATAATTAAT